>JAFIDM010000005.1:12282352-12331492 GCA_023159025.1 Thereuonema tuberculata | reverse complement strand
CATACTTTTTGACCAAGATATAAGGTTTTTAGAGTTAGGGCTTGTAGAGTTAGGCCTCGTAGAGTTAGGGGCTTGGCTCTACATGAGATCTCATATCTTTTTAACAGTGAAAGCATTATGAGCATGTGAGTCTTGGCAACTTATTTTACTCGAAGTGTTTTGGGTGGGATTTCATTTCTTTTTGTAGGATGAGATCTGATAACTTTTTAACAGTGAAAGCGTTATGAGCATGCGAGTCTTGGCAACCCCTTATTTTACATGAAATGTTTTGGGTGGGATTTCATTTCTTTTTGTAAGATGAGATCTGATAACTTTTTAACAGTGAAAGCGTTATGAGCATGTGAGTCTTGGCAACTTATTTTACATGAAATGTTTTGTGTGGGATTATCTATTACAACTAAATTTAGTTTTAAGATTATTTAAAAAATGGATTTTTTTTCAATACCCTACTTTTCTGTTTTTCTATTGGTCAACTTGTATATACAAGCTGTTTGCACTTTTGTAAGAAATCACATTATTACACAGTATTATTTAGGCCGAAGCATTGAGGGTACGACGCATTTCAGATCTTAATAAAATCCAAAGTATAAAAGCTAGATAAATGAAACTTAGCGTATTTCATTAGTATGGTAACTGCATCTTATCCTGAAAATTTGAGCTCTCTAGTATTATCCAGGCCGAAGCTATGAGGGTTCGATAATACATAACCAGACCCACCCCTTTTGAGGGGTTGGAAGGTGAAAGTTACGGATTTCTTAATTTTTTTGTTGTTTGTGTGCTAATCCTAGCCTGCATACCAAATTTCAGCTTTCTAGGACTTCAGGAAGTACCCTAGAGGTTTTGATGATCATGAGTGAGTGAGTCAGTGACGAAATCGACGTATTTTAGGTATTAATAAAATCCAAAGTATAAAAGCTAAATAAATGAAACTTAGCGTATTTCATTAGTCTGCTTACTGCATCTTATCCTGAAAATTTGAGCTCTCTAGTATTATCCAGGCCGAAGCTATGAGGGTTCGAAAATACTACGAAACACTTCCAGTAAAGGTACGTAGTGCCCTTCCTGCCTTCGGCTCGTCTTGGCGGGGGCACTGCCGTGCCCCCAGATATATATTCATATCACTACTTTTTTCTTAGCTTTACAAATGCTGATTTAAGTTATCAACTTTTAAATACTTTGCTACAGTGGCGCACCAGGATTAACCGTTGGGGGAGAGGGGCTAAGGATGTTGCAAAAAATCCATTGAGATGTAGGCCTATTTTAAAAATAATTTGTTCAAAGATCCCATTACAAAATAATAAGATACAGACACGTCAATGTTTTAAAAAAGGTTTTTTTCTCGTTCTTTCTTTATTTATTTCTTTTTTTTTTCTTTCTTTCTTTTTTTTTGATTTCTTAAATCCCTACACTTGTGTGCGCCACTACTTTGTTATTTACTGTATTCGATAGAGATATAATTCATGTTTTTTTATGATTTTTTTTTCCATTTTCATATTTACTTTATTGAAAATTAGGTTTTTATTTTTAAAAAAAAATATGGTGAACTTAGAAAAATAAAAGCATTTAAGTTATTCTCCGAATTTTTATTTTAAAATTTTGTAAGGAAAAAATAATAATAAAATTAAGAAAAACTATCTTCGATTGTTTATTTGACTAAAAATTGAAATTTTCGTTAAAAACAGATCTTAATTACAAAACATTTTTGTTGTTGCTGTTGTGATTTATCTCATCCATGTTGGTCCATATTAAGGGGAGAATAAATACTGCTGTTGTTAGATGGTTGTCCAGGAGGCACCTCTGGATGATTTGCCGTCCTTTAAAGCAAGAGAAACAAATACTGAAAAGAAAGAAACATCCAAGTCCCACACGGGATTCGAACTCAGATTCAAACATATTAGTCACATGATAGGCCGTCGCCTTGACTACAAGGAACAAGAATTTTTTAACTTAATTAATAAAAATCTGATATTGAATCTACAATTGGGGCTTCAAATGAGCCGTAAATATGCTGAATATTTTGGTACTTTTGCAAGAAACGATATAACACCAAAAATGTAGGTAATTACACTAACATTTATCTTCATATTTATTAACACTATAGAAGACAATCTTCCTAATTCATCATAATAATATATTAAACATATTAATAAAGATAAGGACGTTGTTAGCGTATAAAACATATGATAAATTCTAGTCTGAAGTAGTGTAGGATGATAACCTCATCTAAGCATTATCAAAAAAGTAGGAATTAAACTAACTTCGAACCAAATCTAAAAAATGACACAATAACTCTATTCTGCCTATTGTCATGAATAAAGAAAAGCAAAGTCACAGATATCCCCCTATAAAACATCTCATCCAGGAATATCTTATTCTCTCAAAATATAATACAGTGCAACTTGGATAATTCGAACGTCTTTAATTCGAAATCGTGGTTAATTCGAAGATTTATCTTAGTCCCTTGAATTTCTTATTAAATCAATGTTAAAAAATCGTGGATAATTCGAAGTTCAACTTCCTTAATTTGAAGTTTTTTATAAAAAATTTCGAACCATAACGACTTTTCGGAGTTTCATCGGTAAGAAATTCGACACGTGATAACTGAAATCCCCTTCCCGCCACCGTTCGACAAGTGACGCCATTCGACGCGTGACGCTTCAGACGCCATTCGAGCTTCCTGCTGTCAGTGTCACCATGTCTTTCAGTAAACCACGCGTGTACAAGAATTTAACGTTCGCTGAAAAGGTCGCCGTCGAATTTAAGGAAAGAATTTAACGTTCGCGAGATGGAGAAGGGTGTGAAGAAGAAATGCCAAATCGCCAACGAGTACGAGATAGCGCCGAATTTTGTCGGTACATTGAAGGACAAACCAACGTAAGTGAAGCTGTTTTCCATTCACTAAACATGTTTGATGATTTTGCTAACCTTAAGCGACTGAATTATACAAAACAATCAGACATAGCACAATTTTTTGAAAAACTATAATTTTCTGTATTGAATGTAATATTTACTGTAGCTTTGTAATATAAATCTTATTTTGTTTACATACATATATAGTGTTTAAGTCTTTCATACCATGATCTTTCTAAATAAATATTTACTTATTGACAGAATAATCTTTTCAAGCATTCAGTGGACCTGAAATTAAAGTTAAAAGATGTAACTTGTTAAATTCGAAGTTGTGGATAATTCGAAGTTTTGCAGTGGTCCCTTCAGCTTCGAATTATCCAAGTTGCACAGTATAAGTAAAATGAAATAAAATATAAATAATAATCCATGTAAAAGACTCTTAATTATATAAACTTAAAAGAAACAAGAAAAAGTGTTACTAAAGAAATTAATGATAATAATGTACAAAATCTATGTTTTATTTTAAACTATTAAATTTAATGATAATAACTTGAAAAGTAAATCTAAATTAGGGTTCCTTTCAAACAGAAGAAAAAACGTAACATTAACTACCAAAGCCAACATTTTAGATTAAGCTATCTTCTGAATAATTACACGAAAAACATATCCATTCTTTTAATTTTTTAGTGATTCGTTAACTGATCTTCCATGTCCTTCAAATATTTCTTCCTGATTTAGCTCTCAATTAGGGGAAATGTTAGTCTATATAATTTTGGCATCCTCCATGATGATCCAGAAAGTGAAAAGAGAATGGGCAGATCTGCCCCACCACTCTATAGCGATAAGATATATACATACGGAAAGATCTCCATAAATAGAACATTTATTATTATTACGACTTGTCTCACTTATTAGTCCGTTCGGAGTTATATAATTCTCGATATGACCTATGTTATGTAGTGAGTGTGGGTTGCAGGGAAGCAAGCACCGCGACCATTGATATGACTTGTCTAGTTGACATCTTAATTCCCGGATGCATTAATTAATTATCATTTAATAATTATTTTCAGGAACAGTAAATATTATTTTCATTTATTACATGGAACAATTATTATTTACATGAAATAAATGATAATATTAATTAATAATTACATATAATAATTATTAAAAGTTAATTCAAGAATTATATAACTCCGAACGGACTAATAATTGAGACGCATCGTAATAATATATGTTCTTTTTAAGAAGATCTTTCTATAGGCATATATCTTATCACTATACAGGGTGAGGCAACTTCCCATAGAGTTTTTCCCATTGTCCTTTGAGGATATTATAGAGGAACTATTAGAATATGCAAAAAAAAGGAAGCAAACTTCGAATTAGAAAAGAGGGAGGAGTATGGAAAAGGCTGATTGTTTATGTTTGTCTAGTCGATTATCTGCATTTTCTAACTATCTAAAAAAATATGGCGATGGTATGTACTACTTCTAACTGCTGTATTAAATAACCAGGAATTCTATCTGAGGAACAGAAAAGGGTGGGAATTTTGGGTAATTCATAAATGCTTTTAATTTTTAGTCATACCAGCAATGAAAGTCGTGAAGAGGGTCTCGCAGTATTATTCATATTTGAACAAAATTGAGAAAAAAGTGAAAGTATGTTTTACTTAAAACATTGAATTAAAAAAAAATGAATGTTTTAAGGTCATAAAAATTTTATGAGGGAAAAAAATATCGGTAGATTTATAGTTTATACTATCTACTATCTATATAAATAGTATCGTCAAATTTTTCCATTTGCTTTAAATAAGTCAATCCTCTAATAACTACTGAAAATTCAAAAAGCCAATGAAACTTAAAGCACCCGTAAATAACAATGAATTAATAAATGGTTCAGCATTCATTGTTTAGAGACTGATGGTAATTCATTGTTTCACTTCTAGTGTTTTTTTTATCAGCTTCTCGCGGAAATTTTTCGACACGGATCCATACGACAAAATTTTGAAATATAAAAGTTAACTTGTCTCTGATTCATAAATACGCATGTCATCCACAAGTTCAAAAGTAATTGGGAAGAAACACAACACACATATAAACAGACACAATGATTTAATGAGTCTTACTTCTCTTAAGCGGATTTTTCTTTAGAAAGTTAGCTAAATGAAAAAAGACAATAAAAGTAAAAAAGATAAAAAAAAAAAGGGATTGTAAAAAAAAATAAAAAATTAAAACGTTATTTTAAAAAAATTATTAAAAAAAAAAATTAAATAAATAAAAAAAAAAAAAAAATATTGGTTAAAAATTCTTTTACTAATAAAAAAATATTAAAAAAATAAAAAAGTTGGGTTAAAATTTCCTTAGGAAAATAGGCTACAAAAATAAGTCTTCTTATATAATATAACATTTTAAAATCTATCTTAATTGTTCTAAGTTTCCAATATTTTATAGCCTCCAGTCATAAGGAGCTGCATTCTCTTTATAATCTAATTCTTATATTAAATGATTTCGAAGAATTCTTTCTTTGCCTTAGGAATCCAATATTTGGTAATTTTTAATGAAAACAATTTTTATTGAGTTAAGTTTGTCTCCCTTCCAAAAAAAAAATAAAGAAAAGAAACTTTAATTTTCATTGCCCAGTGGCTAAGAAAGAGAAAAGATTGTTTTGGGAAATTAAAATAAAGTTTTGTAGCTTTCGGACATTTGCAAGACATTAACTATTTACAATAAAAAGAAAAAAAATTGTACAGGCTTAATCTTTAAATGTTTAAATAACTATTCTGTTCTCAGAAGGGAAATTTCGAGTCTGATTTTGTGTTTCAATTATAATTTCTTGGCTTAAACTTCCTGTGATAGCTTGGTTTAAACTTTAAGGAAATATTTTTATTGATGAGTAATGGTATTGATTTAAGTAAAGTGATTATATTTTTAAAAAAAACGAAATTTATTTATTATTTGTAAATAAATTTTTAACTAAATTTATTTAAAGTTTTCGTCTATCAATTTTTATTCGTCATTAGAGCATGGAGTAGAGCTTGCAGTTCGGCATATCTTGACAGGAACAATGAAAAACTTAGATTTAGAGACTGAAATGTAGTCATCATTACGGAGCTTCTGCTAAATGATTTCAGTGAATCAGTGAATGAATCACGCGTTAATTTCAAAGAATCTTTGATATCCTGTTTAAAGAACTTTCTTGATGGTTGTAATGCACAGGAACAATTTGGAAAAACTTATCACGGATATTTTAAAAGAAATAATCTTTTGCATATTTTTGATTTGACGCAAATTTGAATTGCTCTTAACCAATGAATGGCTGCTATTGGGAAGCGAAATGAACTATAGAGGGCGCCTAAAATCAATGGATGATCAGAGAGCTGCAGTAATTAACAGATCTCGTGTCCACATATCAGAAGAAAAACTGACCAAGAAAAACATAGGTGGAAGAAACTGTTGTGTTCTTCAGTACTTTAATAGAATTTACGACTGTAATAAGAATATCAGCTTTCATTCTTTTCCCAGTGATAAGCGTTAAAACGCATGGTGGATCAAGATTCGCTCAGGAAAAAAAATAAAACATAAAAACAATTAAAATCAGCACAATATGAAGCGAGCATTTCAGAAATGAAGATTTTCTGAGTTCATTAGCATTTAAGTTCGTTAAAAGCAGTGTGTTTAGAACTGCTCGTGAATCTTTCTATATTACTTACATTTTTTGCATTCAAGGAGAGTTTTTCATCGCAACACACAAGTGTTACTAATGTTGACAATCTAATTCTGATATCGACCTGTATTCAGAGGAAAACAATATATTAATATTATAATAAAATACAGAATTGCAACCGCATATTTTGTTGCTCTATTCTTAAAGGCAAACGATCTCGAGTCGTAAACATATGATTCAAAAATAAACTGCTTTGAAATATTTCTTATGGCCGCTCTATACGCTTGTCTCAAACCTGCAAGTGGCTCGAAAAACTCCTATTTGCTCGAAAAATCTGCCAGTTGCTCTAAATAAAACAAGTTCTAAATTCAGACAAATATTAGAAGCAAGTTGATACCAGCGCTCTTGGCGGCAAATCACATCATCTGCTGAAATATAGATACTTGAATGTTTTCTAAATTGTACGACAACTAACTATGAATTCATGAAGAAAGTTGTATTCACTCCAGACATGTACTTTCAAAAGACTGTACTTCTCAAACCTTCATTGATACTTTCCAGTTTCAACTCGACTATATCCCTAATTCTTAAATTCTTCTGTTATGATGAACGAACAGACTTCATCTATTATATATTTATTTTTTATTTTATTTTCAGAACTTAATCATTTGCTTTCCGTAAATAGAAATATTAATAAGTGAAAAGTTCCAATAAAGTTTTCCTCTTTTGAAATTTATTTTACCGATTTAGCAGATTATCAATGCTGAGTTGTTTTGAGGCAGACATTCTTAGAAGAACAGAACCTTCATAAATAAACGATTGAAATATTATTTGTTTTCCACAAAATAGCATACATATTTAAATTCTGATTACGAAAAACAACGATATTTGTTTGAAGAATAAAGTACTATAACATCTGGAAAATTACGTGTAATTACGAAAATTCTGAATTTCACAGACAGACAACTTCGTAAAAGTTTCTCTGCAGACCAAGTTCCAGCAAATGAACAAGAGAAGCGACTGCAAGTGGGAAAATTGAACCTACACTAAAAACTCGTTATCCGGATTTGAAGGAACCTCGGATAAACGAAATTTCGGATAATCCGGAATATATTATATTACACATTTACTGTAAATTAAAGAATTAAAGTGAACATATAGTCGGTGCTAAAATTACTACCATAGTTAGAGTTTACCTATAGTGCGTTGTCAAGATATCACAATTTTTGAACCCTTTTCAATATTGATATAATGTACTGAATAAAGTTATTAATAGAGTTATAGTTACATAGTTACAATTACCTAGTTACAGCTACAGTTACTTATTCGCTTGTGTACCCTATTAAATATTGATTATAGCGACGGAAAAATGTTTTCTGTGCATTTTTAAAATACACATATTATGCTATGCTAAAAATTGTTTCGGATAAACCAGATTTCTGGATAAACTTGATTCGGATAAACGGTTTTTTAGTGTAATTTATAAAGGATGAAGCAATGAAAATTCGTCATCTTGATTAAGAATATCTTTTCAAATGTTTTCTTGAATTAAAATTCATTGAAATTGTACCAAAAATGCATAAAACCTTATTATTTGAAATTTCTAAGGATAAATTAAAAGTTGAAATAATTTTTCAAGCACTTGCACTTGAATAAAGAAAAATAGCAATCTATTTTTTTTTTTGGAAGTTTCTCTGTTATCTGAAAGCATGTCTCAAATACAAGTAAATATATAAAAAAAAAATACTTTCAGAAGTTTATCTCTCATTTATCAACTGTGGTATTTTTCCATCCAAATCTCTTTTGATGTATGGCAATGTGTCAGCACTAGATGGAATATATAAAGCCAAGAATACGAAATTCAAAAAACAAAAATAAGCTGAATTAGAATAAAGAATATTCGAGATTTCTTTATCTGTGGTATTAAGAAGAAAGGTCGAGACTTTTCGACTTTGAAACACAATGTGGCCTTTGCCAAGACTGATGAAAAGATGGAAGAACATGTGGGATATAGAGGAAGCGGCAACGGAAATAGATAAAAAAAAAGGACGTTAAAAGCAGAGGTGGGGAAAGTTAAAAAGGTAGAAGTATAATCGGTGGAGGGAAGGGAGATGGAATAAGAGGGAAATGATGTTGGGAATGGGATGGAACTGGTCAAGGAATAGCAATGGATTTTTCCCTTGGTAAATCCGCAGTCTCCCGCAGTTCCTTTCTTAGAGATTTCGGTATTTGTTTTTCCTTATGACTGGTGTTCATACATTTTTTTGAAAAAAATAAATACTGGACTCCTTCAATTCGAATAGATCTACAAAATTTTATTGTTTTTTTTCGTTTCAAGCCCTATCAGCAAATGGATACGTTTTCTGTGAAAATACACTTTCCATTCGTCATTTTGAAAATTAAAATACATGATGTAATTCAAAATATTTTTTTTCCATCTAACAATTTGCTGTTTTGATTGGTTTTGTGACACATAAGTAGAGTCTTATGTTAATGTAACACTGTCTGGATTTAAAACGTCGCATCTAGTCAACTGTGCTTATGCCTTATAATCCTCGCAGCGGTTCGTGAGTCCTCTGGGAGATTATCATCGACTACTTTCGTGACTATTAATGCTACCCGTTATGCAGGAAAGCAAACTTTCTTGCTGAGGAAAACCTATCGTTTTGTTGACGAGTAATTTCGCTAACAGAATTAAAATTCTTTTGTATTTAAACGATCAACGTTAAGAATAATCTCCCTGGATTGACTGTTGATGGCTTTTCCTTGACGTAGTTTTGAATGTGAAGCATCGGCCGCTATTTTTTTTTTCAGTCTGTCATGCCGAGTACAGTCGATGATATGCGTTGCAGTCTGGGAGAACTCAAGAACCGCTGCGATGATTGTAGTTATGTTTGTTATCACATCCGCTAGTGCCACTGTTCTTGCAACACAACTGTACTGCAAACTCTAACGTAATAAACAACAACAAATAAGTTTTAAAAAAGTTATGAACCAACATTCCGCCGGCCTGATTGAATTTTTCTAGCGCATTAAAACAAAAAAGGGCAAAGAAATATTCATAAACATCCACGAAATATTCATAAAGCCTAATTTTTTAAACTTACTTTTATTGTGAGTTTCTTGTTGTAAATTTTGTTTTTGAAGTCTCCATTTTGATTTCAACGATTGTTCCTATTAACCTCCGTACTGAGACCTCGCTCTTTACTGATGACTACTCCTAGCTGATGATCGCCAAAGAGCGCGAAACAGCTGTTGTGAGATGTCACCTAGTAAACATTCGGTCTCACCTATTGATGTCTATGGTAAGAAGTTACGTAAAAATAAGCCCGATTTCAAATAACACCACGAAAATCCCTCCATTTTTATGAAGGAGGTCTGTCGATTCCTGGATTATTTCATATATTCAACACAAATCTACAAAATACAAGACAATTCTGTGTCACGAAAAAGTTAAACCGGACGCCGGTGTAAAGGCTTTAAGCTATTTTTCCTTCAAGCTACTTCCCAGTAATTTGAATTTTTTTATGTAGTATTTTTAACACTGTAATTAATGTACTTTTTATTAAGTAAAAACCATACTTACTTCTCTCAGCATCTACACCACAGGTACGTGAGTATACCTAGTAGCACTGTAATGTTTAAATTTGCAAAATAAAAAAAAAAAAATTACTTCCGGGATTGGCCTGAACTTGATTTCCTATGGCCCCTGCACTGTCGACATTATCCCCCACCCCCTTCATCACAACAAATATTATTATTACTTGCTGTCGTTTTTATAAGCTTATTTGTGTTTATGCATAAAATAAGTATCTAAATAAACACAAATAAATAAATAATTTGAAGGGGGTTAATCGTAGGAGTTGGATGAAATCTACCTTGAAACACGATTTCAAGTTGTCGTGTGGTGAGGTGAAGCATGGGTAATCTGAAATTGCTATACCGGGACACATCCTCAAAATAAGGGACGAGCCCGTTAAATATGGGACATATACGAATCCTATCTATGCCTCACCCTTTTCTTCGTCCGTCCCAGATGCTTCTAGTCTGAATCTGCTTTTCCCCCATGTTTGTCTCACTATCTGAGACCTTCCATCTTGTCTCTTTTACGAGCGCTCCTGCTTTCATCTACACAATGTCTGCGCCGCCATGTTTTTCTGTTTTGAAAACATCATTTATATCATTCCCGAAAGATATCAAATCCTCATTAAGGAATGTAGGAAAAAAAACAAAAGCAAAATATAGCTGGCAAGCCAATTGTTTAGTATTCGAATGATACGACACCAAAAAAAATAGATCAATAAGTAAAAAAAAAACAAACAACCTACAGCTGTTCAGTGACAAAACAGAATTGAAAACGTAAGAAATATGAAAAAGTTATTCCACAATAGAAAATTGAGAACACACAAAAAAAAAGTACAAAATTTAAAAAACAACTGAGAAGACAATATATAAAATATATTACAAGGATGTAAACTCTAGTTTCGTAGCATTGAAATGCCAATTCATTTTGACAGTCTTGTTTGCTTCCAGAACTACAATAATATGGAATATTCTTCATAAAAAAAACAAACTAAAATTTCTACTATATTTCAGCTTTCATATGAATAACAGTTTTGAGTTACCAAGAAATAGTTTCATATAATGTAATTGTTTTGAGGTCATTGTTGTGATATTTTTATGGATATCCTGCATTGAACAATAGGGCTTTGATCATTGTTCGTAAGAAGTGGGCATAAGGTTTTGAAATTTGAAAGTTTATCGCGAGGAAATACTTTTTTTTTGATTGGAAGATGATGTAAAGATACTAAAATACCATTGTACTACAGTAGAAAAGGTGAGTATCATTTGGAAACATTCTTAACAAAATAACTTTAAAATCTACTTATTAATTCAAATATTCCGACAGAAAAAGGTTATAAGGTGTCTGCGGGTTTTAGTAGCAATTATTGATTAAAATATTCGCCATTTTAAATTATGTCACTGAGTTTGGGATGATCCTTTAAGCTGTGGGTGAATAGATTTATTAGGATATTTAATTAAATCCTTGATTTATGAAGATATAAACCTGTGAGGTCTTTCGACTCTTTCGTCATTTTATTCTTTTTAAACTTCATATTACTCATTTTTAAAAGACCACTAGAAGTCAAAAATACAGTATGAAGATCAAGATGGTGATATTAACACCATAAAAACATTATTTTAACAATAATGTTGAAATATCAAATATATATGTATTACAAATAAGATTTAACGTGCGTTAGAACATTTTTACTGTAAAATAAAACAAAGAACGCACATACCTAAGCAAAACAAAAATTCACTGAGCTATTTCTTCGTATTTGTGCTGTTTCGAGGTTATTTGACCTCTCAAACTGTCTTTTTAATCAATGACCTCTCTTTTTAATTGAGGGGTCACTGATTTGTAATTTTGTCCGTTTTGTATATTGTCCCATTTCACTGAGCTAGGTATACTGGGCAGATCGGACTGATGAGACGTCAATTAACCTCTAAACAATCCTGACTCCGATTCCCAACACAAATACCAAAAAATAGCTCAGTGAATTTTCGTTTTGTTTAGTTATGTGCGTTCTTTGTTTTATTTTACTACGTATAACATAATTCGATAGTTGGTGTGTTAACTTTTGAATATCCTGTGAAGATTCAATGTTACTTGTTGAAATACTGTTTATAATTAATTTTTTTTCAGAAATCAGGAAAAATGCTTTTCATAATTATGAAAATAAGTATAAGTATAATATGATCTGTATAATAAAGAGGGGGCCCATTACTGCATTTGGTATCTGGGCCCTTAATTTGACGCCTGCTAATAGGTATACGTTCAGTTTCCTTCGTGACGCTATGAATGAGTTTGTAGCGGTGAGAGATTCACTTTAAGGATTGGGGGAGTGGATAAATCGAAATAATGTGTTCTGTTTTAAGTGGGACTCTAAGTAACCATAGTATCAGACTTAAAAGAAATTATTCTAGCCGTTTGGCGTCAATTTCGAGGGATGGAGACCAGCAAGTTTTAAGACACATACCAAGTTTCATGAAAATCTGTCCAATAGTTTCAACGTGATGCGCATACAAAAAGAACAAATAAAACAAAAGAAAATGTTCAAGGAGATTAGCAATTAATTAGCATTTAGTTTGATAGGATTAAAATCAATTCTATTTAGACTAGTTAAGTTAGTGAATGAGGATTAATTATTATTTTTTTCAAATAAATGTAAGTTTCTCTTTTTATTGTTTTTTACGACTTTGAAAAGAGAAAGAAAGAAGGTTTTTTTTTAATAAAATATCATTTTAAGAAAGTGCGCTTAAAATTCTTTCGAAATTCGTGCACAAAGTTCTTTATCGCAGTTGAAAACAGAAGACTATTCATTTTCTAGAATAATCTAAAGACTTTAAAACTTGTGTCTGTTCTAATCTTTCATTTTTTTAAATTTAATAATGTTTATTTTATGAAGATTTCAGAGATAACTCAATTGAATTAAAATATAACTTACTTCTCCTTAAGCCATTCATTAAATTTTCAGGGCTCTTTGACCATAGCTTTAAAGTCGCTACGAAGCCCTTAAGAAAAGCTTCCATTATTAAAAGCTTCATTTACAAAGCCAATTTTTGTTATCTGAAAGTTAAACATTAAACATTTCTTTTTTTTTTTAAAGTTACATTAACTTAAATTTAAAAGAAGATTCGTACAGAGTGAAACACATAAAATATTAAAAGAAAAAGTGTTACTGATGAATCTACGACAATTTTTTTTTTCCGAGGTTATGATCTACATCGGAGAGAACTGCTCATTTCACAGTTTTGTAGTTGATATAATTTGCAATCTTTCGAACGCTTGTTTTGTTACTACTTTGACGCGCAAATCTCGTTTATTCAAGCCCTTGTAATTCAACTGCGCTAAAAATTTCCATATTCCTTGGAACACAATTGATGGGTTTACAGGAGAGTTGTTCCGCGCAACCATTCCCACGGGAGAGTTGAGTTCATTTAGTATGTCTTGCGCACACCCCCGCTTTCTCTACATTCGGGCGATTCTAAGTTACTGACTACATTGGTTCGAGGGGATCATATTCGTTCTCAGAATAGTCGATTCAGTGTACATAGACTTGAATTTTGTTCAAATACGGCACCTTAAATCCGGAAGTGATTTGGATTAGGTGTCGATTTTTTCCCCCAAACCTCCAAGCCATGGAGAGTCTAACGATTTACGACTTTTGGGGCTGCGACTTCCGATTTAGTCGATGGACAGACATATATTTCTCGAACTCTCATAGTTTCTTTCTCCGAGGATCGCCAAAAAGGGTTACACCAAAAATGTTTTAAAAATCCAATTTTAAGTCGATATGTCCTTCCGCCGTCATCACGATAACTCACAAACTTAATACTAAAATTTAAAAAAATAGAAAATTGACACAGGAATAAAAAAAATAAATTTTGAGCATTCATCGGTGAGAGTTTGGGACGGACCGTTTCGTCCTTTTTAGGGACTCGTCAGCGAGACCCACTCACCAGATGAAATGCTGAGATAGTGTAAGAGTGATAAGGGAATCCACATCCGCTTCCGGCTGTGGCTTCCCTCCAAAAGAAAACACATTTATAAAAGACACATTTATAATTATACAGGTATAATTTCAAATCCTGGCCTGCGAAGCCGTCAGGCGCAAAGGAATTTGAATAGAAAAACAACCAAGGTTAAACACAACCTGGTTTATTTAAACAAAGAATTAACGATTTTTTATTTCTATATCAATTTCCTATTCTTTTCTATTAATTTGAGGCAGTTTAATTCTTTGTTTGTTAAAATGTTGAAAGTTTGATGTAGGTTGTTAAAGAGAAAGATACGTTGATTTTGGAACATATCTGACCAAACAACCAGGAGACATATATTATCCGTCTGTCGGTGATCAAGACAACGTCAAAACTATTTATTCTGTAAAGATGAAACTTTACAGTAAGTGTTTAGCTATTTTTTTTTGTTTATTTATCAAAATCAATGTTGATGGTTTATGGCCCTTAATGCTTACATAGGATTTTTATCATCCTACATAAAGCGTTAAGAGCTATAAACCATCAACGTAACTGAAAAAAATAACTTCAAAGCCTCGCTGAGAGCAGACTTAAGTCCGCCCCTCAACAATATCAATAAAATTTAATAAAATAAACTGTTCTTCAGTAAAATTTAATACCTGAAATTATTATATCCTAAAATATTATAATTGATTTGATTTTCTAAAATATTATAATGTAAAAAATCTTAAACACACGTTAAGCTACTGCAGCATTAAAAGAAAATAAATTCTGCATATTATGGCAGTGAGTATCAAGCTGTTGTGCGAGTTTTAGAAGCTTAAAATTTTATTGCAATGTTTAGTTGAAGGCCCTTACTGAGTGAACTTCAGTTTCTCAATATTTATAATAAACTGATTAGTCACAAAAGAAAATAATGAACAATTTATCTGCAAATATTTTTTTATAAATCATTTATTTGTCTGTAGAAATTATCTATTTATCATATAAATAATAACGATTTTATTCATTTTAATCGTTAGCCGTTATTTATTTCTTTGCATTTCCTAATTACTGATGTTCTGTTTATTTTTAAATTCTTTTCTGATGAAGCAGTTAATTAATTTAAATTTATTATGTTCTTGTCCAATCATTCTTTATATTTTTAATTACTTACCCAATCAAATCACACTACGTAAATACTGTTAAAACCAGTGTTTATCCTTTAATTAATTCATTCAGTTCAGTTCCAGAACTTGACTCGTTGTCGGTTAGATCCCAAAGACTCTCACACAAACACCGTTACAATAATATTAGTTGAGCCGTATAGAATCATGTTTTGCAATCATAAGTTTTCCAAGATATATTTACATATCTTTTTGCTTACTATCGAAAGAGGGAAACTCAAAGTTCAAAATAAACAATATTGCATCAACAATAAGCAATAATATTAGCTTATAATAATTTCGAACCTGGGTTATTGAGGCAACAACACAGTATACTATAGTATTTTGTACAAAAAAAGGTTTTGCCGTATATGGTCATTACGTAGCGATCGATTGTGTCTGGAACAAACATCACCAGTCATGACGTCATCAAGTTGAACTCCGAGCAGTCAGTCCAAGATGGCGTCGTTTTGCGATCGCATAAGCGTGACCAAGAAAGGACAAACTTTGCATAGCCAAGCAAGGAGAATAGTGTGGAATGTTTTTAATTATTTCAATTTTAATTATTACAGTCGGACCTCGATATAAGGTCACCCCGCATATAAGGTCACTTTTCTAAAGTCCCGGCTCATTGAATATGAATTCTATGATATAGATTATCGGATATATGGTCAGGTCTTAAATAACGTAATCGCATATAATGTCACTTGGTTCTGTGATTTCAATGCCACACTGATTCAATTCCAAGAATTTTGTCCAAGAATCTGAAAATGAACTACAGTAAGCTCCTGAAAGACTTGATTTCAGCAATTGATGAGAAAAAATTTTTTCACGTATCTGTGTTAGATGCAATTTTTTATATTCTTAAAAGTTGGAGCTTGGTGTCAAACACATGCATTTCAAATTGCTTTCGACATGCAGGTTTATAATTTTCTACAAATAGTATGGATAAAATAACATTAAGATGATGAAGACGATATTCCTTTAGCTGTGTTAATACAAGATCTCAGAAATCGTGGCTATGCTATAGAAGGGGAAAGTGAATACGTGAGAATTGATGATGAAATTGCTATCACTTCTCAAGCTTCGATTTCCGAAATTGTTTCGCAAGTTTTAGATTCCAATGCAGATGAAAGCGAAGATAACGAGAGTGATACTAAAAGTGAAGCGGTGATACCAGCAGAAGCGCTCAGAGCATTAAAAGTCATTAAAAGACATTTTTTTACGAGCCATGAGGGAGCTGAAGAACATTTTCAGAAACTACAAAACTTAGAAAACATTGTACAAAAGATGAAACCAAAATCGCGACAGTCCTGTATTATGGATTATTTTAATTAAGGTCAGTAGTACATCAGTACTTCGCTTGAGCATACCAGTACTATTAGTATAATACTTTATTCCGAATTAAAATTTTTTAAAAATAATTTCTTTCTGATTCCATTAATTTTAATTGATTCAACTAAATTAAAAAATTATAACCTACAAAGCTGATATTTTTGTACGTAATAAATTTTACAAAGAATTATACTGTATTTATATGATGCTTATTTATTGACAAATGCATATGAATCGCTTATAAGGTCATCCCGCTTATAAGGTCACTTTTGCGAGGTCCCAAGGGGTGACCTTATATCGAGGTCCGACTGTATTATGTATTCGTAACTGTAGAAAATACAAAAACTAGAATGTTTTCGTAATGTTTATAAGATTCAGTTCCGGATTTTTGCAATAGATGGCGCTACTGAATCCTGCCCACATCAATCTATAAGGAAATTACGTCATCAAAAGCTCTTCTTTCATGAACCCAACTGTAAGCCACTATACGATCACGGCTACGAACACAAGCTGATTAAAACCAAATTGCCAGTAAGGTGTTGACAATATTTTTTTAAGAATTACCCTGTCAGCGGAACAGGAAGTGGTAAATATCCTTCCCAATAAAGCTGTGGGACAGAAAATGAAAAGAAACATAGATGTTATTTGTGCCTAAAGGAAGTTGCAGAAATGCTAGTGAACAATTGCTAAAGTATTGTCAATGGCAAGATGTTACGACGTGCAACATAGTTTTGCTTATAATACAATAATAAACAAAACGAGACGACTGGTAAAATTGTTGTATCAAGAAGTATAGATCGATTCCATCACACAAAATGTCGTATGGAAGGAATATCTTTCTTCAAAGAATAAGATGGAGAAAATGATGTGTGAATTTAAAATAACCATCTTAAACATCTGTTAAGCCATCGATATCATCGGTTAATGTTGATATTGGACAAAACATTCGTTTGGAACATCCAAAGAAGTGATAAGGCATAACGTGTTCCTAAACGAATATGAGACACTCCAAAGTTCTAAAAAGACTACTCGAACTTCCTGAAAGGACATGTTATAAACGCGATAAATCGGTGCTGATATCTACAGTGAATTTACCATGAAGATAAAAGTTCACTATAATTTAAATATACTGTAACTTTTATTTCAAAAGGCAGATCCTTGGATTACAAGAAAGTTCCAGAATTGTGTTCCTTCATATTACGAACAAGAGTAACAAGAACAGTTACCAGAATAGTTAATGTTATAAGTTAATATTATAATGTCATAAATTATTTGATCAACAACCACCTGTGTATTGAAGCTAATGAATTAATCTTAAAGTACAAAATATATAATTTATTTCTTGAATATATATTTAGAAGTATTTATCAAATTGTGAGTTTTGAATATGTTTATTTCCCCGTTAATTCTTTAAAACAAACGTCAATTTCGTTAAGTGAAGTCTACCCAAGTTATTTTCTAATATCGTAGAAGAGAATTAAAAATAAAACATATTAAATATGTTTTAAATGGCTTTTATTTTTATCGTTCTTGAAACTTCTAGTTTAAATCAGAGACTTTTATTTGTCCTAAATAAATATTCATTAGAACACATTTACTTATTTAATTATTATTTTTATTTAATTATTCGAATCTACAATAAATTCAAATAATTTTATTTATAACTACATAAGACTGAAGTGACATCATGAAAATGTGCAGTATCTGTTAAGTGTATTTCGACGTATATTTCCTACTGACAACCCACATCCTTTTCTTTGGGTTGTCTGTCTGTCAAGCGATGAATCCCATGGTGTCATTCAATGTCTGTGCAACGACGCCAACATGAGTATCCAACTGCTGTAAACATACTAAATCAACTGACTTGTTGACGACTGAGCAATAAGAGGAAAGACAACGACCGTCATAAAGAAAAATGAGAAGTCGTTTGGCCGCAAGTTGTTGCTTTGAAATCGTCGCAAAGACGGAACTGGTGTGGAAACGATTACAGAGGATTTCAACACTTGTTGCCGGGAAAAAAAAGTAACAACATCAATAAATACATCCCGAAATGGATCAATGATTTCGAAAGGATTTTACGAATAAAATGGATGTTCTATGAGCCCTAACTGACAAACAAACAAATAAACAAGCTCAGAGATAAACAAATAAACAATATTTAAGTATTTAGAGCTCTGCCCTCGGCCACATCGTGTTCTCCCTCTTCCGTCCCCTAAGTCACTTTTACCCTAATGCCCTTAAAATTTCATTTCGGATCTAAAGATCAAGCGCGCTTAGCTTCATCTGACGTACCTGGATAATATACGACAGATTTGATAATGTATATTAGTATTCCTTTTCAATCTGTTACTATGATTTATTTTTTATTTATTTCATTATTATTTTTAGATAAAACGCCCGGGCTCTTAGAACTTTCTTCTGTTGGCCTCGACCAGGGACAATAATTGTGAGCTATTTCACCGAAGAATCTTTACCATAGGAGGCTCACACTACACCAGTAGCAAGAGACGAAACAGAAGAAGAAAGAAGACACACCCAAGCCGGATTCGAACCCAGATTCCGACTTATCTGCCGCATGGCAGGACCGCCGCCCAGACCACTCGGCCATGCCGGAACGATCTATTACTATTATTTTATTAACCACCTTAATGTTCGGACGAATTTAAAAAGCTATCAGATTTGCTTAAAGAATTTTTAAAACTTAAAAAAGTAAAAATCTTTATAAAAAACAACAATATAATTGAGAAACTAAACCAGGTTTCAACCTGTTAACTGGCCTTCCTCAGTGAAGATTCACTGAGTTTGGTTTCTCAATTTTATGCTTTTTTATATTTATTCCTGACAATGGAGATCCCATTAAAGGATTCCCAATGGGATGTCCATTGTCAGGAACCTTGTGTGATATATTTTTGAATTTTTGGGAGTGCAAATTACTGGAAAAGACGAAATATAAATTTGAATATTACAGATATGCGGACGATATCTTAATAATCTGGTACGGGACCGATAGACAATTTGACAAGTTTTTTTCAGAAATTAACAAGATTACTGATGAAATCAAGTTTAAAGTAGAAAAGGAAGTGGACAATAGTCTAAATTTTTTGGATATATGTTTAACTAGAAATGAGAATAAGATAATTATGAAACATTATACAAAAAAATACAAAAGTGAACACATAGTAAATTATGAATCAGGACATGACATAAACATAAAAAGAAACATAATTGAAAACTATATGCAAAGGATTGACGTCAACACGAGTAGTGAAGATGAATTCAATAGAGAAATTGAATATGAAAAGAATCTTTAGTAAAAATGGATACAAGGCGAAATTCGTAAATAAAACTATAAAGCAATTACACACATTGAAAATTAAAGAGTTAACAACAAATAACAACAGAAGATATTTCATACCATACTTAAACAAAAATAGTCTGACTTTAAAAGAAATTTGCAAAAGTTTTGGTTTCAATATTGGATTTGAATATAACAACAAACTGAAAAACATTTTATGTTGCAAATTGAATAGTAGTGTTAAAAAACATGAAATGGGTATAATTTACAAAATAGAATGCAAGAATTGCGATTTATTCTATTTGGGCGAGAGTAAAAGAACAGTGAAGGAACGAATGACGGAACATGGTACCAGCATTAGGAACAAGTACATTGAAAAATCAGAAGTGGCAGAACATTGTGTGAACAGAAATCATTGTATTAACAACGAGATACAAATTTTATATATTGAAAGAGACACCAAAATAAGAAAGATAATAGAAAGCATGTGTATCCGGAACACAAAAAGAAAAAACTTGAATAGGAATGATGGTATGGAAATAGAGAAATTTTTCACAAGATTAGCTAAAAGTTTTGTAGATAAAATATGCACAAAATATAATAATAAGGTTACAATCAAGGAACTAAATTGTAAAGCCCCATCGTATATTATTGTTAAAGAAACAAAGATTGGAACTAAATGGTATTATTTTCATATATTATTTATATTTTCTCGAGGAATTTAATGTAATTTAGATTATTGTTCTTCAAATTATTGTTATTTTAGGCTTGAGAAAGAAAAGACGTAATCTTTTCGAAAATTTGCTTTTAGTATTAAATGTATTTTTTTTACATTTAAATTTGGTGAGATGTTTAGAATATTTAATAGTAGAGGCTTTAGAAGGAAAGATCTACTAAAAAAGTATGAAAAAGTATTTTACATATAAAATATCAGTCTGTTGCTTCTCCTCTGGACGAGTCCATGGTTCACCCATTTTTCTGTAAAACAAAGGAACGGGGTTTATCTCAATTCGTCTTTACTCCAACGGAAACGTCGAATCTTATACCTCGGAGCTCCTATAGTATAACAGAGTATATCAACATATGAAACTACTAGGTCTATATAGATGAAGATAGACATTAAGCATTTTTTTTTTTCAGTAAGTGAACCATATTGAAAAGATTATTGTAGTAAATATACACATACAGATTTTCGGAATTACCAAATTATACATTATTTGTATCGTTGTTATAGCATTTTAATAATATTCAATTCTTTTGTAAAATTAAATTTATTTTAAATCATACCAATATTTTAATTTTATAATTTAATCGCAAATAACATAATATTTTGTAATAATTATTACAAAGTAGACCTTTTTTTTTGCATTGTAACTAAATACATGTAAGATTTGCCGTTGCCTACTATATTGGCACAAAATTAGTTAAAAGCGTTTAAAATATATATAAAATCTATTTACCTTTAAAACACGACGTTTCGGAATCTCATTTTCAGATTCCCTTATCAAGTGGGGTCCTCCCTTATTTAAAAGAAGGAAAAAAATGTGAAAGATCTTTCTTGGATGGAATTCGTTGTCAAATGAGACATGGCGGCTCCAAGTGTCTGTACATCGGAAATTCTAAAAGGGAATTGGGTATCCGAAAAAGAGAGCATGTAAACGCCGTAAAGAAAGGAAATAAAGCGTATGATACCGCCTCATATTGCATCAGTACAGGCCACTCCCTCGATACTCAAAACATTGAAGTATCAGACAACGAAGTAATAGATATTTACGGGAGTTTTATGAATCGGGGATGATTCGTCTTTTACACAGTTACAATCAAGACTTATCAACAAAAAATACTCGAATAAGGTTTGTAAACAACGGTATAACAATCAAGATATAATAGAACGTCCACGCCTCATAGCAGAATTTCCGTTTTGCAAAAAGCGACCGCCAGGTTGATACTGGTAGCCTGAAATCGGTGAAGGTTAAGTACAGCCGCCATGTCTCATTTGACAACGAATTCCATCCAAGAAAGATCTTTCACATTTTTTTCCTTCTTTTAAATAAGGGAGGACCCCACTTGATAAGGGAATCTGAAAATGAGATTCCGAAACGTCGTGTTTTAAAGGTAAATAGATTTTTATATCTTTTAAACGCTTTTAACTAATTTTGTGCCAATATAGTAGGCAACAGCAAATCTTAGATATTTAAGCACGTTTAAGTCTCTTAAATACATATAATTTTCATTCTTATTCATTCACAGATATACACAATAAATAATTAGTTCAAACATTTCGTTGATTTCATTATCACTACGAAATGTAGAATAAGTGGAATTAAATCTATAAAAGATTGTACACAATTTACGTCTTCATTCTTAAACTTTCATTTTTGAACTTTTATATCTTCATTGATTCATTTGAGAACTTTTTTTTTTATCTATTTAATATTTTTCTTCCGTATTCTCGTAGAATCAGTTGATAATTTTGTTTTCTTTATTTTACAATTTTTTTCATCAAACTTTTATTATTGTTATTTTCACATTTATTGTTACTGCAGTTCATTTTGAACTTCACGGTTATCTCTGCATTTTTAAAATTTTAATCCACAACTTCAGCTTTCAAATGAATAATTTAACCAACTCAATATTTTACATCATCAATTACTTACAGTATGGCTATTAATTTACAACACTTAAAATGCAGGTCACGTTGTCATTATTTACGCGAATAGCCTCATGTATCATGTCACAGGGGCTAACGTATATTATTACTTTTTATAGCTGCGCTTGTGCAATATAAGAACTTCTATTAAATGTCTCAAAACTGGATTTGAATCGAAGATCACTTCAGAAAAATATTGTAAACCTTGAATGTATGTATGTAATTGAGGATGTGCAACAATTGTGAATCGGTGATTATACTGCGAGGCAATAATAATACAGTAGAGCCCCGATTATCCGCGAGTGCCGCGAAAAATTTTTTTAATTACGAACCTCAAGAAAACCAATTTTAATCCAAGCCAACAACAGGGAAAGTACAATAGGCCCTACAGTGCGAAGGTCGAAAATTACTAACAGGTTTATTGTGCATCGTAATCCTATAGGCCTTCTCGGATTTGTGGATGAGTGGCAAGCTCTTGCTCTGCAGAAAGGTTTCTACTGTACAGTGCATATTTTAAAAGTTTTGCATATTATTTTTTTTTTGTATAATAAAACGTAGTTTTTCTGCTGAAATATTTTTTTTTCGTGTTTACACGATTATCCGCGATTTTTACTATCTGCGGTACACTTGCCACCCAATTCCGCGGATAATCGGGGCTCTACAGTACTTACAATGCAATAGTTTTTGAAGTGACCGTCGATTCATATCCAGTTATAAGGGAGTTTTTCTTATCTTAGAAATCAATGCTTTTGCAAACTCTTAAATTAACACAGCATTTCCTAGTTACAATAACCTCAAAAAACAAAAAAACAAACATCGGAGATTATCAAGCAACATCTACACTGATTTGACATAAGAAAGAAGTGAGAAATATGTATAAACATTGGCCTAGTTTTAAAACTAGATGTTCAGGTATTCGTCGCAAGCTGGAAACCGAGTGTGAAGAGACGAGAGGTCAATTTTGAGAGTGGAAAGGAGACTGAAGACCAAAATAAACAGCCGCATATTTAAAGTTGGACCGTAAGTAAAGATCATGCCCAAATTCTAAGGGATTTATGTCAAGGATGGCAAGGAATAAAATAAATGTGACCATTGTTTGAGATGGATCCTAAATAAGCAGCATATCTATTTTAAGAAAATTTGTCCAGCCGTATGAGCCGAATCCACGTACAAACAGATAAACAAATAAAACAAAAAAAAAATCAATGGAATAGAAACACTTCACTTGCGCTTTCAAAAAAACAAAACAAAGATCTAGTTTGCGGAAAGAAGGAGAATGATGGAGAAATAATGCAGGAATTGTGCGCAGCAAACAGGAGAACTCCGAGAAAACCTGCAAGCTCAGATTGTCTATCACTACTATGAAAACCATATGAAAACCCAACCGGTACTCAAAGGTCAAGACTTAGCGACAAAGTCAATCTCGCGCGTGAAGTTTGCTATTGATTTACTCTGTATGAGAGATTTAGTCAACAACATCTACGTTGCTATCACGCTTATATATAAACTTTATATCTATCAAAACTCTCAATCAACGTAAGACAAGAGCATAGCTTAAATTAAAACACTTAAAAAGATATTCTAAATCAACCAATCTCCGATGCTCTTTTCAGTGTCCCATTAGCAATGATTATTTCGTCGTGATAGTGTCCTCGTTTTAGCTGTAATGGTGCTCCGTTGGTAAAGCAACTTCATTTAAAGGTGATATATATTGTTGGGGTTAACGGGAAATTTCAACTGCCTCTTTTATTTACGCACGTGCTATAAATCCTTCGTCCACAGTAATGAAATTACGGAGAAAGCGCTGGGATCTAAGCGGGCGCTGGAAATTAGCCCGTCCATGCAAATAGATTTCATTCGGAAGGTAGTTGTGGGTTGGCTACGACTCTGTCGAAAAAGCCAATTTGGACCCAGAAAATAGCATCAGTGAAATTTTAAAGAGAAAGAAATATCGTTGAAACAAATAGCAAAAATTGTAATTTACACTTATTTCTTCACATCTACAATCAGTTTTTGGATTTTACAAAGGATATATTTTACAAAGGATTAACTTCTTGCTAAGAACTACAACAAATGAAGTGTGATAAATACAGACATACATTACAAAGAGACCAACTTTGCTTCCACCTAAGAGATACTGAAAGTTTAGAGATAAATGTAAATTGTTCCTCTATTCATTTTGTAAAAGGATCCGTAATAATCCAACAGTTATTGCTATCGACTTTAGAACTCAGTGTTCTGAGTTCAAATATTGCAGGAGTAAAAAGAAAGAAAAATTAAATTTACCGTTGGTCTGCGGACTGGAGGACCCAGTTTTCACTCCCGGCGGAGATCGAGGACATAGTTTTAGGTTGTTTTACATCAGACGGGTTCTAGGGTTCGCCCAACCTTCTGTTGAAGTCTTTACTTCAACTTCATCAGAGCCAGCGCTAGGAAGGTGCGGGGCCTAGGGCGAGATGAATTTTGCGAGGCCCCTTGCCAATCCTATTTTAACAACCAAAAAAAAATAAAAATCGACGATCCTATTTTATCCTCTTTCTTCTAACCAGGCGCGGGGCTCCCAGAAGACCAGGCGCGGGGCCTTGGGCGGTAACGCCGGCTCTGACTTCATAGACATGGACTTCTAGCGCCTTAAAACGGATCCTTCAATCTTTTTAATATTTTCTTTCTTTCTAACTTTTAATAACGAATGGGAGGAAGGATGAAGAAGAAGAAGACCATTCACACATTTAAAAATTAGAGAAGACTTTCTTAACTCGTACCTCCTTCATATTCGGGGACTTTGCGACAAGCAGGGCCATTCATGACAGATAACTACCATTTGATCATGTTGGCTCGCGTCGACAATAGAGCTGTGCCGCAATTATTTCAAAAAAATAATCGAAAAGTAAGTTTTTTCTGCACTTAGTAAAACTATTTTGGTAATATTCATAAGGTCGTGATATTCTGAACGCAATACTTGTATATTCTTGATTGATGCTCATTGTCTTTTAATGCAATGTTGATGAAAGTTTTGAAATTCGCATTAGCCGTTTTTTTTCTTTCCGAGTGGCGTTGTTTGTGCTTGTATTGTTGCGGCTAATTTATACCTGCATATATACCCTTTAATCGCTCCAGTATGATTTAAGAATGAGGATCTTTTTAATAAATATTTACTTTTATGTAAATATAAATTACTTTTTCAATATTTTGATAAATAAAATATAGATTATTATGTTTGATGACGACAACATTAAATAAAAAAAAAAGGCATTCCAGAAATGAGGCTTGTTCGACCACTCGACACAAAGGTTTCAGCTCTTGGGCAAACCTTTTTGTAAGTCTCTGAAATATGTACAGCCTCAGTTACTCTTCTTCAAACTGGATGCACTATAATCCTTGCAAAGTTATAAAAGTTGCCTTCAAAAGTTATTTACCCAAGGTAGTTTTCATGGAAGTGGATTCAAGTCCTGTGGTCTTTGGCCTCCCGACTGAAATGTGATTCGAAATTAAGATTTTGTGACAGTCGAACAAAATGAGACACTGGAACTTCTCATTAACACCATAACATTACCAGCTTCAGTTACAGTAGGTCTATCTCAAGCCTAAGAAAGTTCATCGTCGTCTGCAGCTACGGACTCGAAATTCAACCAAGTAGTTCGTCTCCTGCATTGCTTTCACCTTGCACAGATATTCAACCAATTCAACATGGCGTCCATTCTACATCCACTGTCACAACCAAGATTCAGGAGTTATTAACTGTTCGAGAGATAATGATTGTGAAAGCGAGAAAGAATAAAGGAACAGCTGATGGCCACATAATAACCATAAATCTGTATGAAACAGAGTTTAAAGAAAACTTAGAGAAAACAACAAAGAAAACGACGAGGAACAGCAAGTATTATGAAAAAGGAAAAATATAGAAATGCACAAATTCGTTTGCTTTCGTGCCTTTGAGCCACCATCGACGACAGTCTGGGAGAGCTGTTTCATCCTTATTAGGACTCATCAGCCAGATTTAGCCTCGATGATCAAGCTCAGAACGCATGAAAGCCTATGGGTCTTTCTCCCGCTCTCGGAAGTGGGACCCCCGGAAAAGCAAATGACGATAGAAAAATCGCTGTAACAGTACAGCACAATTACCTTAGCCCGCTAAGCGCTGGGCACAAAAGGTTTAATAAAAGGGTAAGCCAAATAGAAAAATACTGGAAAAGGGATCAAAATAATAATAATAATAAAAGGTGGCCGTGCTGGCGTGGCCGTGCGGTCTAGACGGCGGTTTGCCGTTGTGACCAGTGCGCCAGTTCCCGGGTTCGAATCCCGGTAGTGGCATGGATGCTTCTTTCGTCTTCTGTGTTCGTCCGTTTCCCCCTGGGACTCACTCTCTCAGGTGTATCCTCGACGAGAAGGTGTATTCTTTCTCGTCTCTGATTTCCTAGCCTTGTTCTGACGTTGACAGGAGGGGCTAGCGCGTGGTCCGTTCGGGCCCATTCGCGAACAAAAAAATAAATAAATAATAAAAGGAAACGAAACATAAGTCGGAAAAAGAAGCTAAAAAAGGAAAAGTGGACGACAGAGATTAGTTCCGAGGCTATACAATGAAACCAGAGCAGAAAACATTATTGAGTACACACAAAGTAAAACTTGGCTTCAAGATCTTTGTGCTGGAGTCGATAAACAAGCTATAAATTACACATGATATTTGCAAATCGTCATTATTGGTTTTGTGAAGGACATTTTTTAAGTACAATTAAGGAAAACTACAAAATCGTATCTTTCCAACTTTTAGAAAACAAGTTGTTTAATGACAGCAGCGTCAACAGTTTTGCTAAATTTTGTTTTACAGTATGTAAAGAGATAAATAAAGTTTTTAATTCACTAGTTTCATTTACAAACAAAGACATTTGATATTAAACAAAAATCCTTAGGGGTTACGATTTAGGAAAGTCTCCCCTATATCAACAATACTTTTAAGTTAAAAATTCAAGTACAATTTAAAACAAAATACTTAATAATGGAGGACAGTTTCGATGTTCGGATTGCATCATCATCATCATCATCATCATCACTAGATTAGTATTTTCATTAATATTAATATTAGTAAACACATTATTGTTTACTTCCAGTCAATCAATAACCTGAATAACTTATCCTATTGACTATTGAAAAAAATCGAATTGTTGTAGTTTTCTCAATTCTTTATCCTCATGTATTCCTGCTTTCCCTCGTCTTTCCTGAATCTGCTAATATGTGGTGCGCACATTGAAACTATCATGAATTATTAAGTATATATATCTTTTTACTTGATCTACAACTGTTGATATAATTTTTAAATGTGTGACTGAGTTTTTAAAAATCTTTTTAACAATCAACTTAACCCTTCTCACACGTTCAAATGAATTATTAAGTAGAATACCATAATATTTCTTTTATATAAAAAACCGTTGAAAAGAGTAAAAGAAATAGAATGTGCTGGAAAAACAAGTTTTTGATAGACAAAGGAAAAGAAAAAACAGCCTAATCACATATGTTAATGTAAAGGGACATATATAAATTCCGCTAAATCGAGTAGAACTCATAAGTTCTGTAAGAGCTTATGTAGTATTTCCCTAAAAATACTGCGAAACCAATACAATGAAACCTCCGTTTATCTTGTTAAATTTTATAATATCTCTCTAATATTAAAACTAGAAATTTTTCATTTTCTGTAAAAAAAAACAAAAAAAAAAACCCAACCTTAAATTACAATTGAATATAATTTTGTGCTAAAGCATAAATTTAAGGGCGACCCATAATAATACAAAAAAATTAAATAATAATAAAAAAGGAAGTACAATCACGTAAGGAAAAAAAAAGTTAAAAAAATAAAAACAAATTAGGAAAATAAGAAAGGAAAAACCAAGCGGACATTGAAAAAAAAAGAGTAAGAGAAAAAAAAGAAAAAAGAAAAAAGTAAGATATAAGGGTTTGAACCGCAAACCTTCAGTATATGAGTCCGAAATCTTAACTATCAAGCCATAGCTGAACTGAAATGAGATGGCAATGAAAACAATGCCAATATCTCGAATATAGGGGGGGGGGCGTTGGCCCCTGAAAATATCCCATTTTTTTAGTGTTTTGGGCCTCTGAACACGATGGTGAAATCCGTTTGTCGATCGACCTTCCGTTCGGGAGTTGTTAAGGATGGACAGACAGGGACGGACAGGACAAACGCTATAGCTACCGAGTTTTGGTCACTATCACAATAGCTCCCAAGTGGGTCGCTAAAAATCAACGCTAATTATTTAAGCTACTTAAATTCAATTAATTTTAATCATGTCACAGAGAGCGAGAGAGAATTAATAGTCGATTCATAAGCATTGTTATACACTAAAACTCGTTTATCCGAATTTTACTGCGACTGTTTCGGACTGTTTTGGATTATCATTAAAGTAGAGGGCTGCGCACTTGTAGTTCGCCTGGGGTCCCGCATCCCTGTATGGCGGGGTCTGGTAAGTCAACGATGCAAGGAATCGATCTTGATAATCCAACAGTCATAGCTACAATGGTAAATCTTGACCTGCAACCAGCTTCGTAAGTTGCTAAAATCTCTTTTTTGATATTACTATTTAAAAAATAAAAATTAAAACAACGTTTTAAGGTCCAGACTCAATCAATTTCAAGGACTCATGGACGATTTCAGACCACTATATATCTTTCAATTTATAAAATTCTGAAGCACTTACAATTCTGAAATTTAAATATGAACTTGTCAAATATATAAAATTGTATTTTCGCGATTTTCATAGTATTACATCATTAATTTAATTATAGTTTTAAAACGGTCAATATTTTTAACTTTGTCCAGCTTACTCTCACTTTTCAATGCAAAAGGCATTGACAAAAACCCCAAATAATTAAAAAAATGTAAAATAGTATATAGTATGTAAAATATTTATTATTACTTCAATATTTAATTTAAAAAAAAACAAAAACGACAGTTTTAAAAATGGTTTAAGCTTAAATTATTTTTTTAGGATTACAATTAATGCCAGCAAAAAATGTTTTCATTTAAAAATGATATGATACCCTTTCATTTGATGTTAGTCGTTATCAAAAATAAATTTTTCTTAAGGCCTTAAAGCAGGGATCATAGTAACAATTAGTTTTTAGTAATGATCAGTAACTTTTATAGAAATGGAACTGTAACTGCAACGCAGATACTTTTTAAAAAGTAACTTTCCAAGCTTTAAGAACGCAGGTTTTATGTTCTGTCACGAACTTCTTACTCTTTTAAACACATTACTTTTTTTTTGTTTGAGGAAGTTTTCGAAAACGAGACATTCTTACAAAACAAGAATTACTTTCTAAGTTGTTTTAACCAAATAATTTAACAAGAGAGAACTTTACAAAAATGAAATGTTTGGAATCATTGTTCTGCAAATAAGACTGATGCTGTACTTTGCAAATGCATAATAGATACTATAAGGACTTGCTTAATTTCTAAAAAATAAGTACTTCTGACATGTCTACTTAATTTATTTAAGTTAAACATAAGAGCTTAACCATAAGGAAGTTGTTAAATAGCCCGAATGCAGAAGATGACGTAAGTTACAGAAAGAAAGAAAAACTCGACACTTTTCAAACACTTCATTGCTGTTTAGTTTGTCCAGGCCTTGTTGTATATTTGCTCAATCAAATACAGTCAATGTTTGCTACCTCTACTCCTTTGTTGTAAGTCAAACAATCTGCATGTAGCTTTGTTAGTATGTTAAGATAAAAAGGAAGTTATAATTGATTAATTAAGGCCGGTCCTCCAATTACAATGTTTATTCTTTGTTTCAGATTCTCATTAATCATTGTAAACACAGTCAATGATTCGGAATAAGATCAAACAAACTGAAATTGCCAAAGTTGTTTCTGTGGTTTGATTCTAAAAGGACTAATAGCAAAAAACTTTATTTTGAGGTAATGAAGTTTCATTTAATTTATATCAATAAATGAAATTGCTTTTGAATCTATTTACTTGATATTACGAATTATTTATTTTATAGAGTGCGAAAAAGTTCAATGCAGTCAAATCTCGTTGACCGCTTAGGTTTTGTTCCTGAAACACCCCGGGGTAAAAGAAACGCGATTATTGAAGCATCAATTTTTTGAAACCAATAAAAAAGGCTAGGATCCCGCAGGAATTAACGAATTAAATCATGTAAAATATTATCAATCTCCATGTGGAGACTTGTCAACACAACAGAGGCCGCGAGAACAAGACCGCAGCTTCTCTTTCCGATGCAGCGCTTATTTATGGTTGAACTTAAATCATAGGCACATTTATTTGGTCACTACCCTTTACATTTCTCAAAAATGGCGTCAGAAATCCCTCCAAATAAACCGATGCTTAGTTATGGTCCAATTTAGAAACAAGATTATAACGATATTTTGATCTCCCCCCTAACCCAGTCCTAGCGCTATAAGCTCAATCCCTATTAAGCGATGGATTGCTGAGGGCATAAATACTAATTAAATATTAGTTATGTATTGTGGTAGGATACCCAATATGACATTGCGAAGTAGTGCTTTCCTGCATTGCTTTCCTTAAACCAGTCAAACAAAGCGGAGAGCTTGTTGCATGCGGGGAAGCATCGGGCAGCTAATATCACATTGGGAATGCTATCCAAAGTGTAAATAGTTTGAAAATGTAGAATTCTCCAAAATCAAATATCATAGCAGAAAAAAGTTGAAGTAGATCTTTCTTTATGTCTGTAATTATGACTCTAAAATATTAGCTTATAAAACAGAAACTTTACATTCTTAAAGGACTAGTCCTACTGAGTTTGTACGTAAGGAGCGATAAGTCAGGAGTCACTGATCAAAAACTACAAAAATAAGTTGGCATTCAATTGTAATACTACCATATCTGAAAGACAAAAAAAAACCCTATATTTTGCATTCTTCCGTCTCAGTTTATCTTTAAATTGTTAATTTTAGCTTTTTTCTCAATTTAAGCTTCGAAATGATTTCTTTTTATTTCCTATATTCTTTCGTTTAGATCAATGAGCAGCTTCTATTTTGTTTTCCTTTTAATCATTTTTTGGCGGGGAATTTACCGTGCATATAATTATATTTTTATTTATTATTCAGCCTTACAACGGATGACTCATAAAGAATCTTCGAAACGTATTTGCTACGTTTCCGCTTAGTGTTGTGGTACTTTTGACGCGCAATATTTTACTCGTGTCGTTTACTAATTGAGGGGGTGGGTCGTACTGTTCTTGGAACGCTTTGAAGGCGGCGGCAAAGGAAACTTACCTCCATTTACGTGCAATTCAAGATGAAGGAAGCGTATAATGTCCTTCTCTTTTCCGCAGGTGGAACGCACTCCTCGGGGAGACGCCGTAAATTACGTCAGACAAGATTAAAGTCCCACCGAATCCATTATACAGAGCAAGGCGTTCCATCACAGAAGACGAATGTACCTTCAAAACTACAAGAGTCGGCATGAAAAGAGTGGCTTGTGTGTTTGTGCGTGTATGTCTTCAATTGGTCGGAAACATCCTACACTCGTTAATCGATCCACACCCCTACCCCCAACTCGTGAATGATTTAAACCAATATTGTCACTACTTTAAGTGAAATGGCTTAGTTGGGTGTATTTAGCGTCAACTTGTATTTTCTAGAGTTATAAAGAAAGCTCCTAACCTAAAAAAAAGCTATCATTAATAGTTTTCTAGGTTCGTCCGTCCGTCATGTGCGTCTGCAACATTGCCTTAAAAACCAGAGATTTTACATTATTCAAATTTAAAAGCATATTCGTTCTCTTGTTTATCCGGCAATTTTGCATTATAAAATGCTTTAATGCTTTATCTTTAATGCTTTATTTCACATATTTATTGAAATCGGATCATGGCCTAGATTTCATACATTGAAATCTTATTTTTAAGATTTATTATATGAATTCATCATCTTTTTATCACTTGTGCTAATTAATTTTTAACGAATGTCTTTGTCTATAAATATTTCAACTCTCACACATTAAACGTTGATTTAATTATTACAAAATACATTCATTTTATTGTTTTTAGTTTCTCGATCAGGTAATGCCAGATTAGGGTTACCTAAAATAACATGAACTTACATCGCATAACTGAGCATGCGCAGGACTACGAGGGTTGAGTCCAAAATAATCGTTCTCATTTTTAAGTAACTAAGCTACGTATCAAGTTTCTTGGAAAACCGTCCAGCCGTTTTAACGTGAGGTGCAGACAAGAGACAACTGATACATAGCGAAGGAAAATATTCAAGTGGAATAATGAGACTGGTTAGTCAGTAAATATAACTCAAAAAACATCATTTTTCAGAAAAATGAAAGTTGATGAAATACGATGATGCAATACTAACACAATTGCACTCTGGTGGCTAGTTTTAGAAGCGCAATTAAGTCCAGCAACAAGAACTCCACAGGTCCATTCTTTTTTTTTTTTTTTTGCAAAGAAGACAAAAATGATCAATTTTGAGTTATCTCCATGTTGCAGCAAATGCGCGATATTAACACATGTAAATTAAGTCGATAAAAATAATTAAAAAGCAATACATCCTAGAAAGCTGAAATTTTACACACAAATTTATACTTAACAAGAAAGATTCTCTTGATTTTGTGATCACATTAATTCAAAAACTAATTGTCCTAAACTTTCATAGACGATCTAGATATTTTTAAGATAAACTAATTTAGATAAAATTCGGATTAACAGCTAGGAGCTAAGACAGAAAAACTCTCAACCCAAAGGAATAGTGTAATTCGTTTTTGAGTAAAAAAACTGTTTAATGTTAATATTTTTTTATGAGTTCTTACCTTGAGGATATTCGAAAGTTGACATCAACTACATATTGTTCATTTACATTTTTCGATGTAGAGAAAGAGGACGGCATCTTTAAAGTTGCAGCTGAGGTAATTTTCGTGCGAAGACGACTTTCTCAAGTGTGGCCAGAGAATTTAACAGAAGTTCTAAAGAACACAGCGTGGATTACACACAAACATGTTCTTCTGAATTGCTTTTTCTTGGTCTTTAGTTGTTTTAAGCTGTTGGCTCAGCAGGACAAAACGTAAAGCTCATCCGAACTGTCTTGAGTTTTCTCACATTTACATTCGCTTCTTAATGGTGTCATGTTATTCATGCCTTGGATTATCAACAACGGGAATCTGAGATGACCGTTTCGATTTTGTTAGAACTCATCAGTCAGATTTACCTACTCATGGGAGGTCGGGAGCGAAATCCATAGCCTAAAGGTAAATCTGACTGATAAGTTCTAAAAAGACGAAACAGTGGTGCCAGTTTTCCATTATTGATAACTCAAGACATATTACGAATTCTTAATATGTCTCCTTTTTTTTCAAAATATTAGAAGAATAGAACAAGAAGTTCCTGAACAAATTTAAAAACTACATTCCCTTCAAAACGAAGTCTTTATTCCGCAACAAAGAAAATTCCTACATTTCCTTTCAAATTAGGTGTTAGAACAAAAACGGTAAGCAGTTTTTTTTTTTATTTCTGGGAAAAAAAATTGATTGAAATCCTCAGTACTTACTAAAGTTACTTAAACCTGAAGACTTTTGGTCATTTTAAAGCACGCGGGATTAGTGGATTAGCTAAAAAGATTAACACGGTTATTAAATAACACTGTTTCGATCTAATGCGTTTTGATGGAGATTTTTTTTGGGTTCTTCAAACGCTGATTTCTCGACTTGTAGAAAAAAAGTATAGATTGTTTCAAGTGTAAATTGTAAGAACGTCTTTATTTTTAAATATGTATTCTAAGTTTCAAGAAGATCTGTCGAGCGGCTCAAAAGTTATTAGAAGGCACACCTTTACAGATTGGTTAAAATTACTGATCTCGATGTTCTTGGATCACTTTTTTTTAGCCTATTTTTCAAAGGCAAGTATGGTTCGTCAGATCATGCAGTCTGTGTCCATGTGCGTAACAACTTTTGAGCTGATAAAAGAATCTTCTTCAAACTTGGTATGCTTATTCCAGGAGTGGGGACGATCTAACTTGTATATTTGGAATCTTTTCCAAAGGGTCCTTTTGAAGGGAAATCAGCACGAGAGGGTAACAAAAATTCCCCTAGAAAAGCATTGGAATCTAAACAATGGAGTTTTATGCTATTTCTGTTAATATCTCAATGTCTTAAACAAGGAATATTAAATCACTTTACCTACTTGATACGAGCGATTTGATAATAATTCAAAATTAATCAGATTTAGACAACTAAGTAATGAGGATTAAATTTATTTTTATTCAAAAATGGAAAACTTAAACTACTTATCAGTAGATATTACAATTTTAATTTTATCGGAGCTTTTGTCCTTTACATGAGTTAAATAAACAAGTGAATATAGGCCTAATTTTGTGCTTAAGCAAAAATTTAAGGGCGACCCATAATAACAAAAAAATTAAAAATAATAAAGAAAAAGAAAGTACATTAACATAAGGAAAAATAAAAAAAATAGAAAAAAATAGAAAAAATAAAGTTAGGAAAATAAGCAAAAATTAAGAAAAAAAAAATACACGCGGACGTTTGAGAAGAAAAGGTTAAGAAAAAAAAAAAAAAACAGCTTATATACGGAGCCGAACTTACAACCTTCAGTATGTGAGTCCGAGACTTTACCCATCAAGCTATAGCTGACAACTGAAATGAGCTGGTTGAATTTCTGACATTTAAGCTAATAGAGGAAATCCGATGAACACAATGCCAAATATCTCGAATATGGGGAGGGGCCTGATTCCCTTAAAATACTTTGTTTGGACCTCTGAACATGATGCTGAAGTCCGTTTGCCGATCCGACCTTCCGTTCGGGAGTTCTTAGGGGGTGGTTTTAACTTCAATAGAAACAATGCCAAATATCTCAACATGGGGGTAGTTGTTAGGGGTGGACAGACACGGACGGACTGAAAGGACAAACGCAATAGCTACCGATTTTGGTCGTTATCACAATGGCTCCCAAATCGATCGCTAATAAAGAAAAAAAAAATACATGCGCGTACACAACATACAAAACCCCCCCCCCCCCCCCCAACCAAAAATTTTCTTTTAATGACATTTGAAGTAAAGTAGGCTTTGATTTTTTTTGAACTACTCCTTTTTCTTTCTTGTAAGTGAAATGACATCTTTGTTTTTGTATAAGAATTTTTTGACAAGGATCCGCCTGGAAAAGATTCAAATATATGTTAGATCTAGTCCTTAAATATGCCTACGAAGTTTCATTCAGCGATTCAAGTAGTTTTGTGGGAAGGGGCACACACAGACTGTATGATTTCGTAAGTCTCCTAACAAAATAAGCTAATTCTAATGGTTATTGGTTTCATGATTAATAAACAAAGCAATTCAAAAAAATCTTGATTATTTCGCAAGGAACTTATTACATTAATAAAAGTGGAATTCTGAAACTTAATATAACAAAATGATATTGATCATAACTTAGAAAATCAATGAAAATGGTTAGACGAGATTCGAGAGCTGAAAGAACCAATGCTTGTTTGAAGCTGGTCTATGTTGATGGATTTTCACGAGCAGAGTATAAAAGAGTCATAGGAAAGAATGATGTTGCAATACAAGCAATCGGAGCACAGCGAATGGTCAACTGTAGACCTCTTCACCCCCACAAATCTCCGGAGCGTGTAAATAGTGCGAAATGGAGAGGAACCCCTTGTGAATCTTGGACAAGGCTTCTTCCATGTCCGGTTGCTTCCAAACGACTTGAGGCTGAGGTAGGGCGGGAAGTCCATCGCCAGAACAGCTCTCCATAACTCAGTCCCTCTGGTGGCAGGTCTTGACAACTATGAGTCCGTTATTTCCACTCAATAACGGACCACGAGTGGTCTAGCGTCTAAGGGTCGGAGTAGATCTAGACAGAGTTATGAGACCATTTGAAAAATACAGGGTTCTCAGGAAATCCTTAAGTATTTTTGGAACAATTTCGCACAAAATATCGGAATATTTGACAGTAAATACTGAAATTTAAATACTCCCCGCTTAACGAGTATTCATTATCCGATGATAGTTAGGTAGTCAAATAATTTGCAGAATAGCACTTAAAAATTCCCAGTATTTAAGCGAGACTTTTGTCATATCACGTGATCTACGCCATTCATACGTCAGATCAATGCAAGCGTTTGTCTCGTTTGGTGCCATTATCGATGATGGCGGTTTTATTTCTTTCTCTTATTTTATTATTAATTATTTATTGTACTTTTCATTATCCTATTAATAAAAATCCAGTTTATGAAAGTACAGAATGGATTAAAAACTGTTATCTTAAACATTTTTAAATGAAAAAAAGTGAATTCAAAGAAACATCCTAAAACCCCTTGTTGTAACGTCACGAGTCAACGCTCGATGTAAATAATGATGAAACAAAGTTTCTTAAATTCATTGTAAATTATAAAATGTAAGTAAAAATTTATGATTTAATGTAAGAAATAGGTGCAAATATGAACGATAAATATGAATTTTTACATTTTTCATCCAGTTTTTCTATGTTAAGAAACTTTTAACCATTTTTCTAATAATTTTCTAAGAATTTACGATCCCCAGTGGATTTTTTTTTAGTTGATTCACTTAACAGGGTAATTTTTTGATTCTAATCATCCACTTGAAACGAGGACAGTCTGTATAATAGCTTTCCATTACAATTATCTTCAACAAACAATAATTATTCAATCCAATAAATCAAAATACCAACAATTCTGTCGAGTAGGTTTTAATTATAAATTCAACAATAACAAATTATTTTAAAATCCGCAGATTTCTGGAGCTTGTTTCTTTCTACTAGGTCATAGCTTCAATAAATTTACAAGTTAAAATTCATTACTACAATGATCTGATAGAACCACAGCAAACATAAATGTCCTTTGTTGGTCAACTTACAAAGATCTACATAAAACAGAGATAGACTGTACATTATAAACCCCATGTTTACCTTAACAACCAGAGCCGTTTCTAGGTGTTCTGCCATCCCAGGCGAGAACTGGAAAATGCCGCCCCCACCAAAAAAAAAACCCACAATCCTATTTTAACAACCCAAAAAAAAACCAGAATCTTCAATTCAACAACCAAAAAAAAAAAAACCACAATCCTATTTTAACAAAAAAAAAACGCAATCCATCCTTCGGCCGCCCTAAAATCTTGCCGCTCCGAGCGGTCGCCAAGTCTTGCCTAAGCCTAAGTATATATAAAAGGAAGTCTCTGTCTTAATATGACCTATAATTTTTTTCTAAACCTTAACCATTATTTACATTGCCATACAATTTTAAAATTAATTTTCTCCATCAAACATATGCGTTCAAGATTAGCGGGGTTTCTTTAGTAGGACTCTCATTTACGTGTGGTAATGGCCAACAAAATATTAATTTAATTATTTTACTGAATTTTTATCATGTAACCTAACATCAATTGAAACACAACATTATTAACCAAAGTAAAAAGCAAATTTTAAAAGCCAGAAAATTTAGTAAGTTTTTCATATTATTAGGATCATCATTCTCTAGCAACTAGCTCTAAGCAGGTACTTAATTCATTATTTGGACGAGTTTTTATCAGGTCCATGAATTGGATAAGTGAAGTCAGTTCTTGGAAAGAATGGGCAAATGCCCCATTCATGAAATGCCAATGCACAGAATCATGTATATCTTTCACTATTGGGATAAAAGAGGTACAAGAAACATAGTGCCACTGCGGAGATAACTTGTAGCTGAAGATGGTAAACGTAAAGAATGATACTTTTAATGACAATAACAAAAGGCCTAAAGAATGATGATGATAACAGAATATTAATAATGTGGATTAAAAGGATCAGATTTGCGAATGGATTATTTTGATAAAAACTTTCGAAATTCCCAAACTATTTTTTTTTTTTTTTATATTGGGTGAGTGCAAAAGTTCTACCCGTTTTTAGATATGAAAATTTGCAATGGAATTGCCCTCACACATGACATTTTAATGACGCAAATCGTCTGCCAATCAAACGTGTGGATGCCTCACTTATAAATGCATCTTGTCTCACAAAGTTAATCATCTTAAAAAAATATATCAGAGGGTGTAACATGGAACGCGAGAAGGAGCATATAAGACATTGTTTATTATATGAGTTCGATAAAAAGAGTATGGCAACCGCAGCATGTCGCAATGTTTGTCAAGTTTATGGGGAGGATGCAATAGACGAAAGCCTGTGTCGTCGATGGTTTCGTAAATTTAGGGAAGGAGACAGAAGCTGCCAAGATCAGGCTAGGAGTGACGGCCATCACACGTTGGAGAGTTTGATATTGACCAAGCCATAAGGAACAGCCCGAACCCAACCGTGCAAGAATTAGCGGAGACGTTCAACGTACACCGGACAATGGTCGACAGACGGCTGGTTAAGTTGGGTTTTACGAGAAAGTTGGATCGTTGGGTTCCACATAACCTGACAGCTAATCAACGGAATAACCGAATCGCCACCTGTGTTTCCTTGCTTTCCCGGAACAAACATGACCAATTCTTGACACGAATTGTGACAGGAGATGAGAAGTGGGTTATGTAATGTAACGTAAAGCGTCGTACGACTGTGTGTCGTCCTTGTGATCGGCCTGAATCATCTTCGAAAGCTGAACTTCATCCCAAGAAGGTATTATTGAGTGTGTTGTGGGATGTGCAGGGAATAATTCACTGGGAGGTCCTGCCACTCAACCAAACCATCAATGCTGCCTTCTACTGTCTACTGTTAGACAGGCTGCATTCAAATTTGGTAGCAAAGCGGCCAGGTCTCATCAATCGTCGCGGTGTTATCCTTCATCACGATAACGGCAGGCCACATGCTGCTGTTATCACTCGCCAAAAGTTACTGGGCTTTGGTTGGGAGGTTTTACCCCACCCTCCCTATTCTCCTGACTTGGCACCAACTAACTATCACCTATTTCGTGCGTTGAACAATACCTTCAGTCAAAACATCTTTGATGATCTTGATGCTGTGAAAACTGCCATCCAAGACTTTTTTGACTCGAAACCGCCGGAATTTTACCGCCGTGGGATTCATCTCCTACCAGAAAGATGGCAAGAGGTTCTAGATAGCAATTGGGATTATGCACAATAATAGGTACTATTCATTTTGCGTTTATTTGCTCTTCTTTATGGGTAATAAAAACGGGTAGAACTTTTGCACTCAACCAATATTTTATTTTTTCAAGGAGTGATTTAAATCAATTCTCAAAATATTATTAAAAAAGTCGAGCGAATTTGAAAGTGGAGGAACTTTTGGAAAAAAAATCTGCGCTTGAAGGAACTAAAAATTCCACTGAAACATTTACAGAAGCACCCTATTTCAGTTGTATTTATATGAATAATAGTCAATGAATATGAATTGCGATCAACAGTGAATTTTCGTAGAACTGATTAAGAATATCAGAATAGACTTTGATCACTTCAGTTCATTCACTTAATAAGAAAATATTCGGAAATTACTTTAGTTTGGGTCGCTAGGTGGCATTAATTACCGTATTTACAGATTGTTTTATATTTGAAGACAAGATGTTGGGCGCTTGAATATTCTTAAACTAAGAACACATAAAAGAATTAAAAAAAAAGTTGTTCCATTAAATATGTGGACGGTTTTTGGTGAGAAATTCCTTACGTACGGGTCCAATTTTTACCAAAATTACTAGGGATCTTCCTAAACTGTGTGGGGAAATAAAGATTCAATGATATTATTAAACACAGTACAACACTAACTGCTTAAAAATTAAAGCGTCCAACAACAAATAATAAAAGAGGGTTACGGGTGTAAGCCTTCTTCAGTTCTGTCCTAAGTACTATATCGCATATTATTCATAGTACGGGATGGTTGCTATTAATTAAGACTCCTTTATACATAAACCCAATTGGTTGTTCGCTCGAGCCATTACTTTCACCCCCCTCAAATCTTACAAACGAAAACTTACTGTGAAAGAAGATAACACATACCACTCTGCTTAAGGCGGGCATTGAATTACCGAAACACGTCGGACGGTAATCGCAGGATTACAGAGATTCGGGCCGATACGTCTGCATCAAGTTACAAGTAAGCTGTAATTTTCTAATACAGTCTGTAAATTTCATGAAACTTGTCTCTTTGTGACGTATGTTTACTGACGTCATTATGGATTTACGGTTGCCGATGAAATTACGGTACGGATTTCCCAGAAAAGGAATTGCTAATTAATTCATAAATTATAATAAAAAATGTAAGAGAAAGAACGACAGAGATGTGGGATCGGTAAATCCGAATGTTCATTCCCATTTTCTAGGCTTTATATGAAAAATTGATTCAAATGCGAACCGCAAGATTGTGAAATTTCCTGAAAATTGCCTGAAAATAATTATATTTGATTACGGATGAAAAATTAAATACGTAATAAATCTGGAAATGTCATTTGCTCAAATAAGTTTCCATTAAAGTATAAACAATAAAAAGTTGATTGAACGAATTTGTAAAATTCTTAAAACTCATTACAGTTACGACGTATTTCAATAAACAGAACATTCCAGGAAAAAGAAATATCACCACTGTAATTTCATTTCGAAACGAAAAACATTTTCGATAAATTAGTTAATTATGGTTTCTATTCTCTGATTAATTTTTCCTAATTTTTTTTAATGCTTTTGAAAGCGCTTAAGAAATTAATTTTAAGTGGTAATAGGATTTGAAACGAGTTGTGTACCTTAGAGGCTTTTTTATATTTTTTGTGTCGAAAAATAAGAACTAAATACAATGCAAAAATTTAACTTTTAATTTTAATTTTAATAAATAACATGTAAGAGACCTTAAGTTCTTATAAACTTTTTATTATTTTTTGTGGCCATTTACATTATGTCAGGTATTTCAATTATTAATAATATTCAATTCTTCATATGTTACTGCTATTTTCCTACATCAGTTGTATTTGGATAGTTTAAAATCGAACATATATTTACATCTCTTGAGACACCTGTTCAAAGAAACAAGATTTTTTTTTCATTCTGGGTTTTTTTCTCGGATTCCGTATCCGGTTCCTAATATTTACACAGTATCCGTAAACATAATCTGCAGAAACCTTTCCAGTTCCACTTTCCATCAAATCCTGACAACAAGGGAAAGAAATTCGTTTAAGGAAGGGGTTTTGGGAATAGAAAAGAGAAACCATCAAGTTTCTGACATCTGCTGATATTTCAAATTGATTCAATATTTACAAACATGTTTTAAAAATAAAATAAAGCACCTGCATAAAATAAAGCACACAAAAATCTTTAATATAGATCTGTGTATAGTTTTCCAGATCTCTCTGTGTCTAATGCTTGTCCATAACTCACTTCCTCTGTGTTTTGAAAATAATTTTAATTTTCTGGGAAAATGGAAATAATTTCTACAGTGAAACGTCCGCGACAGGAATTGAACCTCCAACCTTCCGATTCGAAGGACTTATCCATTAGGCCACGGGGATCCCCGTCCCCACCTGCAAATCGTACACAGGCGCAGATAGAAAATGTTGAATGTTTATGTTATCACCCCGGCTTTTTTTTTGTTTTTTTGTTTTGATGATGACTGCTACAGTACGAATTTTAACAAATAAGCCTAGGAAAGTGAGCTAATACATCAATCAATCTGTGTGTGTGTATGCCGTCTCCCTCCCCTAAAAAATTTTGAATGTTTGGGTGGATCTTATTGATCTAAACTATTGTTCGTTTTCGAAAGCCCACCACTGACGACGATTTTACTCCGCAGAGGGGTGATACGCTGAGATGGGCACTTTCCTAAGAAACTCTTTCGGACATTTTCGCTTTTAAGAAAAAAATAACGGAGGAGCATTTTTGCAATAGTATTTATTCTTTCAATAATTATTTCCCGAAAAGCGCAAATAGAACGCAGCTACTAGTAAACTAACACAGATAAAAAGTAAACATCCCCTCTTTATTTCTCCTCACCCCTATTTTGATGAAATCGAAGGAGACCTGACGCATGCGCAAAAGTGCTGAAGGTTCTCGTAAACAAAAACGAACAGTACGCATGCGTATTGAGAGACAACAGATGATCTAAATTTGCAATTGCAAATCTTTTTCAAGTAGATCTTTTTCCAGAAATTTGGGCGTGAAGGCGAAAAAAATTCCAATAAAGAAGCATTAAAAAGTAAACAATGGGTTTCTATATACATCTTAAACAATGGATATTGATGCTTTAACTAGTGCATTTATTTGTGCGTGGGTTTGACATGATTATCTACTTCAATAATGTTGATTGTTTTCACTAATTTGAAAGAAAAATAATAAAAATTGAAGAATAACATTTTTATAGTTTTATAGGAACTTGCAGTTAACTGTCCTGGATTTAATGCGCAAAAAATGACGGTGAGTGGTTAAGTGACCTCAAAGAAGAAGCATTGCGTTGGATATAAAAGGAGATGGGTTCATTAAAATTTGTTTTCCATTAAAAAACAAAATTTTATTATTAAAAAACAAAGTATGAAGTTGGATAAACACTAAATAGAAAGAATATAATGGAGTTATCCGGTTTCTAAGTGACATTTTAGAAGTAGACAGTGAATAGAAGATGGAAAAAGCGTTTATGTTAAAACCAAATATAAACGACATACTCAAATAAGGAATTTCCGAGATACATACACAAAACATTTAAAATTCACCCAAAGCTAATTGATATTGTAGCACCTATAGTACTGTATAGGTCGTACTGTGTTATATGATATTTTTTAAAATAAATGTATGCTTAAAATAGAGGTATAATATTTAATGTGTGTCTGTTAGTACAGTATTCAATATACGGCCAGGAGAAAGGATACGAAAATCCGTCCCATTATACATAAAAACTGACTTACTGACTTCAAGGGTTGTGGAACGTATTAATTACTTAAATCGGGAATCGTGTTATATATATAAAACCGGACAGTGATGTGAAATTTGGAAAAATGCCAATGCAAAATTCAAATCACTGTTTCTATGGAGATTCGGCCGAATTTACCTCACGTCATCAGCGGAATAAGCGGCGAAAGCAGTAATTAAAATTTAGAAAATTTAGAAAAACAAAAACGCAATAGCTACAGACTTTACTCTTTTTTATCTTATACAGTGCAACTTGGATAATTCGAAGCTGAAGGGACCACTACAAAACTTCGAATTATCCAAGACTTCGAATTAAACAAGTTACATCTTTTAACTTTAATTTCAGGTCCACTGAACGCTTGAAAAGATTATTCTGTCAATAAGTTAATATTTATTCAGAAAGATCATGGTATGAAAGACTTAAACACTATACGTATGTAAACAAAATAAGATTTATATTAAGTAAGCGACAGTACATATTACATTCAATACAGAAAATTATAGTTTTTTTAAAAAATTGTGCAATGTCTGATTGTTTTGTAGAATTCAGTCGCTTAAGGTTAGCAAAATCATCAAGCATGTTTAGTGAACGGAAAACAGCATCACTTACGTTGGTTTGTCCTTCAATGTACTGACGAAATTCGGCGCTATCCCGTACTCGTTGGCGATTTGGCATTTCTTCCTCACACCCTTTTCCACTTCGCGAATGACGGCGACCTTTTCAGCGAACATTAAATTCTTGTACTCGCGTGGTTTACTGAAAGACATGGTGACACTGACAGCAGGAAGCTCGAATGGCGGGACGGGGAACAGTGGCGGGAAGGGGATTTCAGTTGTCACGTGTCGAATTTCTTAACGACGAAATGCCGAAAAGTCGTTATGGTTCGAAATATTTTATAAAAAACTTCGAATTAAGGAAGTTGAACTTCGAATTATCCACAATTTTTTAACATTGATTTAATAAGAAATTCAAGGGACTAAGAGAAATCTTCGAATTAACCACGATTTCGAATTAAAGACGTTCGAATTATCCAAGTTGCACTGTATATACTTTTTTATTTCTTTTGTTTTTTTATATCTTTTTTTATTTCTTTTCTTTTTTATGTTATATAAGGAATTATATACATAATGAAGAAGGATGGAAAGAAAGAATCAGACGAAAAACTTACGTATATAGTCAGGATAGGGTAAATATGTAAATATAATGGAATAACAGTAAATATTTTAAATGTAGCGAATAAGTGACGTATTTGAATATTTTGAATTCAACTAAAGATAGAGACTTATGTCCTCTCGAGTTACGTCCGTTCGAAGCTACATTAGTGATCTCTAAGGTAAAAAAATAGCATTTTCGACCACAATTTCGAACAAGACTCATTCGAGCGTAAAGTAAAAAAGTTATCATTCTTTGTGCTGCGTTCCGCTAGGCTCAAAAGGAATTTAATAAAAGCATAAAAGAAATCATTAAAATTATGCAGAAAAAGTATGCAGTAATTTAATGTGCCTCAGTAATTCAACAAATGATAACAAAGGAAGACAGAAAGCTAAGTAAAAGAATTTCACTGGAACGGTCGTTTCGTCCTCTTTACTGCATAATTTTAATGTTTTCTTTTATGCTTTTATTAAATTCCTATATAGCCTAGCGAAACTCAGGACAAAGAATCGACACTTTTTATATTATTGTTTATTTTTGATTTGGGGTTTCTTCTAGGGTAGATCCCGCTTTTGGGAGCGAGACCCGGGATCCTCAACCCTTCGCACCTTCTGAGTCTGTCATCGCTGGAGTAAGGCTGGCTGATGATTCCTAAAGTCCGTCCCAGTCTCTTCCCGGTGACAGCTCGGGGTGGGGAATCCTTTTACTTAGCTTTATTTTGCCTTATTTTGTTATCATTTGTTGAATTATTAAACACGTTAAATTTCTTATTAAAAAGGTTTCTATTTAACAACAATGTATCAACAATATATAGAGGGGGGGGGGTACAACACAAAGAATGCCAAACATCTCGAACATGGGAGGGAAGGGACATTGGCCCCTGAAAATACCCCATTCCTACAGTGCTTGGACCTCTGAACACGATGGTGACGTCCGTTTGTCGATCCGATCTTTCGTTCAGGAGTTGACAGACACGGATGGACGGACAAGATAAACGCAACAGCTATCGATTTTGGTAGCTAAAAAGTGCAGAAACGGGAAGTGGAATATGACTGATTACTATTTAGTTCCGATAAATACAATAATTTTGAAATAATTGTGATTAGTTAATCAATAGCAACATGTTTTGGTTATAATTGGGTAATTCAAATCAAATCCCCAAAAAAAAAAAATCCAGCGGATAAAATATGATATGATATGAAGTAAAACTTAAGTTACTAAAGAATAAAAAGCAAACGATTTCGTAAAAAAATTAAAAGAGTTCGTTACAGTATTATCTATTATTATTATTATTACGTAAAAGTTTGAAACCTTGGGTTTCACCAGCAAAGACAACATGGCGGGTTCAGGACCAAAGCTCATATTGCCAAATATAAAGACATGTCCAAGAATGATTAGGGATGTGTGGCTCTGTCCATAAATATCCTAACTATGCGTGTTGTGTTGAGTACCACAGCCTTCTGCAGTTGTGCATAAGTGCTTTTATGAAGTCCTAGTGTGCTGAGGCTGTGGTGCAATGTGTGAGGCACCAGACCAGTGGCGGAAAGGACGATGGGTACAACACATACTCGGTCCTACCTCCACTGCTTCTGGAGCTCGTGTGCTAGATCTGTGTATTTACTGATCTTGTCTGCATGTTCTTGCTGATAGGCAATATCAATGAGATAGGTCTATTTGTTGACGTTATCAAGAAGAGTGGCGTCAGGTCCATTGTGATGCGAATGGGCCGGTCCCAGTACAACTTATATGAAGGTGTCTCTAATATTTAATAATTTATTTAATAATATAATTTTAAACGTTGAATTTTAAGCCCCTTTTTAACTAAACCATTCTGCATAATTTAATCCACTTGATTACTGGATCCACATAACTGTAATAAGTAAATAAAAATAATAAAAGAAATAATAAGTGAAAACAAATGAAGCCTTAATTCTGCAGTAACCACAAAACAAACCACTTTATACAATTTGAATCCATTGATTGCACTGTTATTGATTGGCGCTCAAAACTCATGCATTCAAGCCGTTGTAAGTTTAAGAGTCGAGTACAATTCCAAACGTTGCACGCATTGTATTCATTTAATATCTATCCCTATATAATTTAGTATATGGGGATTTATAGTAAACTGGCAGACAACGTTGCTTCGCTCGAGAAGCCTTGAATATGTAACGTAAAAAAGCAAATTAATGTCGAGATCGGAGAATGTACGACTTCCCAGCCCTCTCACTTAAAACCTTCCACAGTTGATAAAAAATCGTATGATCATTAGAAATTAATGTTAATTCTAAATTAAAGTGTAAGTTGTAAACAACATCCAATGTATTAATTACATGTATCGTACATTTATCACCTTAGACACCGTTCAATAGAATTATCAGGTAACTCGTAAATTAATCGTGTTCGTTATCTGCAAAGAATGTCATTAAACGCACTCGATTTAAAATTGCGGTGGCGCCATCTATCGAGAGCTTTGAAAAGTTTTTCATTTTGGGCAGTTTTGGGATGTTTTTCATTCATCCAACGGAAACTACTTGATGGACGAGGATTAAAAGTAGCCTCTATCCTTCTCCGTGTCATAACCTAACTGCATGCAACATTTAATTCCGATCCGTTGTGCCGTTGAAGCGTGATTGAACAAGTTTCACTTTTATATATTAATTAGGATGAGCATTTTTCACCAATTAGGTGATTTTGAGTATATGGCTAGTGGCCATCTTGAAGTGGTCATCTTGGGAGGATGGTAGAATATTCGTTCTCAACCTAGTTGACTTCAGTCCAATTTTGTCCGCGAAGCGATCAGTGCCCACCTAAAACCGGAAGTTTGCCTGGATCGGAAAACGGATTTTTTTCCCAAACCACTAGGTCATGGGAAATCCAACCATCTACATACAAAGAGACAGGAATCATAATAGTTCTTCCCTATAGAGTCGATAAAAATAACATTTTACGGCATTACGTTAAACGCAAGAATTAACAGCTAACAAATATTCAAAACATTTATGACATATTAAAACTTACATTGATATCACTATCGGATTCTCCCAGGCTATGACGAGTGACAATACTTTAGAAAAGGAAGGGTTTATAAGTCCATCTATTACATTTGATGAGTCACATGATCCAGAAGAGACCTCTGGTGGGATTGTAGGCAACCGAAACGGAAATCACGATGTCAAAGGTGGACGTTTTTGTCGTCTGCAAAACTTAAAAAGATACTTCCGGAAGAATCGTTGAAAACACCGAGAACTGCGATGAGGAAGACTGGAAAACATATCGAATGCAAAGTGCGTAGAAAAACAACCGGTCGTTACTTCTCTCAGCTGAATAAACTTCATAAGGAATATATGGAAATAAAATAGTAGCAAAAGAAAAAAAAATTCTTCAGAAGTTTTTCTGCGCACATTGCATTCGATATGTTTTCCAGTCCTTCTCATTGCAGTTTCTGGTGTTTCTCAACGATTCTGCCTGGGCGAAACCGGTAGAAATGTAGTGTTTAATATGTCATAAAAATGTTTTTTGAATATAACCTTTGTGTTGGCAGTTGAATGGCATGTGGTTTTTTTTCTTCTTTTATTCTAGCTATTAATTCCTTATTTGTAACCATCCATGGTTATGCTAATTTCATATTGGCACAAGATACGTTATCCTAAGGCGAAGGATACCTTACCCTTTCATTAAGAAGTCATTTCGTAAATCTGACGTAATTGAAGATTCTATTTTTAAATTCTAAAACTGTCCACCCCTTGTAAACAAGTTCTCACTTCTTAAAAATAGCATTTCTTATTAATTAAGGCATATTTTGCGAAGTCGTCTTACTAGGAGTGGGTAACCAGGAAAGATGCATTGGTATTTCCAAGATTAAGTTTTATTTTGGACTCCGCCCAGCGACTAAGGATAATTTCTTGGTATCGCCTTAACCTCAAATAGTAAATTTTTTCCCCCGTGATTTCATTCTTCCGCTTCAAGAGAACGAAAAACATATTAATTTCTAGATTTGATTAAAGCGTTCGGTCCACCGGAAGTAAACAGCCCTAAAATTAATAAGAGATTTCCTCCGTATATTTAAGTCAGATCGGTAATTCGGATTCAAAATTGAATTGTATAAATTGTAAATGCAGCGTAATTCATGTTTGTATTCCCATGGTAACACAAGCTACCATAGCAGTGTTTAAGTTTCATTTACATCTTATTACTCTAATTTGCGTCAGAGGGAAAAAACGTTATAACAAACACACTTTTAAAATACATTTTTAATTAGAAATATATTAACTATCCGTTCATCTCCGATTGGCTCCGTTCACCAAGCTTACTTAAAATTAATCTCCACTATTCAGCGGTCGCTAACTCTCTGTTGAATCTTCAAAATTTAGCTACCCAACTTTCTTCCGTTAAGTCATTCTTCAATGAGAAAACTCCTTTCTGCCTCCGTGTTTTTCACCTGTTTCAAGATGGCTGACACAGACTGCGATTCCTGTGGTTTTGACAAAGAATTATATATATGACACTACTAAAAATACCGTAGATAATTATAGATATGGCTAATTCCTTATGAAGATTATTGAGCAAGGAAACAATTGTGAATACATGTTTTTGCTTTTTCTTCTCTATGGAACCTCCCATTTTGAAAGTACATGCTCGTGCAAAAAAAGTGATCCGGATATGACATTAAAT
>JAFIDM010000005.1:12196694-12280605 GCA_023159025.1 Thereuonema tuberculata | reverse complement strand
ATTTAATGTCATATCCGGATCACTTTTTTTGCACGAGCATGTACTTTAACTAAAACAGTCTTTTTTTTTTTTTAATGCTTCCTTTGTATTTTGATGTAATACAATAAAACCTGCTGAATACAAACAGGACAACTTTTCTACTGTTTGTACTCAGCAGATATTTCCTGAAATAGTTAATTAAATTCATATTACTTGCTAAGTTGTCCAAATTGAATTAATTTTAAACCTATCAAAACACGTACAAATCAATCGAGTAGTTAAAAGAATTACTATTCACTGTTTAAGAAATCAAGAGAAATCCAATAGTTAGATTCTACACGAATGTTTGCCGTTGCGGCGTGGTTTCACCGGGCCGATGCGTCGAAACTTGGGTTCGAATCCCGTGTGTGGTATGGTTGTTTCAATTTCCTTTCCTGTGATTGTCAGCCTCTTCTTCGCTTTCTGTTCAATCTGAAGCCATTCTTCAATGACTTCCTGAGGAAGGCAACGGGAAAGCACCTCAACATCTTTCCCCAGGTGATTCTATGGGAATTCTAGAGAATTTCATAGAATGTTAACCAGTCTAAGAAGTTAAAAAAAGGAATATTTTTCATCTTTTTCCGTTATCCTTTCGACATTTACTTGGAAAAGATTTCAAATAAAAGTTAGATCGTCTTTATTCCTTAAATATGCATGTTAAGTTTCAAGAAGATTCATTCTGTTGTTCAAAAGTGATCAGGAAAGGACAGACTGACTGATTTATTGAACTTAGCTTTCTTAGGACATCAGGGTAAAAAACATGTTTTTCTCTTCAACTACTCTTTGAATTTTTTTTTTCCTAATGGCTTCTCACATTCTACTTCCTTACTCTGTCACTGTTAAAAAAAAAGCCCAGTTACAACGTTTTGTTTTTTTGTTTTTTACTTTTTATCCATATTTTTGCAATCTTATCGTGGTATGGAAGTTGTTATACTAACTATAAATTTTGAAGTTATAACCAAATGGAAGCCAATGGTAATTCTTCTGCTACTTTCGCACTTGTCAGAATGATTGTAGCTTCAATTTTACATATTTTATATATTTCAAATATGATCTAGTTCTGGGACTTCATCTTTAGTCTAAAACTGTAATTCATCTTTAGTCTGAAGCAACCAGTCCTGAAAATGGATGGCGCTGAAGCTTCGAGCCCTATCGGGGCACAGCCAGTTCCGAACGGCCCCAGAATCCCCGACGAGTAGAAGGGCCGTGGTGAACGGCAAAGGGTCGGCGCAGACCCGCCTGGAGCCACCGCAATGCTGATTTGGAGATAGTAGCAAATACTTCAGTCAGAACCTGGAGGACTGATGAAAAGAAGGGTTCCAAGTGAACTGCAGTTGAATAAGGATCAGTCGGCCCTAAGGAATTGAGAAATTCCGAACAAAACAAAAAAAGAAAAGAAAAATTGTAATTTATGTAGTTTTTGGAATTGAACTCTTCAATGGTAGACTTTCCAAAATTTAATATTACACTTTGTGAAATGTCCCTACATTAACGAATTACAATTTGGGGATTCTAGTAAACCAAGGGTTCTCAATCTTTTTAATGACGCAAAATCAAAATTCAAATTTATCCATACCATCCATAATGTAAAATATATATTAGAAGATGTAAGTTTTCCACTGGAAATTTTTGTATCACCATATTTTTCCTAATTTATCTATCGAAAAGTTCATCCAGCAGCTGTCATTCATGTACCACTAAGTCTTCTTTCAAGAATCTCCAGTGAAACGCGTACCACTGGTTGAGAAACTCTGCAGTAATAGAGAAAAATCCTTATTCCCCTCAAATTTTCGACGTAAGCTACGTCACATCAATAAGGTTTGTTTTTGACTTATAGGAAGATTAGCATAAATCTTCTTATAAGTCTCAGTTTCTTATAAACATAAAGAAACGATTTTGTTGATAGTCAATTCTGAAAAAGCCAAAATACAAAAAAATCATAATTTACTACTGTGTTTATGTGTTCAATCACGTGAGTCTGCTAATTTGATGGTGCTATTTTTTTCCGATTTTTCGAGACAGTGAGTGCAGTAATAACCATCAGGTAATTGTTATAGAAATATGCGCATCCAGGATTTTATGTGCATCCATTACAGTGATGTAATTCTTGTTGAGAACATTCTTTTTTTCGAAAAATATACAAAATATGCTCTGACACAATTTAGAGACACAATTCTCAGAATATCCAAATTTAATAATATTTTGGGCAATGATTCTTGCTGAAATTTACCGCCCCTTGTTCGATGCCAAAGGCGAGTGTCAAAAGCCCGGTTGTTTTTTTCCTTTAAAAAAATTAAAAACCAATTCTCATTCAATTTTTTAAGTTCTATTTTTTTTTCCCCATTTTTGGATCTTTTAAAAAATTAAAATAATTTTCATTGTTTGATTTAAAAGTTGAGTTATGATATAAGCTTGAGAAATAAATTCAAAATTTCCAATACGTTTTCTCTTGAAGTCATTATTAAATGTTCTTAAAGTCCTGACTCAAGCAAATGCAGCGACTGCAAACCTTTTATTTCTTTTAAATATTTCTTTTTCCAATGCATCTAAAATTATGAAAATTTAAGTATGAACTTGTGAAGCATCTGGGATTTCTGTTTTCTTGTTTTTAATTTTCAAAATATACAATATTAAGACTAAAAACCAATTCTGATGTAATTTTTAAAATTCTATTTTTTTTTCCCATTTTTGGATCTTTTAAAAAATTAAAATAATTTTCATTGTTCGATTTAAAAATATAAGGTCTTAAAATATTAAAATATTAAGACCTCATATATTTACTAAGATTTTCTAAAGATTATATTTCTAATACTTTTTTATAATTCTAGAAAGTGACAATAAAACAATTTAAACAATATTTAATTGACATTTTTATATGTTATTTGTTATACAAATCTTAAGTAATTTTTGTGAAATTTTAGCGAAATGCTAATGAGATAGAATTGCAGAGCATTTTTACAATTTTCAAATAAGTTTTTTTTTGTGAATTTTTCTGTGCATATAAATGCATGTTTTAACCTTTTTCTTTGCTTCGGAGAATATTTTGTTAAACAAAGCGACTTTTATTGGCATTAAACCTTGTCATGTTTACTATTATCTTTTGGATACAGTATTAGAAAACCCGTTCCTTAAGTAAAGATTTCTGAAAAGCTGCTTTTTCTTCTGGAAAGAAGTCATTTTTTTTTCTTTGGTTGGATAAGTCAGTTTTCAAATTTGTTCATATTTTTAATTTTTTCGTTTTTACTTATGTTTTAAATTTTTGTAGCCATACAGGCTTGCATATATGTCGTACATAAAAATTAAATTTCTAAATACTTAAGAACATAAAAATCCTATTAATAACTTTAGTTTAATTACTTATTTATTAATTAATATGTTTGAATGATTCCTTGAATGCATTCGAACACATTTCAATTTATTTATTTATTTCAATTTAATATTTATTTCATTAATTAGTAAACTACGTTCGCATTCTTACATAACCTGATTGGTACACATATAAATGATTTCACATAATTATGCAAAACTAATTTATTAGATTTCAATATTGCACTTGCCCAATTTCACAATAAAAATAATTGATTACAAATTTAATCCACCACAGCAAATTCGTAATTGAATTTTAATTATGTAACAGCATTACGAAATTTTAATATTTGTCCAATAAAAGTAGATGTAAACATATCAAAATAATTATATATCTTTATTACATTTAAAATTTTATTAAATCCGGGTTTGTGACATAATGTGTTTGGAATTTTATTGCAATCATTGTTTTAGGGGAAAAAATTGTTGATATGTCCACACAATAAGATGTGAAAAAAAATTGAGAATATAGTATATAAGTAGGCTGCTAAAAATTAAGAAAGGACAAAGTAAATAATTTTAAGATCTGAGAAAAAAAGATAAATGCAATTATAGGGAAGCGAACTCTTTTTTACGTTTCTTTGAATATTCTGGTGAATGTTTGTGGCCACTGGTTCGTAAAATTAGACAATAGACTAGAAGTAAGATCATGTGATGCAGGAGTTTGAATAGACTATGTACAAAGGCTATGATTGGTTGTCATCCTTTATAAATTGATTGGAAATTTAAATTACACGTGGGATTTAACTGATGTTTAACTATCTTTTTAAATAATAACGAATCAGGAGATAAGAAGCACGATCAACAGAAGATTTAAATAAAATAACGGAAGTAAATGATAAACAGCAAAAATTAGAATACACAATTGATAATAGAATAAATGCTGATTAAGGATAAATACAATTATAAACGTAAAACAAAGGTACATGGGCCAAATAAGGCCCGGTCTCAAATAAGGCCTATCCTTCGTTTTATTAATAGAACGTTGACAGTTTACCAAGTTTAGTTATGTTTCAGACATATCCTGGCTTCTAACGGCTATACCAAAAATTAGATCCGTTGAAGTGTACTATTTCGTCATGTTTGTTTCAGTTGAACAGTAAAAGTCGTCTAAAGCTTTTGTCGTTACTATTTCAACTTAATTTGATAAATCGTCTGCATTTTTTGGCAATTTAATATACTTAAACATGTTTTATGTCATTTTAAAATATGTCACGAGTAGAATAATGTAGAATAATTTGATATTTGAACAGGGACTCCAAATAAGGCCCTTCAGTTATATTTTCAAAACTGTGTTGTTGCAGAAAGAATTTCAAATGCCACTAATTCTAAATTCACTTTTTCGTAACAACACACCTTAAACTACCTTTCAAGACAGTTTTCAGAATTTTCACTCTTGCAGTAGAAATATAAAAAAAATCTTTAAACGTTAGGTGGGCCTTATTTGGTGCAGTTAGTTACTTTAATGAATAAATAGAACTATATAAAATCGACTTAAATACATTAACTTTTTGTTTTTGTTTTTGTATCGATTCCTGTTTACGTGTTTTGTGTATTAAGTGCTGCAAATGTGGGGCCAATAATGTTATAAATCATAGACAAGAAAACAGACTAAACGTTGAATTATGAAACTTTTTTAAAATGTTATAATAAAATTTACATCAAGAACGTTACGAAGTTACTACCAAAGGTAGTACAATTTTTGGTAAACAGATACAACGAGAGTATAAACGTTGGATCATAAATTAACATTACAAGTTTACTCCAAAAACAAATTACAAATATAGTAGACTCTCGAAATCTCGAAGTCGAAGGGACACTAAAAAAAATTCGAGATAGCGAGCTTTCGAGATAACAAGGTCATCACCAAACATAAAAATTCACATAAAAACACAAGATACGGAAAAATATTCTAAAAATTAGAGTCTTGATAGATGAGAATAAGTATAAATATGTAATGATAGTTGACAGTAAGTCTAAATACAGCAATGATAATTTTAACTTTTAAAAGTAGTTGAAAATAATTACTTTAAATTGAAAAGAATCGTCCCTGACTCCTCAGAGAGATAATGATGGGTGTGAGAGATTCTTGGAAAAATACCTCGATTTGCTTCGACACAACAGAACGGCGATTTTTCCGGAAAAATTCATTTTTTACTTCAAAAAATATTCGACATAACAAGGTTTTGAGTGAAAACTCTTCGACATAAGAATTAAAATTAACACTAAGATGAATATGTAATATCAAGGGGAAAAATAATTTTTCGACATATTAAGGTTTTCGAGACATCGAAGTTCGATAGTATGCTGTATTATAACAGAAAACATTACAATCTTTGCATTAAAATCCATGAGGGTATAAAAGCAGTAATTTCTATCAAGGTTAGTGTAAGAAACTCGTATAATAATTCATTTTAGTAACTTCTGAATAATTTTCATTTGATTGTAACACGATAACATTTAATCGTCGGAAGCTCCAATGAATGTTGTGGAACCTCCAAAAACTGAAAAAAATACCAAAAAATACACATTAAAAATAAAGAATGAATTCATTGGATGAAATTCATTCATGGTCTCTAATAAATTTTCTGTGCGCATTGAAAGAATTTTTAAAAAAGCGCCTAAAATATACATAATGACCATTTCTGCTTATCATATGATACGATCCAAAACTTTTTCAACAAGAAATATATATATGTGTGCTTATTAACAAATTTTTGAAAAGTTCTTCTTTCCTTTGTCAGGTTTTAAATTACATAAACAATTTACGGATGTTAATTATCATGTCGTTTTACACATCCTGGACATTGTTACAAAATAATCATCAAAATAATACTCCTTTCACACGAAAACGAATTTTTTTTTCCTTTTCATATGGTAAGTTTAAGCTCGTTTTCTTATGAAAGGAGTATTATTTTGATTTTTATTTTGTAACAATGTCCAGGATGTGTAACATGGCATGATAAAAATCTGTAAATTGTTTATGTTATTTAAAACCTGACACCGGAAAGAAGAAGAATGAACAAATATTTAACGAGCTGTAAGATCAAATGACTACTGAAACATACCAGCACAAATCTAAATAAAAATTGAAATTGCCTTTCTGTTTTAGTTATGGGGAAGGAGTTGGGAATGGTCGTTTCGTCCTTCTGCGGACTCATCAGCCCAACCCCGCCTTCCCTTCGAAAGAAGAAGAATTTTCCATAAAATTCGTTAATAATATATATGTTTCTTTTATACATATTGAAATTTTGGTGTTGAAATTTTGGATCCTATGATACAAGCAGAAGAAACGTTATAAGGAAGAGGTATGGGCTTAAGTTATATAATGACCATTTGTGTACTGGTGTCTACTCCCAAAAACGCGTGAAACAAATGTTCTGGTATGACGTAAGTGGCATACCACTTATAAACACTTGGACTCACCATTGTTGTTTACGTATACTTTAGGCGATTTTTATTCTTTTAGTAGGCACAGAAAATTCATTTGAGGCCGGCGGGATGCCAGCACTAGATTTTTTATTTATTTATTTTTATTGTGTACTTTTTTTTGTGCTTTTATTTTTTTAGTTTCTGGGGGTTCCATATTCTTTCCAATGAATACTGCTGTTGACCTCTGTATTGCGACCTTGCTGTTCACTGGTGACTACACCCAGCTGATGAGCGCAAAAAACAGCATTAAACAGCTTTTCTGAGATATCTCTTAGTAAACACTTGGTCTCACCCATTGTTGTTTACTGTAACATTTACACTCATCGAAGAACATTTAGTAAACCTAAAAATTTCAGTAATGGTGAAACAATTGAAATCAATTTTATATAATCCTTTAAATTTAAAGGTTTAAAGCCTTTTAAATTATTAGTTTAAAGACTTAAAGGTAAATAAATAGTTATACAGCTTTAAACCTCTCTCCTAAAGCAAACCTGTCCAAATGGAACGGAAAATCCAATGACGTCATAATAGAGTCAAGTGACTGGATAGTTCTTTTTCGAATATTTTTTTCACCATCTTCGAAAATCAGTATTTCACTCATTTTTCAATTTTTACAATATTGAAATTTGGTTTTCGATTCTTCAATGGACCACTTGAGGTTTACACCTCCACCGACGTCACGCATTAAGTGTTAATATATGCTGAGAGCTCTTGTGGGATAAACAAACAAATCCCATAGGGCGAATATATAACTGACAGTGTGAATTACTCAATAAATCGTCCATTTTTGGATTTTTCAAGACGGAATGGTTCAGTACAGTTTCAAGCGAAAACACTTGGAATATCCTTCTGCAAGGATTCAGCAAATCAAAATGTGCGAAATAAAGATTCTGCGGGACATATGAAAATTGCCTATTTCGTAGCCTAGCGTGATTGTTCAAAAAAATTTTGTACCATTTAATTACTGCGTGATAATCCTGAAACAGGAAATTTTTGAAGAATAAAGCTGTGCCAAGTGTTTTTTTCCTTCATTTTACTGAAGAAAATGAAGTCACCAAGACGTAAACTTAAAATTAAGATAAGAAAGCAGTTTCTTAATTTGTATTTATTTGCAAAGATAATTTAATCTGCAGAACATTATAATGTTCAGTCTTGAGGATCGTTTTTATGATTCCATAGTATGTTAAAAATAAATAATACAATAAATTCTTCTTCTTCATAAATAACTTTACTATATTTCGGAAACATATCCTGTTTCCTTCTTCAGGTATAATTTGAGAGGAACCAAATATGTTCCTTCTCCGTAAATCAAGAAACAAACATGAAAAACTATAATGGAAATAACATCGAAAATGATAACAATTTGATGTTATCACGGAAGATAATAATATCGTTAACAATCTGAAAGAGTGAAATAAACAATCTTTACAATCTAAAAGTTTGATAGTAATAACAATATCATTACAATCTGAAAGTTTGATAGTATCATGGGATAAAATGAAGTCTTTATAATCAGAAAATTAACACTGAATATGATAACAATTTGATGTTATCATAGAAATAATAACAATTTGAAAGATTGAAAAATAAACAAATCTTTACAACTTGAAATAAAATAATAATGTGTTTACAACCAGATAGTTTGAAAATAAATTAACAATATCTTTACAATCTGAAAGTTTGATAGTATCATGGAATTTAATAACAATAATATTATTACAATCTGAAAGTTTGAAGAACGAAAACAATTTGTCAACATTGTCGTGTTTGGCAAATATATGAGTATATAATTAGTAATCTTAAAAAGGAACTAATTCACTTTGGTGTAGGTTACTGATCTCAACGCTCACATTAGACCGACTTGAAAAGCTACAGGAAAGAGGAAAGAGTGTCTTTAAGAACATGTTCATCCTGCTTTGCCTTTAACTATTTGCAACCTCAACAGATACAGGCTGTCTGCAAAAAACCTTAGCAAACTCAGACATCAAAGTTCAAAATAAGCGTTTTCCATTTGTCTTGACATGAAATGACCATAATCTTTATTCAGCTCATTTTTCAAAGATTCTATTTGTTTTGTTTTGAATTTTCCTTGTCAGTCTACAAAAATTCTTGATATTTTCGGATTATTTTTTTTTTTTTTTTTTTTTTTTTGAACAATTATTTATTTATTTATTTCTAAATTTAAAATTACAGTCCTGCTAGGTTTTCAAAATGAAATCCTGTGATGCAGGTGCTGAAAGTATAAATAATTTATATTTGTAATTTAAAAAGTATTAATCATATAAAATCATATAAAAATTATATAATTACGCAATTATACGAATTATACTTAAATTAGATTCAATTATATAATTATATAAAAATCAATATATCACAGAAATATAAAAAGAAAATCAAATACAAAAAGAAAATTATTATAAATATCATTCATTACAATCAAATTTAAGGTTCCCAAATTATTTTTTACTTATTATTCTAATTACAATTTCTTTCTTTCAAAGTTTATACTGTATAACATTACTGTATAACATAATGTTTATACTGTATAACATTAAAAATTTCTAAATCTAATTGTGAAAATAAAACTTTAAATAACAATCTCTCATGCCAAAATTATTCAACTAAAAAATATATAAACAAAATATCAATACACAAGACCAAAAACACACAAAATATAAATATAGTATATGTAATCAAAAATACCTAAATATTCCAGATAATTTCGCCAAATATTATTTTTTTCAGTATTTGCTTTTTTAATATACTTATTTTATTAAATTTATTTTTATAAATTTTAATTTATTGAATGATAATATTCATTATTTCATCAGGGTTTAATTCTTCTAATTTTTCATTTTATTTTAACCTAAAAACACTTCAATTGAAGCTGATTAATATTTCTAATTATGATCACACAATATTAATTATTGGAATTAAAGGAATCAATATTACTTTTCTTCAATGAATTATATTTTAGATTCCTTCTTAGTAATGTGAGGCTTATTAAATGAATTAGTCTGTGTATGCGTTTGTCTGTCCTCCCATCATTTTTGAACCGCTGGATGATTCTTCTTGAAACCTGGAACTGAAAATTTAAAGACAAGACACATTCTAAAAAAGTTTTTTACGTGTGTTAAAAATTTTTTGAAGTTCTTAAATAAAGCCAACACACAAGTCTAAAAAATTAAGTTAAAAGTTAAAAAACAAAAGTTAATTGTAAATATTATGTTTTTAACTTTTAACTTAATTTTTTAGACTTGTGTGTTGGCTTTATTTAAGAACTTCAAAAAAGACACATTCTAACTCTTTAATATTTTAATTTTTTCCGTGGGGGTCCTTATCGTGAAATTAGAAGATAAAAAAATGTTCAAAACGATTACAAACAACAGATTTCTACCGATATCTTAAGCAAAGGATATCAATAGCTTATTAATCGTCTTAAACTCTATGCGAGCTTAAATGTGAGAAAATAGAAAAATCTTTATTATTTGTATTCAGCAGATAAAAAAATTAAAAAAAGGGAAGCTTTCGTTTCTATTATTTAAACAATTAAAAAAAAAGAAAAAGAAATAAAGAAGATAAAAATGAAATTTTATGGAAAGTATGTTTCAAGTTCTTTCAATAACTTTTAGTTTGTTTTCAGTAATTTTTTTCTCTTTCCGTCCTTTACTCAATATTACTATTTATTTTTTTAAACATTTATAAGTAAATTACTACACCATTTCAATGTACTTATATGCTATGTGAGTTCTGTATAACTGATATTTTTGTAACAGGCTTTTGCTGTGGCTGCAGAATTTTGTAGGTTGGACAAGATGCTACAGATTTCTTCAAGAACCCTCCCACACCTTGGGAATGGCAAGTCCCATCTGTCCTGTCGCTTCTTCGAAAAGAAAAACGTGATTTACGATCCGAATGACACCTGGTGGTGATGACTTACGACCCCAGAGTTACGAAAGGACTCAAGGTGACATCTGGCAGCGAATGGATTTAGAGGACGATTCCTGCTTTCCTGGAGTCAGTAAGGATAAGCCCCATAGACTTCGGGTTTAAATTCTGTTATAGGTTTATTATTGATTAATGAAGTCTTGTAAGTAAATAGTATAGTTTGCGGAGAAACTGTATCTTTCAAGCCAGCTGGGCTTATCAAACTTCTGCAAGACGTTTTAAAAGGCGTCTAAAAAATAGCAAAGAACTGTAACATTAGATAATCGACTGCTCACGCTAACCTCCCGAGCGCCATCTATTGTGTAAAAGCCCAATTGCATCATTTATATTTAATATATAACTATGCATTTTTTTATAAGTTTTTAAATGGCATGTCTTTCCATTTTTTTTCTCTTTTGAATTAAAGATAGTAAATTCGAGACGACTGGAAATAGTTACCAGCAATTCAATGTTTATTCCACTGTCAAATGTATATGCAGACGCAATTGATCGGAAGTTCTTTATTTATTGTGCCAACCCTACTTGCTTTTACAATCCGAGGACAATTGAAGACATATAAAGTATTTATTGAAATGCGAAACTGCAGTCTACTGCAGCCAAAAACTGCATCTGTAACTGATCAGCCAAAAATGGCAAATCTTTTTTTTGTGTGTGTGTCAATTTTGCAAAAAATTGTTAATGAAGAAAATCAGACGTTTTCTTCATTAACAATGATTTTTTTTAGAAAGGTATTGTATTGTCGAATTGTAAGTGGATTAAATGAACTATTTTTATATTGTGTGAAATTCTAATAATTCACTTATAATTCAGAAACTTGTAGATTATCTAAATAGCTTCTATAATTAGACAAGAGATTTAACGTGTGTTAGTATATTTTTACAGTAAAATAAACAAAGAATAAAACAAATTAATCCCTTGATGCTAAGCTAAACGCTAGCGGGGATTAATTATTCACCCCTTTTTATTCTTGATTTTATTTTGATGTTTTTGTAATTCAGGGGTCATTGCTTTGTATGTTTGTCCGTTTTGTGTATTTGTCCCATTTCACTGAGCTAGATATGCTGAATGGGTCGAGCTGAAGACAGGCCAATAAGCCTTGAAACAGTACTGTCCCCAATTTCCAGCACAAATATCAAAAAATAGCTCAGTGAATTTGTGTTTTGTTTAGTTATGTGCGTTCTTTGTTTTATATTACTGTAAATAGCTTCTATGTTTTGTAAAATGATCTATTTTTGATTATTCTATTTTTATTAATTAAACAATTCAGAAAATGAATATTTTGATATGTAAAATGAATAATTAACTTTGTCAAGAAATTATTTATATCAAACAATACTTCATTCCGTAGGAGAAGCCACTACGATACTAACAGTTAGAATGTAATCAGAATTACAGGATATAAAAGTCTGTCATATTAGCTCCAAACACTCGCATATCTTCATTTGATAGAAGGTTAATTGAGCCATAGAATCTGTCTGCAGTGATAACCAGGAAAAATTCCGACCTCTGCTGGAGAACGTTGATTTTTAGGCTTAAATATCCAATAATTAGACAGAAAAATAGAAGATCCCTTCGAACGTACAGTTGAGGCAGAGAAGATAAGGCTTCGGTGATTTACGGCCATTAGAAGCTAGAAAGCCAATCTACTACTCGTCCGTTTACAATAAAAAGCTGACCCACATATTACAGAGGGCTAGCTGAATTATAAGCTCCGTCCAGAGTACAAATAACCCTGAAAATGGCCGATATCCTTCAACAATAGAGCAGCACTTGCTCTTCTTAGCTACTGGGCCCATAACCTTACAGTAACAAATCAGGATTTCATCTTTTAAATATAAAAGTTCGAACTTTATAATGATCATTGGGAGATTTGATACGGAACTGATAAAAGAACCATTTGGAACATACAAAGAACTTGAAGCCTGCTTTCCTCACAAAATCGTGCTTTTTTTTTTCTCTCTTTGTTGTCACTTTGTAGTATCTAATAGCAACGAACAAACTTAATAAAAAATAAAATAATTTTTCAATCTTCTGACAAAAAAAATGTTGAAGTCCAGAATCATACTATTAATAGGCAACGGATGTATGTTTGTTATCAAAGTGGACAGATCGGAGAGAACAATAATATAATTAAACATGTCAGAATGGCGGAGCGGTGCAAGGCGCTGCATTCAGGTCGCAGTCCGGACTTCCGGGCGTGGGTTCGAATCCCACTTCTGACAATATCTTTTTATTTTTTTTTTCTTTAATTTTGTGTGGCTCATTCTCACGTATATACGAAACATTCAAGAAGGTATGTCTTAATGTTAGATTACTTTGATGAGATTGACCACATTGAAATAAAATTTCACGGTATTTCAAAAATATGGTATTTGTTTACTTCCTTGAATATTCAAAACTATCTTCCCTTAACTATCTCCCTTAATACTTCATCAAAATCAATGATTGAAACATCATTTGAAGATTACGTTCAGCGTTAATGACAAAATTGTTTAAAATTAATATTAAAAACAAATTGTTTAAAATTAATGTTTTCGTTAAAAAACTTTATTTTAAAAACCTTTTTGTAAAGATGTAGAAGGCGCCATCTATTGACATTCTGTTTAACTAACATGCACGACAGCTGTTGAGTTATTTATTATTTCTCAAAGGTGTTATTTTGTCGGTACGCCATACGATAAAATTCTATCTGACAAAGCCAATATCTGCTTTTTAAATATTTTACAATTAAACCTATTGAATATAATGATAACGACTTTTTGCAATAAGACTGATATTTATTACTACTCTTCAAAGTAAAATACCTTTCAATAATAAATAATTGCATTTACTTATTTCCACTTTATTACATTACCATTCGGTGACTGATACCAAGCAAATTATCAAAATACCAAGCGAATTATTTGCACGGGTCATCTAGTATTTTAAACTATGTAAAGTGAATTCATTTAATCATATTAAAGCGCGCCCAGAAATTGGGAAAATCATATCAACAGAAGTTCACTGCTTCGCTTCTAAGGAGTTTCTATTGGAATTTTTTTCAATTTCACATCTTAATTTTTCTAGAAGGATCCATGGAAATTTTTTCAAACACAAAACGTAGATCGTCTCTTATCTACAAACACTTATATCAGCTAACTTAGATCTAAAGGAGACGTAGACCTTGTTTATGACGTAAACAAATAAGATAAGCTTGGATGAGTGATTTCCTGTTCCAGATGAAATATGTTCAATATTTCGACTCGGTACCTTCAGCCTTCTTCAGGATAAGTTTCAGAGTTACAATAAACATTAAATGTTTTTATATATGATGAATGTAGGCGGCAGGAAGTGAACAGCGTGACCTCTGATATCCTCACGGAAAGAAAGATAAACGGAGGGAATGATGAAAAAAGAATTTTGGAAGTAGTGTTGGGGAAATGGGAAAACCTCGAGAAAATCTGCCTACCCTGATAGCCGCATGAAAAATCGAACTCCGGGTACTGAGAAGAGAGAAGAAGTTTCAACATAAAACTGATATAATTTTGATTGTAATTGATTAATGTAATGTATTAAAAATGATTTAATGTAATTCTCCAATGTCTCCTGAAAAAGCCTAAGGGACCGAGCCGAAATATTGAACGATTCCCATGAGTAGCGAAATTTCTCATCCAATTTTATTTGTATATTTAAAGACACACGTCAAGAAGGTTAATGCAGATATTCAAAAGTTATTAAATATGCATACAACCATGCACACCTGATTTTATGAGCCTTATTTCCTGAGGAAAGTAAGTTAAACAAAAGTTCTATTCCTGGAACAATTTCCTTTCACTCATATTCTGATTCGCCATGTTTAGGTTATTGGAAATGAATTTGATCCAAACTGTTTTCCTTCAAACTTTTACCGACAATTCCAAATTAAGACTAAACTAATTACTGAAAACTTTTTGTTTTGGAAGTCTTATCACGTACTAGTCATTAATTCCTGAAGTACAGCGCACTAAAAAAAAAGAGAATGATCAAATGACAAACAGTGAATATAAATTTACCCGAAGCTTTATTAATGACTTCCAAAAGGTCAATAACCTCCAGCAGAGAACTTAAAACTGAAATGGAACTAATTCGTGCATCAGGTTTTTTTTTATCCCAATCTTCTAATAAACAAACCTAGAGTGCAATAATGCCAATAGAATTATTGAGTAAATTAATATTATGAAGGTTAGGTTACTGTGGCCCAATGGGACGCTGGAGCTAAGGCTCCAACGTTTCAGTGACCCGAAACTGAGATGAGGTCCGGTGATCAGCCCAAGGTTCTCCCGCCTGCAACCACGGGAAAGAAACCCGGTACCCATTCAACAGAGTGCTGGGTAGACCCTAGGACCAGCTTGGAGGAGAACGGAGCGTGGAAAAATCCCTGCCCTCTTCCAACCCGCAGCCAAGTGCCCTTACCACTCGGCTACCGGTCCCACAAATTATGTAAAGGTAATATTAAAATTTCAGCCAGCATGGATAAATGGTTCTGGATGGTTTAAGAGAATACCTTATTTTGAATCAAAATCTTGAACCAAAGAAGTTGTCTCTACAACACCTTTTAGTAATTGTTGTAGAGATATTAAATATCGTGTGGACCCAATAAACAAATGATAAAGCTCTTCGAAGGAAAGAATATGGAACCTCCAAAAACTAAAACAAGCACAATGAAAATACAATAAAAGATAAAGAAAGAATTTATGCTGGCATTCCACCGGACATAAATGAATTTTGTGCGCGCATTTAAAGAATAAAAAAGCGTCTAATATGTATAGATTATAAACAACAATGGGTGAGTCTAAGTGTTTACCAAGTGACATCCCAGTAGAGATGCTTCATGGTTTTTCGGCGATCATCAGCAGGAGTCACCAGTAAACAGCAAGATCAATAGGACTGGTCGTAGGATATTATTTCTATTAAATATTAATAATCGTCGAATATACAGGAATAATCAATAGAATTAATTAAATCTTACGAATATCTATAAGATATCGTAACAAGCGAATACCTCCAAGTACACATACACATACACCCAAAACAAAACAAAACAAAACAAAAAACGATAATGATGGATAGATATACAGTAGAATCCCGCTATTCCGAACTCATTGGGACCGAACACTGTTCGGTTTAGCGGGAATTCGGAATAGGCGGATTTCATGAATAAAATCAACGTATTGACTTGTTAAGGCGTAAATTAAGTGCGGTGACATCTGATAGTGTCGGCTCTATACAGCGTTGATCGGCTCGTGGGAACAGATTCAGTGAAAGTCGGAAGGGAAGGGCAGTGACCTTCCACGACTCATCACCCCACCCTACCCCCCCCTTCTCCCTCCCGCGATCCAAGAATTACTACCGGGTTACTGCATTTCCGCTGTAGTGCTCTTCGTCAGAAAAAAATCACTGACTTTACTTCTTAAGTGTGTTTAAATTAAGTATTTTTTGTGTTTAGTAGTGAAAAATGATTCTACAGAATTGTATAAATGGAGCCGACATATAACCAGCTTTCGTTCCAATTTAGTTTCAGGCGTTTTCATCAAGCTTAAGCTCTATGTATATCGCTATTTAACTTCTTTGTACAACAATAAATGAACGTTTTTTCACGAACGTCTTTTTAATTTCTCCTGTTTTTAAGTTAAGAAAATCGGTGTTTTTTTCTGAACTCTGTTCGGAATAGGCGGATTTTCGGAATAGCGGGGTTCGGAATAGCGGGGTTCTACTGTAAATAAAATAACATAATAAATAAAAATAAAATAATAAAAAAAGACAAGATAATTTTCGGGAGTATTAATCTTTGAAGGTTTTTTTTTTTTAGTTTCTTTCTTTAAAAAGAATAAAATTAATGAAAACTTTAATTAAAAATAATTTAGAGAAACTTCCGTAATCAATAAACACAAGAGGATTTAAAATTTAAAGGTTCTTTTAAATTTTAAATAAAATTTAATCTTATAATTATCTACATTAGAATATGTTCTGCTTCTCAAAATTTAGAAATATGGTTAATAACAAAGGGATGGTAGGATCATAAAAAAAAAATTGAGAACCACTGTTTTTCATTTTAAATGAAATAAAATGAGATTTTTATAAACCATAAATAAAATAAGAAGAAAAAGAAGAAGAAGTTTTATAAAATGTGATTTATTTTATTTATGGCCCTATAATTATATTGTGTAAAAGTAAATTGAAAGTAAATTTATTTATAAATTTATTTTATTTATGGCCCTATAGACATATTGTGTAAAAATAAATTGAAAGTAAACGATGGAGAATTTCAGGGAAGTTGAATGTTAAAAATATAAAATAAATAAAATAGTAATAACTGTGAAATGGACATTCCATCTTTATCGTTTTATCACACAAAAAAAATCTGATAATAATGAGACCTGAAACAATGTAATATTGAGTTATTCAAAAATACATCAATTTTTATTGTTTATTTTGTTATTTTTGCAGTTAATTAATTCTTATTTAATAGCGAAATTGGAGCTGTTTTCTTTAGGAGTTGAGTGAAGAGCTGTGGTTTCCTACAGAACGAAGATGAAACATTCGTCAAACTACAACAACAAAATTGTTTGTATTCATTGGGGAGTAATTACCTGTAATGTCAGCGCTTTGAATGTTTTATGTAAATTTACTTAGGCCCTACTTAAATAAATAAATCTATTTATTTGAATAATATTCGTTTCAACAAATATTTGTTTTACTAAAATAACAATGTGTTTCTATTTATCTTTCATCTAGGATAATTAGTTTACACAAATCATAACTTAATTAGATCTAAATTTTATATTTTAATTTTCTGTCAGTAATGGGATTCATAGGCATATTAGAAATTCCAAATATTTAATTCGTACTCGAACAATTATTTAAATCAAATATGAAGTTACATTTATTAAACGTACTGTATGAAAACAATCGTTTGTATGTTGAATTTTTTGCTAATATTTTCGTTTTTAATTACAGGCATCCATGTCTAATTCCATGTACAGAATTTACACTGGGATATATAAATACGTTAGTTTAACTTTTTATCTCTGTATATTATTTCTCAAAGGTGGTTTTTTTTGTCGGTACGCCATATCCCCCTTAATACTTCATCAAAATCAATGATTGAGACACCATTTTGAAGATTACGTTCACAGCTAACGACGAAAAATAAACAAATGTTTAAAATTAATGTTTTCATTAAAAAAACTTTATTTTAAAAACCTTTTTATAAAAATGTAGAAGATTGTCATGTCAATTGAAAGAAACAAAAAATTGCACCCCCAGATCAATGTTTGGGCTCGCCTGCAAAACATTTCTTATGGTGTAGCAAAGGATATGTTCTCTCGGAAAAGCTCACTTTAGGACCATTTAGCGCCTTAATGGGGCGTTCCCGGTCATGGGGTCATTAGGAATATATTGATCCGTAGCCATGCCCCTATAACTGGTTTGAATATTACACACGAATTTTGCAACGTCCTGTATATATCCAAGGTCCTAGAGTCCAAAAATCCTTATTGGCTGACCATATAAAAAAGAAAGCTTTTGTAAATAAATTGCAGTATTTAAATTGCATTATAAAATTGTGAATTATAATACAGTTGTAACTTAAAAGCTTGAAAAATTTCAAAACTATTTAGAACTACAATGCGATATTACTCCAACTTCATCCAAACTCACTTTACATTTCCAGAAATATACTCTGCCCATTGACAGTTCCGTTTTGGTAAGTACAGATTACACTTTTTTAATTCAGATTGATTCAACATTTTGGCTTTTGGGATGCTAATGCCCCAACCCCCAGTCTACTGCGGATTCCATTATCCCCAAATCCTCCTGACCAATTATTAATTTATTACTTCATTGTCTGTTCTGTGTTAATGTTGTTAGTGCATTAATGAATTATTTTGTACGGTATTAGTTAGCTGGAATATAGTGCAGTATTTTGGTAATGGAGACAGTACAATATACAGATTCACGATATCGAATTCTCTTAATGTCTTATAGGACCGAACACTATCCAGGTGTTAATTGGCGCATACATGATAAATACATATATAAATGCATATGTAAATGCATATATATATTGAATATAAGTGCTTACTTATATTGAATGTAAGTGCATACACAAATATTATACAAATATATGCGTAAATACATATAAGCTTATATAGATAATAGTTCAGACTGTTCGAAACGGTTCAAAGATTGATTATTAGAAACGAAACAACATATTAAAGGGAAGTGAACCCTTAAGGCTTCTTTTCTCAACATTGTGATATTCAAATTGAATGATAGTTGGACAGTTTTTGGCCAGTATTTCCTGACTTTACTTTAATCTCCCACAATGGAAGTTATGTTTAGCGTCGTTTTATGTATTGGTTTTACTCCGCTTTGCTTAATAATGTATTTCTGCTACATCATGATTTGTTTCTATATTAAAAGAAAGAGTCTAACGAAAGAGTTCAAAAGTAAATGTTCATAAGATGGTCCGTATATGCGCTTGACTGAGAAATATGGCGATACCGGAAATACGAATTTGTATTGCTCTGTAGCACTTTCGCTGGACAACTTAATTGCTGTAGGAGCCATTTAATTGTGCGGTTAAGAGGTTAATGTCTGTTGCTGGGAGGCGAGGATGAACTCTTCCTCCCATTTTAAAATGCCCGTTATTTCAAACATCATTTTCAATGATTTCAATTTCATAACTGGTTTCCATCATCTTGAAAGTGCTTCAGAGACATTTTCATTGGGTGAAATCTCCTGTTTTCTTACAACGGTGAAAAAAAAATTGCTTGTTCCTAAAATTGTATCTTGTGTTAAAAGACAATTACCTATTTTTGAAAATATGGCGGGATTAGTACTCAAAACGTAAATTTCCATTGTGGGTTGTGGGAAGTTGAGAAAAAACTATTATTTAATATAAGCCTCAATTTATGTACCAAATAAAATATAGTAGTTTACATGTGCGCAAAGTAATTAAAAAATTGCGGACAGCTAACACAGAAGACTGGTTAAAAAACATTATATACAATTAAAAAGTTAACATTCGCAACCAGTTTCGCCTCCAATACGGCAATAGGTCACTCGTCAAAGCCTCGTATTGCAGGCGAAATCGGTTATGAATGTTAACTTTTTAATGCTATACAATGTTTTCTTAACTAGTCTTGTGTGTTGCTGTCCGCAATTTTTTAATTACAATGCGCACTCGTAAATTTCTGTATTTTATTACAGTGACCATAATTTTTTATTTACCAAGTATTCATAGCATTTTTTTATTTTTACACTAGCCGGGTACCGTCGCTTCGCTCCGGAACCCTTGCGTATATAGCATTAAAAAAAAAAAAAAACTTTATTTATTTAGCAAATTAATATTGAGATCGGAGAATATACGACTTTCCAGCACGTTGTGCCCTTCTCCACTTAACTCAGGTGTATTGCGGGTTGGCGCCACACATCTGGGGTTGCCGCCATACACTTCATATAGTTTGCCAGATTATTCCCTATCCCGAATTTCCAAAAATTCGGCCTTATTCCTTGTCTACATCATAAAGGAAACCTCTGTGCAAAATTTCAGCTTTCTAGATCCAAGGGTTTGGGGTGGGCGTTGATGAGTCAGTGAGTGAGGGAGTCAGGACTTTTCTTTTTATATATGTAGATTTTCATGAATTTTGTTTCGTTAACATCATTGATTAGTTCTTTATAGATTATATTTGGATGTGTTATTTTCTCATTTTCAACTCTTATCCGATTCGTTCTTTACATATTATTCCTGGTGTTTTGATATCATGTTTATTGATGAAAATATGATCTATATTTGTTTTCGTATTTCCATGAATTGTACAGTTTCTTGTTGTTCCGTAAAGACGATTTTTGAAACCATTATTGCACAGAAGTTTTACGTATTTCTGTACTACATTGTTTTTATTCATTTTGAAAATATCTATATTTACGTTGCCAATCAGTATAGTTGGACAGTTGTTTAATATATTTTCATTTTTTATGAATAGATTCTCTATTTCAGTAACATTTTAGTAATTTGTAATTTAGCATTTTGCTTACAGAATGACAGACAGAATAACGTTTTATAATATACGTTTTTACAATATATATAAGTAATAGCCGGGTACCGTCGCTTCGCAACGGAACCCTTGCATATATAGCATTCAAAAAACAAACTTTATTTATTTAGCAAATTAATGTTGCGATCGTCGGAGAATATATAACTTCCCAGCCCGTTGTGGCTTCTCCGAATAACTCGGATGTATTGCGGGTCGGCGTCACACACCGAAAATTCACATTTTTGCATGTATCTTGCAAACGCTGAAGCGTTTGTGAATAAGTGATACATCGTTCGATAGAACTTTCAAATACCAACATTTTCTCAATATAATGTTCTCTTCCATCTTTTATACTTTTCGTTTAAATTGAGAAAAAGTCAAAATTTGACCCTTTAAAAGGCGCCATCTTGGAAACCAAAAACTTTTTTCGAAAGATTTTTGTAGCATTTTCTTTGTCTTAAAAAGATCTACATTTTATCCATTTACATGACCACTCTATCTCTTATAGTTTGGTCACAAAATTGGAAAAACGTAAAGTCTTATGACAGACAAAATAACGCTTTTATAATATATAATTAGAGATTACAAGCAGTTATATTTATACTGAAGCCATAATTATGTCTTAATTTTCTAAGATACTACGAACTGCATATAACAGAAGTATTATAAATATTACATCTTAAAATATTAAAAAAAGAATATTTAAAAAAAAAATTTCTCCTTTAAAGATACGGAAAGAATTTATGGATAAAACTTGATAGAAGCAATTAGGATATTTCGATGGAACTGTAAGAAAAGTCATTGTAATGAAGACAGAGATGACAAAATGTGCTTCTTTTATAAATTATCTAAAAAAATTGAACGAAAAAAGAATCAATTAAGTTACAGAAATTATTACACGTAAAGCCAGTAAAAGATAAGGGAAATGTAATGAATTTCTGGTGCCTAGATGTATGAAAAACGTAAATCTGCTTCAAGAGCTTAACATTTGAAGTAACAGGGCATGAAATATTGATCTGGTGACAGTCTGACGTAAGTTTTAATAGGTTTTACTCAACGTCTCTTGAGAAACCGAGCATTTTGGCTTTTATCTGAATTTCTGTGCTGGGTTCTTTGGTAAATATCAGAGGAACTTTGCAGGTTATTTGCAAATTGAAAATGTTTGTTTTAGTAATGTACTTCTGTAACAGCAAGACGTCCGTGGGTAGATTAATTCCGCGTGTGGAAAGTTTTCTAAATGACCTATTCATAATGAATGATATTTTCTGGAACTTGTGAAGAAATACGCAGAACTTACTGAAATTCTAATAGATTTAAACCAATTGTATTTAATCACAAAAAAGTAAATACTAACAGAATTAAACTTTAAATAAGTTTATATCAATAAATTGGGATTCAATTCAAAAATTGTAAAAAAAGTATCCGTAAGATTATTTTTATATTAATTACCCAAAAGATATATGTAATTAATTTTACTTATATGCATAGCAATAAAAATATATTTATTTCTCATTTATAAATTTATATTTATTGGTAATTTATTAGAAAAAGTTCTTATCAATAAATAAATACTTATCCTTGTACCTCATTGAGATGTAAGATATGTAGATATTTTTTAAGTAACTACATGCTTTTTTAGATAAGTAGTATTATAAAATTAATAGATTTTTTAACGTATTTTAAAATGTTCCATTAATTAAGATAAAAGACAAACACACAGAAATATTATTTAAAAATTGTAATCCTTAAAAAGGAGCTTTCGAAATCTTTCACAGATTTCATTGTCAAATGAGTTAATAAATAATTAAAAATATATTAAAGATATAGTGTTATTGTATATAATTTAATAAATTAGCATATAAAGAGTTTCAAATAAGAATGCCACAGTTTGTTCTTTTTTTTTATTTTCTTGCATATAAAGAGTTTATAAAGATCAATATTCATTCTTAGAATTCTTATGGAATTAATCATTCAAAGAGAAACAAGATTGTCTAAACATCTGTCCTATTCCGAACGATAGATATGGAGCTGTTTAAATGTACAGTATAACGGATACTAGTGCTCATTGAAAGGAAGGCCAAGATGCACTGAGACAAGCACGCTCGGTGTTCTCAAGTGCAATTTCAGACTGTAAAGTGCAATGGTGTTGACGGTGGAATTTTTGAAAATTTGTTATAAACTGTAAAAATTTTGTTCCCTAAAAATTACATATTAGAAATAGTGCGTAATATTTCTTTCTTACAACTATATGTGATATATTTTTTTTCCTTAGAATAACGGATACTACAACCTATTAGAATATCGACCATTCTTCCTGGGTTACTCTACATATTTAGTATGAAAATCTATCATCAGATAAAAGAAATAAATACATTAAGCATTTCTGTATATCTATAAGGAATTATGTACACACACTTTTTCGCTACTATTTTTTTTATTTGATTTTTTTTAAGTCCTTAGAGCTTCAACGATTGCATCTGTTATCTTGGCAATTAGATTAGACTTATATGGTCCTAATGCCAATCAATATTCAAATGCTCTAATAGCTCACTCTTGAACATAAGGTCTTATGTATTAATAATGAACTATAGAACTCTGTGTTGCCAGGGGAATTCAGATGTTTTGATCTCTCATCATAGCAGAGAAAATATTTGGAAACAAGAAAAAAAAAAAAACGACTTCATACTAAGCGCAAAACCATATACACTGTACATGTTTCACTTTTGGCCATTTCTTAAGAGACAAGACATTCTTATAACCGCAGACCTGAATTGGTAGTTTCCCTCCCCTCTGCAATTCTTTCCAAAAAATATCACTCATGTTTGTACAACTTATAGTATGGGCTGTAGAAACGGTGATCGATAGATAGACCTTTCTAAGATCTCTCCCTCCTTTTACACTTTGTGTACGAGATCTCTAAAAACAATGGCTATTTCTCTGAGACTGTAGTGGTTCAACAATAGGGTTACTTCCTTTATCGAATTTGGCCAACTAAGGACCACGGAACTAGTTCAACCTGACAAAGTCAGGGAGAAGCTAGTGATATTCAATAATGCGATTATTATCATAAAAATTCTCTCTCCTGAAGGGAGAGCTAAGGAATGATTTAAATACTTCAAATTGGATGAATTGAAATCTTATAAATTTTCGAAAACTTTCCCATATTTTTTTTGAAACTTGAGGAGTGGGAGAACAACTTGGGATCCTTTATTCGCTTTCCTCTGTGAAATGAAAAGTTTTATGAGAACTGGGGATAGAATTATTTGTACTTCATTCTCTCTAGATATATGTCAACCCCTTTTCTATCTTCTACTAAACCCTTGGTTGGATGCATATTTAAAAAATTCAAACATGCCCCAACGTTTTTCAAAAGTGACAGGCAGGGGCTATCACCTTTTTCTAACCTTCTGAACTCATCAATTCTTCATGTAAGTTGTGAAAATACAGAAATTTTTCCAAATGGTGGTGAAAATTGATCCCAGGAGGGAATGAAACGAATCATCTCAAGCTGGAACCAACTGTATATTGAGGGTGACAGAGCTATATTCATAAATAACACCCAACGAAACATATATTATCAGAGGAATGTATTTTTTTGTAAATAGGTGTTATTCGCATATCTTTTTACTAAAAGATGTCACAGGAACATAATTCAATTCTATCTATGAGATATTTCTTTGAAATCTGCAATGAAAAATAACAAAATATGCAGTAATAAAATACTAAGGATTTGTTTACTTTATTCTATTGTTTTTCTTAAATTTTTTTATAGTAAAAGGTCTGAAATGATCTTTACGCATCTAACTTTGAATATCACTGCTGTAAATGACATGTGAAGTTTACAAATACTATAAACTAGCCTTTAACCTTTTCTTTTAACTATAGAGTCATTTGCTGTACGTTTCAATTATACAGCTTTTGGTACTTCAAAAAAAAAATCTTTCATGGGAAATTCCATAAATTTTGTAAGCAAATTCTATAAATTCAATTTCAAAATTCAATATTTTGATTTGAAATTGATGTCCTATTTTGTCCAAATATCCGCATTCCATATTTCCCAACGATCTGTAAGCAAACAATTTTCTGGTACTTAAGCGGAGAAGACATGACGGTCAGGAAACGCTGCAAGGAGTGCCATAAATCTTTCAGGACAGGAACAGCATCAAAGGAAGAATTCCAGAAGACAACGATCTATAGCCAATAGAAGAGCCTGACACATCGTTTCTCAGCACAAGTACGTAAGAAATCACCCGATTGATAGATGGATGCCCAATAAACGAAGATTTTGAGTCAGCAGAAAAATGATGTCAGCAGAAAAAAAAATAATAATAAAGTCAGCCTTGTCGATAATTCTATTGAACTGACGTTAGATTGACTGTTAAAATAAGTTATTGGTAAAAAGAAAATACTGGAAAAGGTAATGCGATAAGTAATGATAGTTTTTTTTCGTTTATGTATTTATGCGTGAATTTTTAACCTATATGGAAAATGGTGCAAATAAGTCAGGGTTTGTGTATTCGAATGTATATCTAGGGTCGTTATTATGTTTTAAAGTGGACGGATCTTCTTGAAAATTAGTATGCATATTTATGGACAACAGCCAATCTAACATTTATATTTAAACATTTTCCTGTTGATACTTTCAAAGAAATGGGCGGATGAAGGTAACAACATTTCCTTTAAAGAACCGAAAGAGTAATGGTATTGATGCCTTAACCAATGCAATTTAGTCTGTTAGTTAACCACAAATTTGATTGTGCTTTCATGTGGTTAAAATTATTTAGACTTAAAAGAAATAATGGAAATTTACTTATCCATTTAAGTTTGCACAAAATGGAAAATGTATATTGTTTGAATTGAGAATGTGTTGTTATTTAAAAGTAACGAAGACTTAATTCATTAAATTGTTCGTAGAAAGCAGGTTCAAGTTGTTGCAGGAAATTCTTGTTTTGTTCAGTTATTAAATATTTTTCAGTCATTCCATAGGATCAGTTTGTAGAGCGTAGATCATTGAACAATTGAAGATCTGTAGGAAGAACAAATCTGCAGACTGTATATGGTGAAGAGAACGACCTCTAAAGAATACCACACATAACTGAATTCTGAAAATAACCTCACTGGAAAGCGCATTCTTCTCATAATCTCATATTCTATGAAATTTTAAATGGTAGGACAAATTATTACTTTGGATTATGCAGAAAAAAAAGAATCAGTGGCCTATATAAACCAACCTAATAAAAAGCCATCTTTATTTATGGTGATAATTTATTCTTTGTTCCTTCCTTTCCTTCTCGTTTTTTAAAGTTTGAGAGTATGAAGTGAGAAGGTATATCACCTATAAAGAATTACCTATTACCCTCCCCTCGATAGGTCATTACCCTTCCACTTCCCTCAATAATCTCTTGTCAATAATTTGAGTCAATTCCATTCAGCAGTATCCTTCATATTACAAAAGTACTGTAAATATAACATCGTAATTTTTTTAATGCTTTCAATAACAGGTCCATTAACGAATTTTGGTTCTACAATTGCAAATTTACTGTACTGATGCACTTTTGATTACAACCAGTGATTATTAGAGAGAAATGCTTCTTTAACAGCAAAAAAAAGAATTTTTTTCTGAATTCTTTGGTTTAAATGTTGTTAAATATTTTAGTTTACCTCTGGTGTGAAAAAAACCTTCAAATAAATATTTACTTATTGAATTCATTGAATTCTGAGGTGAATTTTGACATTTACAGGATATCTGCAACTGGTAATTCAACGTCCGCCTTCAAATTTCAATTTTCAGTTTCATATTCAAAAATTAATTAAATCTGCAAGTGGCTAGTTAATTGTAATCAAATCAAAACTCCCTGAAACCTAAAATGAATTACGAAATCGATTATCTAACACTGTTAAACACCGATATAAATTTCAGGAGGTTAATTTATTTATTAATTATCGATGGATTTATTGTCATCTACCATACACAAATTCCTCCACAGGTACACATATTGAGAAGATTTTTAAATGCAATGTAGATAATCTATTGACGATCAATAAACATATAAATAAGTATGGAAGATATATAGGAAAACATATTGAAACACATACACACACATACATATACAAGTTATTAATAGGTAACGCAAGCAAATACACACACTCATACCCGTTACTAAGTGTTACACAATCATTTATACAAATTAATAGGTTCGAAAAAGAGGTGAACGCGAAAACGAGAAATGAGGCAGTCCATTCCAAAACTAGCTCTATGACAAATCTGCAAATATATAGGATGCCTCGAAAATAGTAGACAAATCGAAGAGATACGGGTTCCAAAAGTCACTTTTAGTCGAAAATGTTCTATGACATTTTGTTGTACGAGCCGTTGTTTTAGAGTTAGGAAATGAAATGCGTTGAGAATGGTCCCTAATCAAGGAAAGCTCAGTTCTGGTCATTTTCAGCATTTTCTTTAATTATCATACCCGCTTTCAGTCATGACATTTGTTATCCGGATTGCTTTTTTTGTAATAAACCTTTACTTTATTTACTTACACTTCCTCTTGTGAACTGAGCTTTCTTTGATTAGGGACCATTCCCAAAGCATTCATTTCCTAATTCTAAAACAACGGCCTGTACAACAAAATGTCATAGAATATTTTCGACTCACAATGACCTTTGGAACCCGTATTCGCTTTGTCTACCATTTCGGAGACCCCACAGACCTAGTTTAGGAATGGATCTTGTCAAATAATCTTGTTTTTGTTAGCTTCTCACAATATGTTAATTTCTGGTATTACTTTTATTCCATCAATGTAAGAACTAATTTCATTAGCAATACTAAGTTTAACGTAGCACAATAGTTTTTATAAAACTCTTAAAGTTACCAAATAATAGAGCCAACCCAGCTCCAAATAATACCAAATAATACCAAATAATACCATGCCGCGAACTGTAGAATCCGCAAAAAATCTACCATTTATTTAAGATTTTTTTTTTAAAGTCAGTAATCCTTCCCGGAAACCATTAGAATACCAACCACACTTTCCGGAAGCCGACAGCAAAATCAATAGTGATATTGTGTTTCAAAATATAAGCTTCATCATCGTTCTTTTACATTAGGGCAGTTTTTCTTACTTCAGAATCTGATGCTACCAGCATATATTTTTGATAAGCATTCCCGCTTTCTTTTCCCTCTGCCTTGGAATCCTAGATGCCAGTTTCTTTTCACTCAAGAGCTTCCGGAATCAGATCAATAGAGAAAGAGAGGGGGTGTGTGGCTCTCTTTAGGCCGGAGTCACTGGAGCACCGAATTGCTTGGACGCTGCGGTCAACAAATCGCTTTACGATGTCCGCATAAGTCAAGTGGATTTCGTAAAGTGAAGTCTTCATTTCGTAAGTTTAGAACGGTCAATTAGCTTAATGAACGCAGTCCAAACAAACAGAGACATTGAGACGTCTCACAATTATTTGGATGAACTTAATCTCATTTCAAAAGGATAATAGAGGATTATCATTTCAAAGAAACAAAAACTCATCCTTCCTGACTGTAAATAAAACACAGCGATCATAATCTCCTAGTTTAACACCTGTCATTATTATATCACAATTTAAAACAAAAATATATTCTTTCCATTTTCATCAATCTTTTAAAATTCTTCAACGATATTTCTATCGTTCCGCTTTGTCAAGTTTTTCGCAAAATAAAATAACAATAATTGGCAAATATTTATGATGTCAAACTTTTTAAACCCTTGAACGAATGTATATATCTTTCAATATATGTCGTAGAAACATCCTATTGTGCTTTCTTTATAGCAAATTTCCTAACCTTTAAATTTGTTCATTATGACGTTTGCTCTATTTTATTGGTTTCGGTGATATTCAACAGAAATTGCCGAACAATCACAATTTTCATATATTTTTGAGAAAATCGTGATTTTTGGGAAGCCTGTTTCTCGCTCATTATTGCAGCTATAGAGCTGTGTTTGGGCTCAAACTGTGACAAATTTACTCTACTCTACATTTGGAAAGGATATTATTTTCTGTACAGCAAACCGTTCAGGAGATATTGTGGAAAAACATAGAGAAGGTCCCAAATTTTTTTGTTTTGTTGATATCACGTGGCGCGCCGTGACTCGCGGAGGTCGAAAACTTGGATTTTATAATATAAGCTCAACACTAACAACATATCCAAAATTCAGAACTACCCGACCTTTTGCATACCAAAATGTACCATTTTACTGGACTAAAAGAGGAACGATAGTTTCTGCGAAATATCGTTGAAGAATTTTAAGAGATCGATGTAAATGGAAGGAATATATTTTTGTTTTAATATACAACGAAGAAATTTATATAATACAATTTTTCAATGTACTCCTTTTTTTTCTGTTTATTTTTAGTGAAGGCTGATCTCTTCCGATTAATTCCCCAAAGTCCTTTAATTTCGCTGATTTACGAATGAGATGTTTTCTGGTCTATTTTCGTTCCTAAGAATAGTACAGTGCTCCCTCCGAATAACGGAAAGTCACGGGACCGCAAGTTTTGTGCGTTATTGCGAGGTGTCCGCTATTGGGGAGGACTGTCTTTTTTTCATTTTTTAGCTTATAGCATGTCATTTAATGAAAAATTACGTACAATCTTAATTAAATTTCTACAATTATCATTGCGATATGAGAGAATATGAACAATTGCAAATTATTTACTACATTCCTTTTTTAAATGAGTGCTAATCCGTTTGTCTTACTTAAAATAATGATAAAAGTAATTACAGTAAATAGAATTTAATTTCTAGCCATCCATTTGATGCCTTAAACGTGTCCAATCCTAAAGTTTGACCGACTTCTCTGGCTTTTTTTTGAAGGAAAACACTTTTTCTTATAGGAATGTTCTTTGCACGAGCAAAGCGGAACCATTTTATCACGATTTCGTCGATTTTGCTTTTAGTTTCAGTTTTACGAAACTTCAAATTCTTCGAATTTTCGTTTGAATTCACCATCCACATTTTTCTAATCTCATCTTTGTCCTTTAAAAGTTCACTTATCTGAGTTTTTCCAACTTTAAAACGTTCATCAAGACAACGCACACTCAGCTTTTCTTTTTCAGCAACTTCAAGAACATCAATTTTTTCTTTCATTGCCAATTTCTTCCTTTTTGATGCCATTTTAATTCGCACTATTTAATCAATACGTTTATAGAATAGCTTTACGAGGGATTGATATTTACAAAGCAACTGCAGTGAAAAAAAGGGCCTCAGATTCGTGCATTGAATCATGGGACACCGATACAATGTATCAATGTATGGGACACCGATTTAAATACAACCATGATGTGTTTGTCGAAATGTTAATCAAAAAAATTTTTTTTTTTTTTTTTTACAGTTAAAATAACTGCCCGCTATTCAGAGTTGATAACAGAGTTGAATTTTAAGGGACTGGGACCCGCAATAATGTCCGCTAATTAGAGGTGTCCGCATTCGGAGTGTCCGTTAAAGGATGTAACACTGTAATTTAGGGATATCGGAAAGCGTTAAAATGGTAAACAAAGTAAAACTCTTTTTCCTCTTTCCCTAAGAAGATGATTAGAAATTGGTAGACCCATGGACACCCTCAAGCTTGTGAATAATAGTAGTAATGACATACTTTGAAATAAGAAGGAAAGCCAAGGAAAACTCTGAATTCATCAATTTCAATATTTTTCAATGTGTTGAAAAGCATATGTCAAAAAAAAAAAACTTCAATTTCTTGAACTTTCTCAGATAGTATAGATAGTATAGAAAGTACAGATGATCATTTAGAAGCCAAATGAACCTGAATCCAATAGGAATCTGAAAAGGAATCGTTTGTGAGAAAATGTAAGTCCTAAATTATCTTCAAATCATATTTCTTATATTTTTTGAGTTGACCGAGAAATAACCATTGGAAAAGTCCAAACTTTTATTTGAAAATTGCGACATTCACACAATGAAAACGATCTATCTTGAAAGTTTTCATTCGCTGAAAGCTATTTAATTCAAGTTCTTATCCAATTCTGAAACTCGTTATCCAATTACGATTTAATCAAATCAAAATATGCATTATTAAAAAAGAATCAGTATTCTTCAATAAAAAAATTGTTGTTGCTATTAATTGTTATGATACTTTTCAATAAGAATTACTGTCATTCCCGCGAATTAAACTTTTTCATGTATTAAAAAAATAAACATAAAAATGTCTAAGTTTTATGAAGATTCATCGTCTTGTTCAAAAGTTATTCAGAGCGATGTCACAAATTTAATAAACCTAACTAGAATATGCGCGCTTGCGTGCGGGTTGGAGGTAACGGGTTCGATTCCCGGCCTCGGCGGAGGGCGGGAATTTTTCTACGCTTCTTTCGCCTCCAAACGGGTCCTAGGGTCTACTCAGCCCTCTGTAGAATGGGTACCGGGTTTCTTTCCCGGGAGTTAAGGCGGGCGGGCGTCGGGCTGACCTCCCGACCTCAATCTAGTCCCGTTGGTCTCGAAACGCTGGGAGCCTTACCTCCCGCGCTCCCGTGGGCCTGCATGGCCTGTTTATGGCATTGCTCAACTTTAACTTAACTAACTAGAATATGCAACAAAGACGGGAGAACAATACGATGACTTTTAGATGAGATAGAGAATTTTCAATAGAAGCTTTATTCTGTGTTTAAGTATTCTTTTTAATTTCTTCATCCATGTCGAGAAAATGTCTCTAACAACTCTTCAGTTCGTCGCTGAGGGCGAGCTTCTGCATGTAATACTCCTCTGGCTTGTGCTTGTAGTTGTCTAAAAAAAAACGGAACTTGGAAATTTAAATTTCAAAGCTGGTAGGCTAAAATTAATGAGTTTTTAGGTTCGTAGCATAAAACACGCTAGTCCTTCCATAAAAAATCATCGCCTGGAGGAGAATTCTCAGTATCATTTACGCTCATTAGCTGTAAGTAGCAGAACAATTTGTTTAATCCTACTTTACGGTGTTAACAGTCATTACTGTTCCATTTCTTTATGCATATTGATCACCCTTTTACTAACAAGTAAATATACCTGACAACGATTTGTTTCAAATTTTCAAAATAAGTATAGATCAATCTCTGAAACATAACACTGTCGATTTTTCATTCGCAAAATGCGCGCATGCGCAGTTACTCTTGCTAACGCTCAAGCACCAAAAAAATTTCGTTGCTTTTCTATTACAAAAAAAAAATTAATGCATGCATAACGAGAAAGAAGTTAATGTGTTGTATGGCGCAAACAAATGAGAAACCAAAAAAAAAAAAAAATAGGTGAACTGTAATTAAATGAGGAATTTATTCAATTCATTGAAGTGATAATGATGTTGAACAAAAAAATGATCAAAACACATATAGAACAATATGCACATCTAATAGAATATAGAGCAATATGCACTGAAGTATAATCTTTCACAAGCAAAAAAACCAATATTCTTGCATTCTTGCAAAACCAATATTTAAGAAAGTTTGAAAACTTGTTATGTGCTTTGATATTGAATTAAATGATTTTTGTCAGTCAAAGATTCCCATGTCTTTAAAAGAAGGGGCTGAAATCTGGTTATAGATAATCAAATGCATTTTCATGATAAATAATCGATCATTTCATTTAATATTCGGTTCGTTTGCCAAATATTGGGTCCTCATATTTCTTAATTACTTGTTGCCATTATCCTCTATTGTCTAAAGAAATAAACATCAAGTGGTTGGCAAAATTATATTGTTTTGGAAGTAAATCGTATAAAAACCATCACAATAATTCTGACTAAACGTAAAACATGAATAACTGCGCATGCACGCATTTGATATTTTTACAACGAAGTGTTTTCTATCGCTCCATGACAGTGACTCTTGTGATTATTATGTCTTTTTGTTTTGATTTTTCTTTATTAATAAATGCCTTTTGAATCCTAATGATCGTTAGACTAATGATTTTTCTGGTGCACTTTCACACAAATTTTTAATTGTTGTTTTTTATGTCCAGGAGTCACTGTCGGGAGTAAAGGTGATTTCCATTTCTTCGGTGGGTTCCAGCCATTTTGATAACAATGTTCTCAGCAGTCTTCTGCTTGAAAACATTGGTGTTGGAGGTGACTTCTTATTGGTTGTGATGTTGCCTCTTTGCTGGGATTTGTGTTGAGTTGTTTTAATTGCTGCACTTTCCTTTATCTTTCCTTCACTCCACAACCAGTAATTTCTAGGCACGCAGCTGGTAGATCATCCCAACGAAGCACCGATCTTTTCGTAGGTTGACCCAGCCCGTCTAGCTCCAACAATGAGGCCAACCTCAAACATTGTTACAACTTCATTTGTATAGCGTGGACCTTCAGTAACAATATCTTGAAAAATCTGTGTTGTAGCTGAAGCAGCCGAAGTTGCTATTGTATTTTTTCCTTGGTTAGGTCTTTAGTAAATAATATTTATAGAAACATAATTTTTTTTCTTTGCGAAGTGGAGGTAGACGAAGGGAAGCATAAATTTCTGAACTGAATTGAAAGTTTTTTAATATAACCTTTTGTTGTAAATTGGGCAGTAATTTTAAACTATAAACAATCCAGCTTAAAGTTTATTTCTATAAATATTACAGAATGATATTATTTCATGTATGAAATCATTTTGTGCATATTACAAGAATTATTTAGCTTCTTGAATTATTCAGTTTTGCAGAAAAACAACTCTACAAACTAAGCAAATAAACCTATTAATTTTGCACTGTAATTAAAATTCCTCTTAATGTAAATCTCATTTTACTGATAACATCTTAGTCGCATTAGGAATTGCTGTAAAAGCACTATCTTTTTATTCGCCAATCTTTCAAATTGTAAACTTGTAGCAACTTTCAAATTGGGTTACTTAATTAGTAACTCAAGTAAACGTTATTTAATTTCAGCGAGAAAGCTATTTAATTTTTGCCACAGCTTTTTGCCAACTGTCTATCAAGGTATGTTATGTTACATTATGTGTGAGGGTGGGTGCAGGGAAGCCTAGCCACGGTCGATCTATTTTGCTATCCTATGGAAATAAGGGCAGACGGAGAAAAAGACTGAGAAAGAATGGTGGAAGAACTGCAGGGGAAACGAGGGAACCCCGAGAAAACCTGCCCAGCGCGGATCATCCACCATGATAACTGAACCTCGGTACTCAGAGGTGAGAGGTCAATGTCTTAGCGACAACGGCAACAGCGCGACCCTATTAAGGTAAGTCCAGAACTTTTTATCTTTGAAAGCAAAAATATTCTTTGAGGTTCTGAAAGTGAAATTTGTGTCATTTACAACCTCATAATGGTGCATTAACCAGAGGTAGGGTTTTACTGGTGAACATTTGTAAAGTTCTTTACTACGAATCGGAGGTAAGAAGGGGTTAGAATGTAATTTTAAATCGAATTGAACATAGAACTTAAAAGTATTGAGTTTTTTAGGTTTTGTTTATTCCATGGCATTTTTTTCTTCTCTATGTGATATTTTAAATACTGTTACAACCCTTTATAAGGTAGATGCCCAATTTCTCTGTTTATATTTTAGCTGCCGATATCGTCTCCAAAAAATAGAGTTCGTATTGCAAATTGGATGGTGTTATGCATCATTTGACCAAGCGGCATAATAGATTTTTATACATTATTGTTCCATCTACTAGCGAAAGGTGTAAACTCTTTACAAAAAATTGTTGCTGCTTCCCATCTCAACATAATTCTGCGGAAAATTAATTTTTAATAAATTCATCGTAACGAATAAGATTTGCATCATGTCATTAACGACTTTTGAAAGATAATATTAATTTTGATAATGATAAGAATTGTCCTGTGAAAGGATTTTCATTTTGATATATAACACTCTTCATTCCATAAAAATTTGAAATAATATAAAAGGTTTGCGTTTATGCGAATATCTCAAAATCGTTTTTTGACACTTGGTCAAATGATGCATAACACCGTCCAATTTAGCTTTATTTGTGAATTTTCATTAAATAAAAAGTTATTTACTATCCTAGCTACACACCCCGTCGACAATGACGTAAGAACAATATGACGGCTTTTTGTTCAGACAGAATATTTTAAGGAGAGGTTTTTTTCTGTGTTTAAATATTAATTGTAATTTCTTCATTAATGTCGAGAAATGTTTCTAACGACTCTTCAGTTCGTCGGTGAGAGAGAACTTCTGCATCTAACGCTCGTCTGGACTGCACTTGTAGTAGGCTAAACAAAATTAACATTGAATTTAAATGTTAATCAAGTAGGCTTAAATTAATGAGTTTCTTTCTCTCTGGCTCTTCTCTCAGTGCGTCACACGCACAGAGGAAGTGATAAGAGATATTGTTACCTGGCGTTTTGTCCGCTTCCCCTTCAGCGCAGTCGACTCGACCTTCCCTGCATACCTCGGCCGAGTCGACTTATCCTACACCTATAAAACTAGGCGCGGAGCGCCTGTTAGGCAGTTGGTGTTTGGCGGCAAGCGAGCCGCAAGTGTTTCTCCAAGCCGGAGAAAGAGTAGATGAGTTAGTGTGGTGGCAAGCCAGCCACGGGAGAAGCTCTCCATAGTCGTTTGGAACCACAGAAGTTGAGGCCATCTCCAACGCGGACAGCAGAATTGCCCTCCCCGTGTTGGAAGCCGAGAAGCCCGGCGTACATAAGTCACGACGCCGGCGGCAGACGAGAGGTATCGCCGTTCAGTTCAGCGGGGATTGGCAGACCACACTCCCCGCTTAACCTCGCTCAGAGCCAGCCAACGCCAGGAGACGTTGCCGGCAAACAAGAGGCCGAAGTTATTCGAAATCCGAAGACCGAGACAGACCTTCCCCGAGGTGAAGACGATTTGCCAGGCCGGCAAGTCAGTCCCTTCCCGTCGCCAAGTGAACTGAAGTCCGTCCAACGCATGCCGTGAAGTCGACATCGACCCTCACCTGACCCCCACCCACCCCGTTGCTGACGATTTTGGCCAGCGGTGAAAATCGGCAGGCAGCAATATTTATCAACAATAATTAAAATGTAATCCCCGTGGCCTAATGCATAAGACGTCTCACATCGGATCATGAGGTTGCAGGTTCGATTCCATTGTAATAATTTTCCATTGTAAAAATTATTTCTATTAATATACAGGAAATTAAAATATTTTCCAAACACAGAGGACGTGCATGAGAACAGACAGATCTCGAAAACTATATAAAATATTTTCCTTAATCAAGAAAGTTAAGAATATGAAATTAATTGATTCAGCATACAAAGTTGATTATTCCACTTCAATATTTTTGTTCTGTGCTTGTCCATTTGTCTGTTTTGTACCCGAATCACGCTAAAACGGCTGAAGCGATTTAGACAAAAGGTATTGCTTCCCACTTTCAGTCTTTTATCTTATCAACTAATATGGAAAACCTCTCCTTACGGTATGAAATTATAAATCATAAACCTCTAAATTTAAATAAGTACTACTGAATTCTAAGATCCGTTATAATTAAGTAAATAATACACATTTCCTCAAAAAAGTCATAATTTCAAATGTCGCCAAAAACAAAAACAATGGCCAAACGTATTGTTAAATTTCTTCGTAAAAATGCCAAAATTGAAATCCAGCCATTCACTTGACTGACCTTGCACATGTGTTATATTAGAAAAATATTCTGTAATATTCTATATAAATATTCTATGTAAATATCCATTGATAGAAGCATCTTACTGCAAAGAAAAAAAAAGGGGGGGGGATCGGGAATGAAAACCAAAGTGCACTTACGTTTTTTAAGTTAGTGGTTACAAAAGAACTGTATCAAATTTTTTAAAAAATGATGCAGTGGGTTTAGTCTGACGCGAATATAACAAGACAGACACACACTAGAAAGTTCGGCAGTTCACAAAACACTCAGTTTATTAGAAGTTCAATAAAGAATAGCAAAAACTAGTGAAATGTAATCTATATGTATGGCCGGTACGCACCGAAGTGCGCGCTTCGTATCCGAAGCCTCCTTGTTCCAGGGAGCGCTAGTGTTCCAAAGATGGCGAACCCCTAGCAGACTCCCTAGAATTTCAAGGGAAAGATACTGGGGTGGTTTCCCGTGGCCTTCCCCAGGACGCCATTAAGGAATGACGTCAGACCGAAGAGAAAGTGAAGAAGAGGCTGGACAACACAGGAAAGGAAATTGAAACAGCCATGCCACTGCCGGGATTCGAACCCAGGTACTGGCGCACTGGCCGCCACGGCTGGCCGCCGCCGAGACCGCACGACCACGCCAGCATGGCGAAATGTAATCTAAGAAAACTAATAATCAAACTCCAAACTTCATCAAATGAAACTTCGATATTTCGTCCTTTATTTCGAAGACTCTTTTTAAAAAAAAATTAAATAACAAAAAATAAATACAAAGGAAGGAGAAAAACCTTTTTTCTCAATTCTAACCAAACAAGATAATAACAAAATCTCTGTAACGAGACCTTACAACGTGAAATTAACAATTAAAAATCAAATTTAACAATCAATGTGAAATTGATAATGAAAAACAAATTTAACAATCAAAACAAATAAAAATTCGTGAACAAACATGTGAATAATGTCAAATAAGTTTTAAAATGCATTTCAATCTTTTGTTTTTCATCAATGACTTCATATATTTATATTTAAAGAAACCTTGTTAACCCTTAGAGACCTATTCTTATTGAAACATATGCTACAATTTATCAAACAAGACTCTAAGGCGAATCTTTTATACTCATCTTTAACATTGTAAATTAAATGTACTACAGGGTCTGGATTATGATCATTATCCAGACAATGATCTGCCCATTCTGAAATTTTCTTATTTCCACTCCGGTAAGCACGGACGTGCTCGTCGACCCGTTCTTTAGCCGTCCTCCCTGTACTTCCTATATACATATCCGCACAATCTCTACACTCTAAAGCGTACACTACACCCATGTTTTGTAATGATTTGTCATCTTTTTTCTTATTATTTTTGAATAGTACATTGTCCTTATAATAAATTAAATTTATCCCATTCTTTTTGCAAGCTTCTCTTACAAATTCTTTTTTACTGAACTTCTTTCTTAACTTTCTTATACAACTGGAAAGTTATGTCTTCCTCTACTTCTGAGAAATTCTCAGTATTTAACATATCCATGGCTTTTTGATTAAATTCTTCCTTATCCATAATCAATAAAACATTCCCTTTGTTTGAATTATCAATTTTAATACTCTCATCACTTATTAAATTCTTAATGCTATTTATAAGTGATGAGAGTATTAAAATTGATAAGTCAGACAAAGGGAATGTTTTAGTGATTATGGATAAGAAAGAATTTAATCAAAAAGCCATGGATATGTTAAATACTGAGAATTTCTCAGAAGTAGAGGAAGACATAACTTTCCAGTTGTATAATAAAGTTAAGAAAGAAGTTCAGGAAATAAGAAAGAAAAAAGCTATAAATTGGTATCAATTTAAAGACATAATCAGAAACATGACAGTAGTAGCAACATTTGAGCCTAAAATAAAAGTATACAAAAAAAGATTTCCCAATCATGCCTGTTTGTAATTCCTACGGTTCTCCGCTTCAAAACCTAGGAAAATACCTTAATTCAATTTTAAATAACTTGAAATTTGATAATCCTAACTTTATAATAAAAAACACCCAAGATATTATTGACACTATTAAGGAATATAGAAGTAATAATAAAAATAAGAAAGTTAGATTGTACACCCTTGATATTGAGGCAATGTACACGAGCATCCCAATCAAAGAAGCCTTAAAGATAGTTATTTCTAAGCATAATGATGAGATAAAAGCAAAATTCAAAATGGATAAAGATAAAAAAATATTTTTAAAGTTTATTAGAATTAATATGTGAAAATAGCTACTTTAGATTTAACAATAAAATGTACATACAAAATAAAGGTTTCCCGATGGCTGGTCCCATCTCGGGAACTATATGTAATATATATATATATATGAATTGGGTTGAGGTAAACTATATCTCAAAATGGACAGAAGCAAATTTCGTATATAGAAGGTATGTTGATGACATTATGATCATATGGGAGGGAACAAAGAGACAGTTTGCAAGATTCTTAAATTACATTAATGGTTATCACAAAGACATAAAATTTAAAATGGAAGAAGAGATTGAAGGAAAAATCAACTTTTTGGATGTTACAGTTAGGAATGAAAATTCAAGTTTGACATTTGAACATTTTAGAAAATCTTATCAAAGTGAACATGTTTTGAATTTTATGTCGAATCATCGTACTTCAACAAAAAGAGCTATTATAAAAGGACACTTAAGAAGGATAACTAATCTATATTACTAAAATCTTTTGTTTCTCTGTCTGTCTGTGTGTCTGTCCGGCGCAGTTTTCTGTGAGAATGAAAAATAGAAAGACTTTTTACAATGAAACATCCGCGACAGGAATCGAACCTGCAACCTTCCGATCCGAAGTCAGACATCTTATCCAGTAGCCCATGGGAACTATAACTCTCTTCTTATTGCTTTTTTGACTTATCTGTCAAAACTGAACTGACTTTGACTGAAAAGTAACAATTGTAATTAAAAAGAAAGTCAAAAAAGAAAGAAGCAGTACTTCATTAGGTAGCATACTAAGAAATCACTATTTGTAACTTAAAAACCACTGAAAAGTATCAATTGGAATGAAAAAAGAGTCAAGAAATAAAAGAAGCAGTATTTCCGTTAGGTAGAATACTGAAAAATCACTATTTGTAACTCAAAACTACTGAAAAGTATCACTTGGAATAAAAAAGGGGAGTCAAGAAAGAAAGAAGCTGTATTTCTATTAAGCAGAATACTGAAAAATCCCTATTTGTATCTCAAAAACCATCATTATTTGTAACTCAAGAACCTCTCAAAAGTATCAATTGGAAAAAAAAGAGAGTCAAGAAAGAAAGAAGCACTATTTCTATAGGTAGATTACTAAAAAATCACTATTTGTAACTCATAAAGCTAGAATCACATCAAAGTCAAAAAAACTCATGATAAATATGCGGCTCATCAATCAAGATGAACGAGAGTTTCGATAACATCAATCGAATGATAAGTCTAAGAATACAAGGAGAGACTACAGAGCATACAATACAAGTGCGAATAAAATTAACACTTCTGATAATCCACCACACGAACATCTCTATCTGCCCGAGTATCTGAACGCATTGAATCTCAGCGGTATTCCTCAACATCGTTTGTCATTGAAGATTGGATCTCCAATAATATTGTTGCGAAACATCAATCCTAAGTTTGCATACTGCAATGGAACTCAACTTAAATGCCATTCATTCGATAATGATCTCATAGAAGCCGAAATTATAACAGGAACTCACAAAGGAGATTTTGTTTTCATTCATAGGATATCTATGAAACCAAACGATAATCTACTTCACAAGAGAGCAATTTCCGATCAGGCCTTCTTACACGATGTTTATCAATAAAGCTCAAGGACAGACTCTATTAAAATTGCCATCTGTTTGGAGAACGTTGTCTTCACTCACGCACAACTTTATGCCTTTGAGTCACAAGTCGTCAGAATTTGGTTATCTTCACTCGAAAGAATAGTCACAATCAATTCGTTGCCAAGAATTTCGTATACAAGCTACGATCTTCATTTATCATCTATATTAACAAAAATCCATCTAAACTATCTCTTCTCTCAAATATCTATATCAATCAATTTGCACATGGGTAATGGTTGTAATTAAGAAAAGAGATTCAAGAAAGAAAGAAGCACTATTTCTATTAAGATAGAATACCGAAAAATCACTGAATACTGAATACTGTAACTCAAAAACCACTGAAAAGTATATCTATATTACTAAAAGCTTTTATTTCTCTGTCTGTCTGGTGCAATTGTTGTAATTTGTGAAAATAGAAATAATTTCTACAAATTCACGACAGTAATCGAACATGCAACCATCTGCTCCGAAGTTAGACGTCTTAGCCATTAAACCACGAGGACTACATTTTAATCCCAATAAAAAATAAAAATATATCATAGATATATGATTCACACGCTGGTTCTAACAGTAGTCGTGGATTGACAGAATATAAACATCTGAAATTAAATTAAAAAAAAAACTTTTGAAAAATTTTAGTTTAAGTTTACTTGATGTAATTTCTGTGTGTGTGTTTTTTTAATAAATAAAAATTTGTTTTCCGTTACATATATGGAGGCTTCCGGAGCGAAGCGACGGGTAGCCGACTAGTTACACAGAAAAAAAAAAGCTGTGGAATAACAAAATTCAGAATCTGAGGAATATGCTAATCATGAATGAATTCCTATCAGAATTCATCGATTCAACTTTTAAAGAATTCTTCAAAGAAAGATGATTTAACAAGAGAGATAAGAACTTAAAGAATAAAGATGAGTTTAGAAGATGTATCACATTACCAATTGGTTTAAAGGTTCATAAATATGTAAAAGAAGCTTGCAAAGAGAATGGGATAAATTTAATTTATTATAAGGATAATATACTATTCAAAAATAATAAGAAAAAAGATGACAAATCATTACAAAACATGGGTGTAGTGTACGCTTTTAGAGTATAGAGATTGTGGGGGTATTTACATAGGAAGTACAGGGAGGACGGCTAAAGAACGGGTCGACGAGCACGTCCGTGCTTATCGGAGTGGATAAGAAAATTTCAGAATGGGCAGATCATTGTCTGGATAATGATCATAATCCAGACCCTGAAGTACATTTAATTTACAATGTTAGAGATGAGTATAAAAGATTCGCCTTAGAGTCTTATTTGATAAATTGTAGCATATGTTTCAATAAGAATAGGTCTCTAAGCGTTAACAAGGTTTCTTTAAATATACATAGGAAGTCATTGATGAAAAACAAAAGATTGAAAGGCATTTTAAAACTTATTTCATATTATTCACATGTTTATTCACGAATTTTTATTTGTTTTGATTGTTAAATTTGTTTTTAATTATTAATTTCACATTGATTGTTAAATTTGATTTTTAATTGTTAATTTCACTTTGTAAGGTCTCGTTAAAGAGATTTTGTTATTATCTTGTTTTGTTAGGATTGAGAAAAAAGGTTTTTCTCCTTCCTTTATATTTATTTTTTGTTATTTAAGTTTTTTTTAAAAAGAGATCTTGATAAAGTCTTCGAAATAAAGGACGAAATATCGAGGTTTCATTTGATGAAGTTTGGAGTTTGATTATTAGTTTTCTTAGATTATATTTCCCTTGTTTTTGCTATTCTTTATTGAACTTCTAATTAACTGAGTGTTTTGTTAACTGCCGAACTTTCTAGTATGTGTCTGTCTTGTTATATTCACGTCAGACTAAACCCACTGCATCATTTTGCTAAAAATTTGATACAGTTCTTTAGCTGACAGCTGAAATGAGATAGTTGCATTTCTAACATTTCAGCTAATAACGGAAATACAATGTAAACAATGCCAAATATCTCGAACAAGGGAGTGGGGAGGGCGTAGACTCTGAAAATGCCCTATACCTACGGAATAAGGGCCTCTGAACACGATTGTGAAGTTCGTTTGTCGATCGGACCTTCCGTTCCGGAATTGTGAGGCGTGGACGGGACGGACAAACGCAATAGCTCCCAAATGGGTCGCTAAGAATACATAAAATTTATGGATCTGGTTCACAAATGGAAGAGGGAAGAGTAAAACTGATTGGGAAGTCTGAAGAAAAAGAATATCAAGGAAAAAAAAAAAATAGAGCAATAATTACGAATCTCATCACTAATCCACTAATCAGTAGAAATGTAGTTAAAAAATAAAAGGTAATAAATAAAGCCCAATTCTTTCACTACTTGTTGAGGAAATCCATTTGACTTGATTTGAGCTTTTTGTGTTCGTAGTTCTTTCGTATTCATTTGTAGTTAAACACTCTTAAAATGAGCGAATTAGATTAAAGAAAGAGACAAAATAAACCTAGGGAAGAAATAACTAAGGTAATCCGTCGTTAATCTAGAAAGAACTATGTAAGAACAAACAATGGCAGTAGGATTCCTCCAGAAAACAAAGTTTCACAACTCCTCTAAAAAAACCACCTACACTTTGACGGATTATAAAATGCAAAATAGCCCAGATTAACATTAGTAGCTTAATTCTTCTATAAAATCTCTTCGTTTCATATTTTGTAAATTTAGTATTTAAATAAACAATTTTAAATACTATGAAGATGTTATATGGAGTTATTTTTATTAGTAGCTTAATGTTAATCTAAATGCTTTGAAATTGGGACCTTTCTTCTGTTTTCCATAAAGAAAATAATAAAGTGAGATCTTCAATTAATAGATGAAAGTAGGATGTGTGGGTGTATATTGGAAGTTATTTTTGAATTGAAATATAAAGAAAAACAACTTAAAATGAAAACGAAAATACGGATTTCAATGTTGTTGGTTTTTTTTTCAAATTTCAAATACTTCAGTTTTTCTTGAGTTACTTTTTTATTTAAAAGTCTTTGCATAAAGTTTTCTTTCCTTAGGTGCAATTTTAATAGGTCACACATTCTGTCTGTCACTTCAGTTAAACTATCCTGCAGAGTGATATCGTATAATCTTTGGAATATAAAATCCGCAGGCACCAAACTTTACTTGAACATTTATTTCGCCGAAAGATATAGTACATTTAGGCTTTTTTTTCCTCGCTTTCCTCGGCTTTTAATTTTACCTAAAAATTCCTCACTATTAATTATTTTGATTGGTTAAGATACTGCCATTTTAACTTCAAATCCAACAATCTTTACACAAACACTTCACAATGATTACTGAAGGAGTTGTCGTATGACGAAATTCAAACTTCTCCATCTTATGAAACTTTTCAGATTCCAACAACCCAGTGTAGAATTTTGGAGGAGATTTTCCTTTCTATTCCAAGATATTTTGAAAGCCAGATTTTTAAATGTGAAGACGTTGTAAACCTAATAAAGGGCAGATAAGTTCTGAGTGCCACTGAAACTTCTCCTATCCCAATCATTGTTTACGAAGCAACCATAGCTAAGGTGTCAAGCATCAATAATGTGAGATTAGGCGGAAGTCATAGTGAACTGGAAATATAAGAAAAAAAAAACCTATGGTGACTTCACAAAGGAAGCCGCAGAGGTACAATTGGGTACACAGACATAAATAAAGGAAATAAACAAGGATGAGGAGAATGGAAGAAAGGGGACAAGAGCAAAGAGACAATAAATTGTGAATTACAATACATGGGGGAGGGTTTCACAATGAGATTTACACATGAACTGAATTGACTGTACGTGATTTTGTGTGGGATCAAAGTATATTCATTATATTTGTGAGTAGTAATAGTGATATAACAAAATTGAAGTATGTTAAATGAATATTGGGCCAATTTTTAATTTTTACTTTGAATAGTAAATGCTAGTAAACGATATTACAGATGTTGGGTACATGTATAATGAATTATAATAAGTCTTAAAATATATGTAGAGAAGAAAAGGTTTAGAACAAGACATTTTAGTTTGATAATTTAAAAGGTAACCTTTCCTTGAAATTTCAGCTTCCTAGGATTTCAGTAAAAGTATAAGAAAGTATTAGGTTACTAAAAAGAAAGATCTCTATTTCTGTATATGTTCCATCAACTGGTAAAAACGGAGAATTCATAATGTTAGGTTTCGAAAGTTGTTCCATCAATTATATCTTTCTAATTGCTTTACTAAATAGCACTAGAATTTACATTTAATTTACATACTGAATTTATATTTTGAAAATATAAACCAAGGGCAACATAATGAATAAACAAAAAGTTTTTGGGTCTTATTACCAGAGGGAATCGGGAACGGCAGTTTCGTCCTGATTGGTACTCGCCAGCCCAATCATTTAATGATGGTAAAATTCGTAAAAGTTTTCGTAAACAATGATAAAATTATTGAATTATTAAAATTATTGAAAATATAAATCAAGGGTTGCAAATGAATAGGCTGGTTTTTATTTTTAATATTTTTTCTCCATGTTAAATTTCAATTGTTATATGGCTTAATTTACGTTTTGGATGTTTGGTTTCTTTATATATTTAAAGCCTTTAATCCTATCCATTCGTTAGGAAAAAGGTTTTTTTTTTTAGCACTATATTTATTATTGTTGTTTTTAGATTTCGAAGGTCACTGTCGGGTGCGGGGATGGTCTCCATTTATCTTCTCGCCTTTCTTGGTTTGTTATCGGGGAGGGCGGATCGGGCTGATGAGTCCCAATCAGGACGAAACGGCTGTTCCCGATTCTCTCTGATAACAGACCGAAAGGTATTTTTGTTTATTCATTGTGTAGCCCTTGGTTTACATTTTCAATCATTTATCTGCACGTTAAATTTCTTTATTAATTTTTAATCTTATTTAGGTTTATCTAATGGTTGGATTTAGCATTTTGTCTTTTTGTATAATATCTTCTTCGAGTGATGAAGTTTTCATGTATCTTTTTCTCCAGCGCAGATGTTCTGCGTTTTGTTCTGTCAAAATATCATCAAATGACCAAAAGAACAAAAAATTGTTGAAAGAAATTAGAGCCTACGTTACTTATATGTTGTAAATGTTGTAAATGAGTTCTTTTCAATTTTTTTTCTTTTTTCCTTTTTTAATAATAAAAACTATAAAAAAAAGTATCTGATATATTTACTTCTAAGTTAAGGTATTTATCTAATAGAAACAGTGAATACAATATTCAATCAGCATTAATTACTTAAATCCGATTCATTTAAATCAGATCAAAGAATGCGGAAATAGTGGATTAACTAAGAGAATCATTGTTTGTATTTCTAATAATTTCTGTGGAGATTTTGGCTAACTTCAGGCGATGATTTCTCGACAAAGACCTGAAAACAAAAAAAACAATTCATATTGTCCGTAAATAAGCATGCTAAGTTTCAAGATCCATCCGGCAGTTCAAGTTATTAGGTGGTACGCACACACAGACTGATTGATTTGATAAGCCTCACTTTCTTAGGAAATTACCTAAAAAGTAAAAATTATTTTATCTTACTGTTCTTACTGTTGTTATTAATAACTGCTATATAAATTTTTGGATCCTTTCAGCTTTTCGTTCCAATGGTAAGGGTAGGAAGGCAAGAGGATTCCACATTTTGGGATCAACCAAGTGATTCCCTATTTCCGTGGGATAGCACAATAGACCTGTAGGTAGCAGTGTTTGGCTTCCTTTCAACCCACATTCTCCACAATCAAACATTAGCAAAAAATCCATTATGTTGGATAACCCACCCATTTCTTTCTACACTTTTTACGAAACTCCCACATCATGAAGTATGTTAGTACAATGCTTCTTTTTACCATTCAGCTGACTTTCAACACCAAATATTTCAAAGGACTCAGTGAGTTGTCTATCTTTTCTGGAAGAAGCCATGTTTCTGCTGCATACAAAGTTATTAGCCAAACAAAGATACCGGATATTAATAAGTCTTCTTCTAAGTTCAATATTCATATGTTTAGCTTTAAAAAGCTGGTATTAATCATTAAATGTTTTTTTTTGCTTGTGCTATTCTTATCTTAATCTCTCTATTATAGTGATTATCAATATAGTGTAGTCAATTGTCCTGTAAGATCTTACAGGAAGTTACCAGTTTAATACGGATATTATAATGTTCATGTACTAGTACTGTTTCCAAGTAGCATATTTTTAGTTTTTGTCAAGTTAGTTTTCGTTCCGCAAACCTCATTTATATTTTCTAGCATCTTATTAGGGCTACTCCCTGGTCATCCGCAAACTTAATAATGTTAACTCTCTGTTCATTGATTTTAACTCCAAATTTCTTCTTGAAGCGTCCGTCATCATTTTGTCAGCCCAATGACAACTCTATACAACGAATGTACTCTATATAACGAATTTACGTAAGTTTCATTATACTATTAATCTATATTAATGCAGTCTATATTACATTTTACTCTTATTAATCATCATCATTACATAAATTTTAAATATTAAATTTTGTAAATGTTTCCAATAATGGCATAAATCAAAGTATTTTTTTAATTGAATGTCAACTTGAAAACTGTCATAAAGAAACTTATTTGGTGTTAAATTTTACGTATAATCTTTTCCAGTTATCGTAATATTACTTTACCTTTCATTACATAAATAAATAAATAAATAAACATAATGGCTCTTTACAATAATAGACCACATATTTAGTACTGCTTTGGTCTTGATTTATAATTTAGCAAAACTTGCAGCGCAAGGACTGATTGGTTAATAATAATAATAAAAAAGAATTTCATAAGTTCTCTGTAAAAGAGTTGCTCTTCTAATGAGCACTCATAGTCTAGCAAAAATGGAATTAGAAAACTTATATTTAATGCGTTATATTACGTAAGGAAAAATAAAGATAAAAACGCATATAATTAAAGATTCACTAAAGAGTCTCATGCAATCATTCATTCATTTTTAGAATTTTCGTACCGGGAATCCAAGACAGACTGTTTCACGCTTCCAAGCGATCATCAGTTGAAATTCGCCCAGTACTCAATCTTTGTGTTTTTAATCTTTAGTTTTCCTTACTAACGTTCTCGCGCGCGTTAAATTTTGCCACTATATATGTCTGTTTTATAAATTAATCCTTTACAAGCTAAGCATTCTGATAGCGAGGATTGATTTAGTGCCCTTTCTATTCTTAATTTGTTTTTTGATGTTTTTTTAACTGAAGGGCCATTGTTCTGTTTATTTGTGTTTTGTTTATGTTTCTTTTGATTCCACTGAGTTAATGAGTACTGGGTGAATTCAACTGATGATCGCTTAGAAGTGTCTGTTTTGGATCCCCAGTATTAAAATTCCAAAAATTGCTCAGTGAATCTTTAATTGTGCGTTTTTATCTTTGTTTTTCTTTACTAAAATTCTCATGCTCGTTAAATTTTGCCATTACATTATATTATGTACACATATTATTTACTCAAATCATTTCTAAAATATCGCATATTATAGCTTTATAATAAAAAGGAATGGAAGAAGTAACTCGAATTGTTAACTTTGTAATAGAGCAACTGCAACTGATTTAATTTTATATGTAATAAAACAACGAAAATGAGTCAAGTATTAATTTAATTTTCTTGTGCCTTTCATAACAGGCTATATCAGAGAAGGCTAGCAATTACTGTTTTAGAGCAGGTTTCGATTCCCGATAGGGATTGAGGATTTTATCCATGTTCAATTCTCGTCCAGATCTTAGGGTTCACACAACCCTTTCTAGAATCGTTCGAGTATTGTTTCCAGGAGGTGAAAGGCGGACTGGCGTCGGGCGTACGACCTCAACTTAGTCCCGTTGATCAGGAAACTCCGGGAGCCTTACCTCCTGTTAACCCGAAGGCTACGTAAATATGTAATGAGATTACTTTATATCTATCTATATATCTATATTTATAAAGAGTGCACGGAAAGTCCTAAGTCATCCAAATAACTTTTGAACGAATATGGCTAGAATTAGGGAAGTTAGGTATTGTTACAGGAAAGTGACCATAAGGTATCACATGAGACTCTTGACAGCGCCCCTAGCGGCAAAATATGGAAATCAGTAACCCTATGTTGGAACCTATAAGAAATACGGAAAAAAAATAAATGAGAAAGTTGTAGAGCATCACCGAAGTAGTATGAAATGACATCTTACAGAAAAGAATTGTGCAAATGGAAATTTATCTGCAGGAGAAAGAAATTAATGCATGTTAAATCGGACAATAGCGCCCTCTAGCACCGAAGGTTGTCAGAAAAGGTTTATCTTGGTGATTCCTATTTTCCATTAAAATTTGCAGAGAGTGTTTTGATACACCCTGTACACTTACTGTCGTTTGGGAAAATTGAGGAAATTTGAATTGGGACCACTATTAGAACTTGATTGAGACTTTATATTCCTGTCAGTTGAAATAATAAAAGCGAAGTCTAAATTCAAACACTCCTTTCAGAAGAATACTTGAAGTGTAAGAAATATCTTGAATATCTGTCTATGAGAGACTGCTTTCGGTTTTGTTTATATTTTAAAATGCCATATTTAAATATAAAAGTTTATCGAAATTAATAAAAATCTTTAACGAAATTCGAGGACTTTCTGATGGAGAAAAGAAAGTCTTTCAAGCGTAAAACAGTTAATACAGAAATCGGCTTTTCACAGATTAACGGATTAGATTCAACTTGAGATTAATCCGATTTAATAAAGGCTTAGCAAGTCTTTATGTGCTTTCATTACTTCGCCTCTAATCGGTAATAAACTTATATAAAAGCTTCTCTGACAACAAATGCACACTACGTAAAGATTTAGTTCAAGATTATTATAAAACTAGTAATTAAGACAAAATTAAAGCAATTTGTAATTGATGATTTTCTTTACTAAATTTTATTGTCTTGAAAATGGTATCAATCATGAAACGTTTCATTGCTATTAAACATTAGCCTGTATCAAAGATATTGCTATTGCTATTAAGCAAAGATAAATTTATAAGTTTAGTGATCAGATCTGTTTAACATAAAATGGCCGATGCTAACTAACTAATTTAACGTGTGTAATTTTGTTTTTATGCAGATTAAAAATTGAGGCCAACAGAATAATAATTTAAAAAACACACTGTCTAGTGACTAGTTTCGACTATGTAACGAGCCGTTCACAAGTCAACGGCTCGTCAGTGAGTCGAAATTAGTTATCTGTATTTTAATGTATGTAGACTTCAATTTTTTAAGTTCACAAACATTTTTACACACGTTAAATTAGTTAAATAACTGTTTGGCTATTTACTTAATTGCTGCATAGATCGACTATTTATTGGAATAAAAATTATTATATTGCTGCTTACTGAATTGAAAAGCATTGTTCCTCTGTAAATAACTGTAGAAATTTATAATTTGATATTAAAATAATAATTCTTACAAAACTCTCTATTCTCGTTTTAGAAACTATTTGTCAGACGATAATTATTACAGGCTTAATTGCAGAAGGTGGCAAAGGCAAATTTAATTGTGCCCCCCCCCCCCGAAATTAATATTATTTGCTTTCGTGACAGAATCTTTTACATTTATTCAATAAATTCAAGATTTTAAAAATAAAACAGAAACTAAAAAAAGTGCTAAAGCATTAATTTAAGGGCAAAATTTAAAAATAATAATAAGAAAAAGGAAACACATTGACGAAAGGAAAAAAAAAAGTTAGAAAAAAAATAAAAAAAAGTTAGAAAATAAGAAAAACAAAAAGGAAAAAATCCACGTGGACATTGACAAAAAAAATTAAGAGAAGAAGAAAGAAATAAAATAAAATACCAGTAGACGCGAGCCAAAAACATTCACCATATGAGCCCGAGCACTTACCGATAGCTCACAACTGAAATGGAATGATTGCATTTCTGGCATTTCAGTTAAAAGCGAAAATCCAATGACAACAAATATTGCCAAATATTTCGAAGTTGTTGATGGACAGACACGGACAGACGCACAGGAGAAGCAGCGCAATAGCTACTTATTTTGGTCATTATCACAAAAACTTCCCAATTGGGTTGCTAACAAAGAACTGGATGTTCTGTCCAGTGGCGAATATAGAATATATTTTTTGAGGGGGGGGGGGCCAAGATTAATGTAAAGTTAGGTTAAGTAATTTTAAGTAGACACCCCATGATAATTTATATTTGCTGCTCATATTCAGAGGGTAATTTGTGCTGAATGCCCTGAATGCTGAATTCATTATTGCGTAAATGCATGATTCATTAAAATAATTCAGATTACGGTACTTATTTTTTTCTTTATATTCATTATTTCGGGTGGGGGCCCGGGCCTCCTCGCGCCCCCCCCCCCACTTATATTCGCCCTTGGTTCTGTCTAATCCAATTAAAACTTAAATTTATTGATTTTGCAAAATTAATGTCCCAAAATTATTTGGCGCCCCAGGCAGATGTCTGGTTAAATCGATTTCATAAATAATTTCAACTGAAAAACTTAAATCAGTACGTCAATCACGCCGTACGATGGTCAATCTTCAATATAAATCTAGTTCTTCTTTATGGTTCCTAATTCGTAAAGAGAATGACACCGCAAGCTTTCTGTTTTATTTTTCACCACTTTTTCGCTTATGGCAATCAAAATACTGAAGAAGTAGCCTACAGAATCAGTTATCACTATCACCACAGAAAAACGCAGGGATGGAACCTCAGTGAATATAAAATATTTAAACAAATTCAGAAATCGAATGATTAATTTTGTGGGAAAAAAAATGGCACAAAATACTAAATATGCAAAAATGCTTCGATATTTATGGAATCTCAATTCATTCATTCATTTATTGAATTTCGATAAGCTTCTAGAACAGTTCTATTATTAGCATTGCATTAGTTGAATACATGCATAATTGATATACTTCAATTAGTAATTAATTAGATACCCATTAGGGAGATATTGTGTTAGCGACCAAAATCAATAGCTATAGGATTCGTTCTATCCGTCCGTCCGTGTCTGTCCATCCCTAACAACTCCCTAACGAAAGGTCGGATCGACAAACGGATTTCACCATCGTATTCAGAGGCCCAAACAACCTAGGAATAGGGTATTTTCAGGGGCCAAAGCCCTTCCACATTCGAGATATTTGGCATTTTTTAAGCTATTAGCTTAAATATTAGAAATGCAGCCATCTCATTTCAGATGTCAACCATAGCTTGATGGATTCGGACTCATATATTGAAAGTTGTTGGTTCAAATTCGTAAATATACTTTTTTTTTGTTATTTTTTTCTTCTCAATGTCAGCAAGGGTTTTGTTTTATTTTCCTAACTTTTTTTTATTTTTTTCCTAATTTTTTTTTTTTTACTTTTCCTTACTTTCTTTTTTTATTATAATTTTTAATTTTTTTTTATTATTATGGGTCGCCCATAATGCTTTAGCACAAAATTATATTCACTTGTATTAATTACAAATGAAATATTGTAGGTTTGAATTGAGAAAAGCTTAACTGAACAATTTTCAAACCTGAGACAATTCCAAGAGAAGTCAAAAATAATCGTGAATAATCTGAAGGAAATAAAAAACAAAAGAACAACGCAACAATCACGTTCAAATAAAGAAGAGATACACATGATGCCAAGTAGTAACGATTGTTTTGAACAGTGAACCCGAGACGTTTTGTTGCGATGAATGAATTCTGAGGTTGGAAGGAAAAGATGGAGTTGTTTTCTGAGGTGTAAAACAAATATGTATTCCAACGTTGTTTCATCGAAGATAATAGGAATTATCTTGAGCCAATGTTCCTAGTCCCTGCAATAGGAAATGCATAACTAAGATTGACATGCATTAAACTGCAGAATTAAAGTTTACTTTGGTGAGAAGGATTTAGGAAATAATCCCGATCAATATACAACGTTCTAAAGGGTTCGAAAGCCGAAGAATGCAACGAAGAGGAACCGAATTATCCACTCAAGTAATCGGATATTCAAGAGGTTCGATCGAAGATGATTCAACGACAAGTTTTGTAAGTATGTCTTTGATTCTCCTTAACACGGACGGTCCAAAGACACGAATACATTGACCATCGACTTTCATTCAAGTACAACAGTTTAGCTAAGACAAGTAGCGAGTATAAAGTTAAAGAGTCAAGAGTTCAAAGTAACTATACTTAAAGATTTCACAAAGAGACTTTTGTAATGTAATCTTGAAGCGAGGTTATCCAAGCATATTACTGAATAGTTAAGAAGAATATGATTTACAAGCAGTAATTTCATATGAGTGAACTAGGATAACAAAATATTTGTAACAGACTTTTTAAGAGAATATATACTCAGTTATTTAAAAATCTGTCTTAGTCGTTTTTCTCATAACTTAGTTTTCACACGAAGGTTTTATAGCGTGTAGTTACAAGTAATCTTCTGCTGGAGCTAGGGTTTATATTATAACAGCTCCCCGTAGGTTTAACATCCTACAAATATTGAACAAAAAGATATAAAAAAATTACCGTTATAATATTTTAATTATTGATAAGACATTTCAGCCCAGACGCAAGGCTCCAAGTTTCGGATCAGACCACTTTTTACTTTCTACGTAAATAATTCATAAGTTTTCTAGATTGTTCTCGAAGTTTCTAACACATTACAGCCAACACACCTGACATCACTGCAACAAGAAGCGACTTTAATTGATATAGCCATCCCAGGGGACTGTAGAGTCCAAGAAAAAGAACATGAAAAAATGGAGAAGTACAGGGCTCTGGCGTTAGAAACCACCGAATTTGGCATAAAAACACAAGAGTGCTATCCATTATTATAGGCACAAGTGGCACAACTTCACCCAAATTTACGGATTATTTTACCCGGCCAAAAATTAAAACTCTTACAGCAGCCGAATTGCAAAAAACTGCAATTCTCGAGACTGCATCGATTATTCGTCGATACCTGACTGATGCCTAAGCCTTTGGTTAAGGCTCGCCTCAGCCAAATATAGTCAGTGATACCGGTACAGGTTTTTGTGTCATTAGTGTGACCGTTTCACTGTGTTTCATTTAAAGAATAAATTTTGTTGTTGCTAGTATTTTCGTAAAATTCTAGCATGTAATAATGTTGTAGTTTCTCGTGTCAACTCATTCACGTAACAATATATTAATTAATATTTTTTAGGATTGATAATTTCGGAGCTTCGGAAATTAAACATAATTGCTAATTAAGTACACTAATTTCATTGAGTTTTGACAGAGTGAAACGTGTTTACAAATCTATAATTAACATTTACATAATAGAGAGATGCGACGATAACTTTAACACAAATCTGATAGATAATTTATAAAATTACATGTCAATATATTTATGACATATTTATTAGTCAACATTTTACACATAACTTCCATTCAGGCAAAGACAGATGTTAATTACGAAGTTTAAATTGAAATTTAAATATTAGGAGGAAATTTACCTAATTCATTCTAATTAAGAAGGAAATTTACCTTAATTAGAATGAATTTATTTTAAAATTTTAATAGTTTAAGCGTATTCCGGCCGCCTGAAGATCGTCCACCACCGTCTTGGATTTGTGCAATTACCGTCCTATTTGCCTATCCAGGACGATTTACAAGCTTTCTGCCGGTTGCCTTACTCGATGTTTGTCTGAGTGGCTTGTTCGCCACAATATCCTCTCCCCTTGTCAGAAGGGGTTCTTGCCGTACGACGGGGTATTTGAGCACCAGTATGCGTTCGAGCAATGCATGTTGGCGGCCCGTCAGGACTTTTGTGCTGCCTTCCTAGATGTCTCGAACGCCTTTGGATGTCTCGAACGCCTTTGGGTCTATCTCACACTGTGCCCTTAGTGCGTCGCTATCCTCGGTGGGAACAGGAGGAGATTTTGTGGCGATTGTGAATGACCTTTACAAGGATCACGTCTCCGAAGTCCTGACGGCAGATGGGACTACCTCTCCTATTCCTGTCCTTTCAGGTGTGAGGCAAGGCTGCCCTTTGCGTGATCTTCTCTTTGATATAGCTTTGGATCCCATTATCCGAGCTGTTCAGGGGGTTGAACCTGTCCATCAGGTGCTTGCCTTTGCTGATGACCTGACGAGCTTGGATGGGTCACCGGGGGACTTCAAACGAAGATTGATGCCATTGCCCCTTTGCAGAAAATTGATGCCCTGAAGAATTTCTTTTTCCCAAGCCTTCAGTTTGCCCTTCGCACAGGGCAGTTTACTAAGGCAGAATGGACAAGATTGGACAGTACGCTTCGTCCCGAACTGAAGCGGACCCTCAACTTGACCCAGGAAGCGAGAAACTATTATCTCTACGGAAGTCGTGCTTCTGGAGCTTGTGGCATCCCAAATGCCGCTGACGACAGCGATGTCCTTGCTGTTCACGGCGCTTTCAAGCTCCTGTCCTCGCACGATCGTGCCGTTAGGGATCTTGTTCGCTCCGATATTGAGTCGACTGTGTCGGGTAGGATTAGACGCCCTGTTGAAACTCCCGATCTGGCTAACTATCTGTCCTGTGTTGCTCGTGAGGACTTTACATTGATCACAAATGAACGCCGGAACCTGTGGACTACGGCTCGCAAAGCTTCGGGTCGCCTACAGTGTGAGCTTCGAAAACAGTGCCATCCTGATTTCCCATAAGGACACCGTGATCCGAGAAAAGCAGCGGCATATGCTTGTAAGGATTATTCGGGGCAACATACGCACTACCCGTAGTCAGCGACTGTATTCTCTTCCAAGGCAAAGTTACGGAATGTGTTGGAGTGAGCGGAACGAGCTCCCACTTTATTACGAATGGGTCCTTCACTGGATTTGTCGACTGGCGTTTCATCCACCGCGCCCACCTTAATTTGGTTCCCCTCAATGCCAATAGGCGGTGGAACGCCGGAGGAGTGAAGACCTGCCGTCGGTGTAATTATAGGGAGGGATTCTGCCACATGTCCTTAACCATTGCATGTCCTATGCAGCTGCCTTTCAGCGACGCCATAATGCCCTTGTGGATAGGATTCGAAAAGCGTCCTCTTTGCGTTTCCGTGTCGTTGGCGACAACCAAGCTGTTGTCGAGGGTTCTCGTTTCGCCAGGACCTAATACTGGTGTGTCAACAGTCCGCCCTGATTGTTGATGTAACAGTTCCCTTTGATAACCAGTTGGAAGTCTTCGCACAGGCCCGAGAGGCCAAGATTGAGAAGTATGAGTCTATAGCGACTTCTTTGCGGAGGAATTATGCTGAGGTGAAGATTGTCCCCTTCATCGTGGGTTCCCTTGGATCTTGGGACCCTGGCAATGATTCCTTTCTGCAGCTGCTTTGTTCTTCTTCTTACGGCCGGTTTCGAAGGTTATGTGTGTCTGATGTCATAAGGTGGTCTCGTGACATCTACACACAGCACATTACTGGTCAGAGACAGTACGACTGATTTTGTTTTTCCAGATGTTCTCTTGACTAGGTGCATTGAAGGTTGCTTCCGTCTTCCTTCGTTTTTGTTTTTTAGTATTTTGTGTATTTTTGTTTTGTTTTTTGTATTTTTTGTATTTTTGTATTTATTTTTTCTCTTTTTTGAACAGAGAATGATTAATCTGATGTCTTACCAACTTGCAATGAAGCATTTTTGAGATATGAAGTTTAAATTGAAATTTAAATATTAGGAAAATTTCCTCCTTAATTAGAATGAATTTATATATGTTAGAATATATTAAATATATTAGAATGAAATATATGTATATATATATTAGCCATTTCTTTACTATTTTTTAATTTCTTAAATCCTTTTGTTTTAACGTTTAAATTTCTTTTGTATCATAAATTCTTTTAGAATTCTAAACACTAAAATCTACACTAAAATCTAGCGTACTATTATAAATTTCTTATATTATGTATGTAGCATTTCTTTTTTCATAACTAGTAAAAATATGTTGATATTCGAATTTGATTTTAATTTTGTTTCTGCGATTATAATTTTATGCTTTGGAAGATAAAATTTTCCATAATAAGTTTTTATTGTTAAATATTTTGATATATAGTCACACTTCATCATAGTTTTTTTCTATCAAAATACAAAATTTTTCTAATCGTCCAAAGTGCAGTGGTGCCTCAAAGAAAAAATACAAATAAAAACTCTTTTATGAAATAATTAGTGAGAAAACTAATGTGCCAGCTGTGCGTCGGCCTCAATGCACATTTTTAACGCATAAAAAATTCAATCTGCGCATTGAATTATTAATAAACAACGATGGGATGTCACTTAGTAAACAATTTTGGTCTCACCCATTGATGTTTACAAAATTTTTATATTAACCACATAATTATAATCCTGACCTTGCATTCTAGCACAGAGTTTGCGTATCAAAAATTTTCCCTTTTTGACCGGACTCGGAAGATCTTAAGCCCATTGCACATGGATCCGAAAATCGGACGGTCGGATCCACGAATCGGACGTATTCTCTTTCACGTGGCCATGAAACGTCGCCTATATGAACGATTTGAATGTTACATGTCGTATAGATGACGTCGGAGAGAGTTTCGTGGTCATATGAAAGAGAATACATCCGATTCGTGGATCCGACCGTCCGATTTTCGCATCCATGTGCAATGGGCTTTAATGCTAAGAATTTAGATGCGAACGACCGCGAGTCGAATGACAATATGTCTGCGCATTCTACCTACCTCACAACCCTATTAAACCTTTTTTAGATATTGAAATATATTTCTATAAATATAATTTTTAAATATATTTTTGTTATAATTTATTTGAATTGCATAATTGTAAACTACATTATTAGTGCTTTATCCCAAAAATATTTGTGTGGGATATATAAATCTTTTTATAATCTTAGCATCTGAAAATTGTAAATGAGATTAGAATCAATTTTCCGACTCGCTTTACGACCATTTTTGTAAGTAGTCCTACTTGATCTTTTGGTAAAGTTTACTGATGAGAGATAATAACTTCGAAACAATCATCTGGAAATTCTCATTATTAAAAGCAGAAAGAATGAATAACAAAAAGTTCATGAAAGAATTTAAACTCTAATTTCTTAAAAATATTGATCTTTAAAACTTCTGAAATACTGTTCCGTAAATTTTTCTTTTTCTTTTTTTTTAAAAAATCAAAGAAACACGTATATTAATAAGTTTCGTTATTTTTTATAAATTACAATATCTGTCAAATAAAAATAGTAGAAATTTTTAAGTTTCTTAATAAAAACTTACTAAATCCGCATTATTTGCTTAAATCCAATCATATTAATCATATCAAAGCATACGGCGAAATTTGAACTTCTTTATTTTTCTTCAGAAATCGAAACCTCATGCTCAGGACAGTATGTGTACGAAATCTGGCTGCGATTCGCCCTGTAGTTTATCCTACAAGAGATCTATACACCTCCTCTTTAATTTGGATCTCCCGATATATAAATCAATGTAATTTCAATCCAATATAATACTTTTTGTCTATGATAAAAAAGTATTGTTATTATCATCAATTTTATGAACCACAAAAAAAAAATACATTTTTACGTAGTTTTAATCATTGACTTAGTGACCCTTCAGTACTCTGTTCACTGTTACAGAAATCATGAGAGATTTTTAAACTATTATATCTTTTTCGTAAAATGTAAGACTCATTTAGAAACTTATTTATTTGGTAATGAATGAATTCGCGAATTAATTTACTCATAAAACATCTTTCTTATGCATAACTATCTCAAACTAAATGAAAGAAAAAAAGTGTCTTATCAGTAGAAACCACGTTCTAGTAAATTTTTATTTCCTACGTATGTTTTAATATGAAAATATGTTACATTAGCTCGAAGGTTACTCTATTACAAAATATTTCATTATAATTATTTTCTCTTGTTTGTTTTCAATTATATCCCACCCAATACATTTCATGTAAAATAAGTTGCCAAGACTCCCATGCTCATAACGCTTTCACTGTTAAAAAGATATGAGATCTCATGTAGACCCAAGCCCCTAACTCTACAAGGCCTAACTCTACAAGCCCCAACTCTAAAAACCCTCTTAACTTGGTCAAAAAGTAATTTTGGATGGTTGAATAAAAAAAAAGATGTTCAATACCTTTCGCCGCCCTAATGATTTGGAGAGGACCGGCCAACAAATCGTGTAAATGACTGCTATTTCTGCATGGTACCTATTAAGCATGGCATGTCAAAAAAAAAAGTGGACTGTGGAGTACCCCAATATTCCGTCAGCTATCCGACCAATACCACATGCATAAGACATGCCTTTATCTCATACTCCAGAAGAGTACAGTCTGCTGGTAGATGCAGATAGCGACAATGTGAAGGAGAAATCGTTACAAGATCCTGATTTACTGCTACAACCTGAATCGCCGAGTGAGCCACATAGACTTACTCAGGGCGAACTAAGTGATCTAATTCGAGATCTGAACCTACCTAAAACCAAAGCAGAGCTTCTAGGATCAAAGCTACAACAGTGGAAACTTCTACAGCCTAATGTCAAACTCTGTGTAAAGGAGGCGGCAAAAAGAATTGCTTCTATATTTTTAAAAAGGAAAATAATCTGGTTCTGCTGTAATGTTAATGGTGTGATGACAGCTTTGAATATAGAGCATAACTCAAATGACTGGAGGCTATACATAGATTCCTCAAAGCTTAGTTTACAAGCCGTATGCTGCACAACGTCAATTCTTTTCCTTCCATTCTAGGAGGCCATGACGTGAAGGAAACATTTGAAAATATGAAATTACTTCTGGAAGCAATTACGTACAAAGATTACCAATTGCTGCTGTTTCCTGTGTGAGAGAACAGTCGGGATAGGTCTTCACACTACCAGCGAAAAGTTTGAACTCCAAGAGAATATCTGTGCCCCGGGGAAAAAAATGTCCAGCGCAATCCGCTAGTTGATTGAAGCAATATTCTTCTGCCACCTTTACACATCATGAGTTTGGACTCATGAAGAACTTTTTAATGGGGATGAACAAGGATGGAGAAGCAAGGATGAGATTTCAAGTATCTAAGAGGAAAATTTCCACTGTTGTCTGAGACTAAACTAAAGGAAGGAATCTTTGTTGTTCCGCGAATTCAGGAACTGTTTTGGGATGAAGACTTCGGGCGAGTCCTTCAGGATCATGAGAAAGTAGCTTCGGAAGCCTTTATAGGCTTTGTGCATGGTTTCTTGGATAATCGAAAAGCTCGAAATTATGTTAAGCTTGTGAGCAACCTTCGAAAAAAGTATCATCAATTAGGCTGCAACATGTCACTGAAATCCATTTTTTTCAATTCCTATCGGACTTCTCTGAAAACTGCGGTGAGTGGTGAGCATGGGGAGCGGTTCCATCAAGACATTTCAGCAATGGAACGAAGATATCAGGATAGGTGGACGCCTCTATGCTTCCTGACTAATGTTAGGCAGTGACAACAGATACCATAGAAGAGGAGTACAAGCAACAAGCAACGAGAAGGCGCTCTCTTTAATAGGAAACTATTTCATCTAGCACTTTCAATTGATGTATATTTTTTCGTTTTGTGTTGTTATTTGCAATTGATTGCTTTTCAATAATCTTATAAATAGTAGTGTATCTCAAAAACTAGAGCTAAAAATTAATTTTTAAAATCTTATTCGTTCTTCTTGATCCAAAAGTAGTAAAATTTGAATACGATATTTCATCTCTCTATCAGGAAATTTCTTCAGGTTAAGTGAGGACAGGAAAAAGATTTTCCTGCCTCCACTTAACCTGAAGAAATTTCCGGTTTAAGGAGATGAAATTAAGGAGATGAGATATCCTGTTTAAAGAATATGTTAATTGAAGTAGTAGTGTTCACTGAATGTCAATATATTATTTAAGGAATATTTAAGGAGTTTATGAAGTATCTTATTCAATAATTTAGCAATTTTTATCAAACTTTATTAGACTTGTGTCTTCTCCAGATAACATTTTTTCATTTGTAAACCTATTTCAACTGTCATTTCAATTTAGATCAGAATACTGTGCTTAAAAATAACTTCTAATAGTAAATAATTAATCTTTATGAAAAGTTCACTTTTGTTTTCGATGTATCGTCTAAGCCTTACTGCATTGGAGTTTGTAAATCCATTTAAAGGTCCATTTCAAATACGGAGGAGAACATACTATTCCAAAAGTCAATACTAGATTAATATGTTTACCAATAAATAAATTTAAGTTCGATCTCTTCATCTGATAACAATAGTTTTTAATGTGTATTAAATATATTAAAATTTACAATTTGGTCTATATAATGTACATCTATATTTGTCCAAAACTTAACGCCATTCTTAAGGGTTACAGCCTCAGAATCCGACAAAACAGCTTGTGGCGATTTGCATAACTGTAGATGTTCAGTAGAAAATATGTCCAGATGCAAATTTCCAAATCGCGCACATAGCGTTCACGTGGTAGCTCGAAAGGAGATAAAAAGGAAATTTGCACAGTTGGGGATGTAGCCCTACATGTCGCAGCTGTCGAGCCACAGTTTGGCGGCATATCCTCATTCCAGTGGTGGAATGCAGGCGACTTGCAAGCTGACTGACCGTCTGACTCGATTGCGTTTAGTTGTTACCGCTGAATATCAGTCTTCATGTGAAGTTGTAGAGCAAGGACGACCTCCTCCAGTGAGTCTGGAACACATTCCAGTCGTTTGAAAATGCTGCCCAGAGCCTGGAGACAAAACCATACGCGATTCCAAACTCCCTGGAGACTTCGGTGATTGTGTGATCTTTTTCCAACTTTCCGATAATCCTTCGAGATGATATCTTCGAGACACGATATCAAAAAGTCATTTGATAATAAAAATAAATAATTTTCTTTTTAAGGATTAAGATTGATAATAATTTATTAAAAAGTTATTAAATTAAGATTTTAAAATAGTCGCAATTCACTATAACATCACCGTTTTTCATCTATGATAAAAAATATTAAACGAAAATTAAGTAGCGGTGTACTACGAGATACTACAATTCAGTTACATATTTTTTTTAAATCTATGCACATTATTTCTAAAATTAAACAATACAATCAGGGTTCTTGATACAGTATGATACCAATACTATTATAATACGTTAGCCTACTGAAATGTTCTTATTACGGTAAATAACTAAAATATTAATGAAATTTAAGTGCATTAGAATATTTTACTTTAAAATAAAACAAGAATGCACATAATTAAACAAAACAAAACTTCACTCAGCTATTTTTGGTATTTGTACTGGGAATCGAAGACAGTACTGTTTGGAGTTTTGTTGAACTCTCATCAGTCCGATCTGCCCTGTATACCTAGCTCAATGAAGAAGGACAATATACAAAACGAACAAATATACAAAACAATAACCCCTCAATTAAAAAACATCAAAATTAAAGTAAGAATAAAAGGGGTGAATAATTAATCCACGCCAGCATTCAGCTTAGAATGTTAAAGATTAATTCATTAAAAGGTTAGTAAATACAAATAAAATTTAATGTGCGTTAGAATATAATAACAAATGTAACTAAAATATTAATTCTAGAAAAAAAGATTTACTGATTTTCATTGTCTTACTGAACATTTGTTTAAGATTCTAATCTATTAACTTAACGTGAATCCAAAGCTTCTGAAATGATTAAGAAAACTATACTAAAATTTGAAATTGGATATTTCATGCTGTTTTTACTGTTTTCGGACAAATGTCCGAAGGTCCGTGTTCTATGGATCTCTAGTGTTCCCAAGATGGCGAACCCCTAAAAGAATCCATAGAATTCCAAAAGAAAGTTACTGAGGTGGTTTCCCGTTGCCTGAAGAGAAAGATGAAGAAATAGACAAACACAGGAAAGGACAAATTTGTCACAAACATCCATCCATGCCCACGCCGGGATTTGAAACCAGATTCCGGCGTATCTGCCTCAAGGTGAGGCCACCGCTTTGCGCAAAGACCACGCCGGAACGGCGGATATATCTATACTTACATATAAAAGTCAAAGTTAGTAAGGTCTTTATAGAATTTTACACCGTTTGGCTGATTGGAATCAACTTTTGCGTAGATACTCTCTACTACACTGCGGAATATAGACAACCTTGGAACTCGGTTAACCACCCTCAAAGGGAGGATATCTTTGAAAATAGCGCCACATATGCACCAGGAGGCGCTATGAAAACTATTCAAATATTGTTCTGCAACAATTGGGGAAAGTTTGATGTGAAGGTTTGTGGAGAAGAGGAGAACCAGGACTCTCCAACCCAAACCCCTCCCTAAGGTACACAGGGTACTTTAAGCTAGTTCACAATAAAATACAAATTATGTTTCGGTCACTATCGATCAGTGACCTTTTTCATGTATTCGACAATTACAAGTAAGCCTGGAATGAAGAAGGAGAACTGAAATAAGCAAACGAAGAAAAGGTTGAACTATTCTTCTGACTCAGATAGACAACTATTGTATTATTTTAAGATCTTAACAACAGGACAGAAAGTCGGCACAACAATAATATCTTGTTTCTTACAATTTATAGCTAAATAATTCTACTTACTTCATCTATTATCAAGGCCCAAAAGTTAAACAAAAGATTTCGCCTCTGAGCTATTATTGGTGGGAGTCTGAGACGGCCGTTTCGTTCACATTATGGACTCATCAGCCAGACAAGCCCTTTATGAAAGCTCAGATCGCGAGTTTTCCACTCACTCACCCGCCAGTTAGTGGGGGAGCTACATGCATAAAAACTGCAAATTGTGATAAGAAGATGCCCTCTGGTGAGAATGTAGTTTATGGTGATAAAATGAAAATAAGATGGGGAGGCATCTCCCAAAGTGATTATAATCCAAGATGGCGGCTACGGTTCAAAATGGCTTCCCGTGTTTTGATTTTCCTACACCTTTTGTGATATATATCATGCAAAAGAGTGCTGTATATCGATTTATATGTTTTTCAGGTCAAGGATTTCATTTTTCATGGGCAAAATTGGTTCAGAATTAATATAAGGGTTTTACTCGGTCCTTATTTGCACAAAGGCACATCCTTATTGCAGTTTTATAAGTTTCGTATTCGTGGCACCTGTTGAAAATAATAATATTGATGTCAAAATATTGAAATGTTACTTATTTGTTTCACTATTACTTGTTGAAATATGATGCTTAAAAATATTGCAATATGCCTGTTTTGGCTTAATAAGTGGGATTAGAATGGGACATGGGTGCGAGGCTAAATTGTTGTCCGAGTGATGTTGGACTTTGGATATTGGGGAAAGAGACACAGAAGAGACATCATTTTCGTGTGTGCGTGGAGAGAAATCAGTGCATTTTTTTTTAATTCGAGACTAAAAATGGCAAAGCGGTTCCGTTTAGTTCCTCAAGTGACCTGGGTGAAGATAAACCGAGACCTGTTGATTGGACAATTTGTATACTGTGCCAAAAGACAGATACTGAGAAATTGGTTTGTTCTGCAAATAATAAAAATGTATTTGCACGTAACACTGGATATGCAACTCTTGCGAAAAACCTGCAGAACTTTGATAGTATAAATGCTTTACCCACGGATATTGATATAAAGTTGTTTGATGAAAATCAGAGCGGGATGGAACAAACATTTTTACGAAGAGAAGCTAAGTGGCACAAGAAATGTGCACTGAAATACAATTGTACAATGTTCGAAAGAGCAAAGAAACGCAAGCGTTATGAAGATGAGAAAGAAGAGTCGACATCATCGCATGAACGTAAGCAACGATCATCTAGTTCCAAACGGTGTGTTTTTTTTTTGCGAGGGTTCTGCAACCAGTAAGGATCAATTGTTTAATGTGACTACATTTCATGAAGGTGAGGAAGTGTGCCAGTGAACAAGGAAATAATGTTCTACTATCAAAACTTAGTGGTGAGGATATGATTGCTCTGGACGCAAAATACCATGCAAAGTGCTTAGCAGGATTGTACAACAAGTCTCGGTGTATTGAAATGCAAACAACAAGCAGTGGTGTTCATGTATGTGAGGGAGTGGTTTTTGCATAATTAGTAAAATTCATTGAGAAATCATTAATGAATTCAAATGAAACACATCCAGTTTTCAAGATGAGTGTCCTGACAAAAATGTACAAGATGCGACTAATGCAGTTATTGGGAGTGGATGAACAACATATGCCTGATGTACGCACTTCAAGATTACGACAGAGAATTCTTGCATATTTCCCGTATATGATGGCAAGCATGTCCGGCAGAGAGTATTTTTTGACATATGACAAAGCTGCTGGTGAGGTCATGCTACAAGCTTGTAAACATGACCAAGATGAAGATGCACTTGCTTTATTGCGTATTGCGAAAATACTCAGAAAAGAAATGCTTCAACACAGCAACACATTCAATGGTGAATTAGATTAAGAATCCCAACACAAATCTGTTCCTCGCTCCCTGCTTGCTATTGTGAAAATGCTATTGAGCCAATATTGAAGCCAATGAAGTTGTTACCCAACCATCTCTAACCATATCGCAATTGCTTTGCTTTAATATACAGTCCCGAAAGCCAACTGGTAATATATTAAGACATCAAACTGAAAGAGAAACCCCCCTTGCAGTTTATATTGGTCTTTCCATTTTTGGGAAAACTCGAAAAAAAGAAATCGTGGATAAGCTGCATTCACGTGGACTTTCGATCTCATATACGCGTTTTCTTGAACTTTCAACAGCGATGTGTGAAGTTATAAACGTTAAATTCCAAGAAGAAAAGGTATTATGCCCATGAAAATTACGTGAAGGATATTGGAGCATACGATAATATAGACCACAACCCAAGCAGTTCAACCTCCGAAGGTTCCTTTCATGGAACAAGTATATCCATATTTCAAAATCCTACACCTGATTGTTTAGGAACAGTAAGATCTACTCAAGATATGCAGTATAACATAAGTACCTTAAACAAGCGAAGTGTGCCCAGTCTTCCAAAAGAATTTGCAGTAGTCAAGCCAGCATTCCTTCCTTCGAAAGAACCTAATATTGCAATTTGTTCCGATACTACATCGAAACTCATATTGTCAACCACAACTATGGATGACAAGAAAGAAGAAATCGCATGGCTGAAACACGTTATCAGTAACGATACCAATATTGGACTTGATGCATCATGGGCTGCCTACCATGCAAGTAGTAAAAAAACTCCAGCTGATTTCATTCCAGGAATTTCAACACTTTTACCACTATTTTACGAGGATTCGTCGTCAATAGCTATGCTTCAACATGCGATGAGCTTAATTAAACAGGTTACACAATTTCTCAATGGAAATCAAATTCCTGTCATGGCATTGGACCAACCATTGTTTGCGCTAGCAAAAATAATTCAGTGGAATAATCCAGACACAAATGGTGAAAACAAGTTTGTGGTGATGTTTGGGTCATTGCACATCGAGCAAGCTTTTCTTAGAGTTTTAGGTCAGTGGATGTCAGGAAGTGGATGGAGTGGTGCAATTGCTCACGCTGATATTGCAACTTCTAATGCTGTTGAAGGTTATCTGAAAGTAATTCACGTGAAGAAAGCCAGAGGAATTCATCAAGTAACTGCTGTAGCACTATACTACTTGTTGCATGATGCTTCCAAGAAGCAGATTCCGAGCTTGAATTTCAGATTTGGTGTAAAAAACGAGCTGACGAGAGTGTCATGTTCAAATACTGACAGACTTTTTTTTGCTTGATCATCATCATTATACACGTTGGCTAACAATCCATCTGAAAGACCTTTATGATGCAGAGATTGAACTACCAGACATACATCGTTCATTTCTTTCTGGCCAGTTTGTGATAAGAAAATCAAATAGATTGTTCTCAGCAATCAGTGTAGACCAAGCACATGAACAAAACATCACAGTAGTTAAAGGTGATGGCGGTGCAGTAGGGTTGACACAGGATCCATCGGCACTTAGACGTTGGATGGTTTCTGGACCAGAAATTAGTCGATTAATACAAGAGTTTGAGAGTGGCATTCAGCTACAACCTAATCAAAACAATCGACTCCATCATGAGCAGTACCACTCATTTCAAGTCAAATATGTCGCTAAGGTTCGAGCACTTTACAGCACATTAAAAGAGTTAGGAAACCCATTTTTAGAAAATGGTAAAGACCTTATTGTCATCGACAGCAGGATTATTGTACACAAATAAGTTAATGCAACAGTTTATTCAGCAGAGTCAACTGGTGTTGAGCTATTTCATTGAGGAACGACTAGTAAAAAAATCTTCAACAATATTTCAACCTTTGAAAAAGAACAACGTACTCTGTTCAGTACTCCTGAGATGAGCTTCAGCAAGAAAAATAATACACTCAAGATTTTAAAAACATACGTCCAGCTGCTTTCCAGACTCTTTATAGTTACACAGAATCGTCATTTAGATACGAAGAATTTTTTCAAACATGAAAATCAGCCATTTCCACCTGCACTTTCCAGTAATGGTCAATTTCGATTAGGCAATAAATCTGACCTAGCGCACATTTTAGAAGATACTGTAAACACGAATGACCATGCCTTCCCAGGAACCTGTGATGCTATGGTTTATGATGGTGCAGTTCCTACTAACATTTTAAAGCCACAAATTTCAAAGACATTTGGTGATTATTATATGAACACATTTCACCCTCACATTTGTAAAGACATTGAAGCTTTCGGATGTCAAAGAATTGATTTCATATGTGATAGATACGTTACACCAAGTATTAAAGGTCAAACTAGAGAGAAGAGGGGAGCAGGAACCAGGAGACAAGTGCTTTCACATGTAACTGTACCTAAAAATTGGTAAGGCTTTTTGAGAAATTCCATTAACAAAGAAGAGCTCCTCAGTCTACTTGGAACCTTAGCTGTAAATACCATCAAACACGTACAGGTTGTAACAACATCAGGTAAAGATGTCAAAGGAAATATTAATGCACAAACTTCCCTCATTGGTGTTACTTGTCCTGGTCATGAAGAAGCGGACTCAAGAATAATACTGCATCTCCAAGACATGGTGGAAAACGGCTTCAGGAATATTTGCATACGCACTGTAGATACCGATGTCTTAGTTTTAGCAATTGATTATTTCTTTACCTTGTCAACAGCGGGTCTGGATAAACTTTGGATTGCTTTTGGAACAGGTAAGAATTACAGATTTATTCCGATTCATGCTATAGCTGAAGCTATTGGAAGGGAGAAGGCTATTGCTTTACCAGGATTTCATGCCTTCACAGGCTGTGATAGCATTCCTAGTTTCACAGGAAAGTCCAAAAAATCAACTTGGAAGACATGGATGCTCTTCAAATATTAGACATTATTGAAAGATATGTAGTACTACTGTACTGTTCAATTAGTGACAACGTAAGTGTTAATGATGCAAGACAAGAGTTGTTCATGACCAAAAATCGTCCACTTGCAAGTCTGCCACCGACTAAGGGTGCATTGCAACAACAAGTGAGTCCTCTAGAATCAAAACTCACAATATCCAAAACTTGGTTTTTTGGTAATCGAGCAATAATTGACATGTTGGTAATTACCATCTGCAATATAAACATGCTACTTTGTGTAATTTGAATCTCTAATTATATTTTTGTAATAAAATCATATAAAATATATAACAATTGTATTTTTGTACGAAATATTTAACAATTAATATTGGCTATCTCAATTTTCGATTGATGGATATTGTGAGTTTTGATTCTAGACGACTCAAGTATTACATAGTGCTTTCCAAGCTGGACACATATGGGGACACGCAAACAAGCGCGCAATATGTGCACCATCTCCAAACGATTGGGGATGGTGGTTGCATGATGATTCTTGGCAGCTGAAATGGTCGGAGTTACCGGAAATTTCTGATTCCTGCAACGAGCTTATCAAATGTATGTGCAAAATCTGCAAGAGCAAGTGTAGCTGTAGAAATGTTGGTTTATCTTGCACACTATTGTGCAAATGCAAGAACGAATGCGAAAAATGAAGTAGTGTCGGTATAAACATTCAGCAGCACTTAGACTTTTAAAGTGCACTTTTTTTGTTGTTAGTACGAAAGATAAATGATTAACATTTCGTGTAAATACACTCATGGACAAAAAAATTAGCGCACCAAGAAGGAGTCGTCAAAATGAAACGAAAATTTACATACGTAATGACTACTTTGATATAAGTAAATGATTAGAAAATCAAAGAAAAAGGATAATTTATTTCAGAGAAAAAGGCAAAAGAACGGAGGAGTTAATACTCCGTTGGACCCCCTCTAGCGCGAATGCAAGATGCGATACGATCGGGCATTGAGTCATACAAGTTCTGTATGATGTCTTGAGACATTTCGTTCCATATTTGCTGTAACCTTGCCTCTAGTTCGTTCAAACTCGTGGGATGCCCAACTCGTCGTCCCAAATGATCCCAGATATGCTCGATTGGAGACAAATCTGGGGATCGGGCAGGCCAAGGAAGGGTAGTAACAGTGCGGAGACAGTCTTGTGACACCCTTGCCGTATGAGGCCGAGCATTGTCTTGTTGAAAAATGGCTCCTGGGAGCCGTTGCATGAGTGGCAACACATGTGGTTGCAGGATTTCATGAACATACCGCTGGGTTGTCATGGTGCCACGGAACAATACTAGGGGTGACCGTGTATTGTAGGCAATGGCACCCCATACCATCACACCAGCTGTGGGAGCGGTGTGTCGCTGTACAGCAAAGGCAGGATTGAAGCGTTCACCACGGGCTCTCCACACACGAATACGATTGTCATCACTGCCGAGATTGAATCTGGATTCGTCGCTAAAGTCGACCTGGTTCCATTCCGCTGCAGTCCAGTTTCCTCGTGCGCGGCAAAACTCCAAACGGAGGCGTCGATGGGTGGGCGTCAAGGGCAGCACACGTAATGGGCGCCGCGATACCAACTGTCCTTCAGCCAGGCGCCTTCGTATGGTTCGAGAAGACACAGCGGCCCCTAGTGAAGGTGCTACCTGTCCCTGGATGGCGGCCGATGAAGCAGTTGGCTGTACGCGTGCATTTCTGACTATGTGGCGGTCTTCTCGACGACTGGTCTGTCGAGGGCGTCCTGAGCCTGGTCTTCGTGTACATGACATCTCTCGGGTCCATTGGTCCCAACACCTCCTCACAACACAATCAGAGCGGCCTAATTGACGAGCTACTCGCCTAGCTGACCACCCAGCTTCCATCATCCCGACAAATTCTACCTCTCTCAAACTGCGACAACTGCGTATACTGTCTTCGAACACGACGTAATGGCATGTCTACCTCAGCTCTTCCTTTGTAAATGATTCAGCACACTCAAACAAGCTTTGGTTATCTGTTTTATACTCCGCAGAGTACGATGTTCAACGCCCTCTACCGGCTATACGTAATGCTCAATCACGCTGCATTTCTAATCATTTGCATATCTCCCCGACATGTATCTTCATTGCAAGTTTCGTTACGATCCCGCAATTATTTCTTGGTGCGCTAATTTTTTTGTCCATGAGTATACATTTACATTTACGTTTAATACATTTTTGGCGTGCTTACGGCTATATTAAAAGTATGTACAATTTGTGTGTAACCTTTTGTGCAACAAAAAAGCATCTACATTAACATTTAGTTTATTTTGCACATGAAAAATGAAATCCTTGACCTGAAAAACATATGAATCGATATACAGCACTCTTTTGCATGATGTGTATCACAAAAGGTGTAGCAAAATCAAAACACGGGTAGCCGCCTTCTTGGATTATAGTCACTTTGGGAGATGCCTCCCCATCTTATTTTCATTTTATCACCATAAACAACATTCTCACCAAAGGGCATCTTCTTATCACAATTTGCAGTTTTCTCATGATTTCTGACGTGTAGCACCTCAACTAAGTGGGATTCCAACAAAATAAAAGCACAAGTCTGAACACACTGTCCTGGATTCCCGGTGTCAAATATTACAAAAGTAGCTCAGTGATTTTTATTTGTCGTGCTTTTTTATCTCTTTTTATTCCTTTGCAAAATGTTTCTATGCACGTTAAATTTAACATTATTAAATATTTTTCTTATGGTGTTTTTGTATCAATTTATGGAATATATGCAAAGTCAACTTTGTTTCTACGTATGTGAGTTGCTACATTAAAATTATGTAAACACGATAATTCCAACAATTATTTTTCAATCTATAATAAACTTAACAGTTTAGAGTTTGGTCTTTTTGTCTAGATAAAATTATGCTTTTATGTTTGTGAAACTATTTCAGAAGATATTTAAATGAAGACTAAAATACCGTTCTAGAAAAGGCTAGATTCTACTAATAACGTCAATAATCTACAAAATAGAATTTACAAACTCCATATGCAATAAGGATTAGCTAATCCTTATTCATATGGAGTTTGTAAATTCATCTCAATGATTAATATAACATCATTATTTCTTAATCCTTATAAAAAATTATGAACCTACACAATTCACTTATTGAAAACGAATTGCATTTTTTTAATATAAACTTGCCACTTGCTTCAAACCAAGAGTGACCCTTCAGTTCCATATTCAGAGTTTAAAAATTCAATGAAAGCTTTTTTAACAGCTATTACTTGTCATAAACTGTAGGAACCTAATTGGTATTTTTAGGATTTTGGTAATGAAGGAATTACAGAATTTAATTACTCACAAAACTTCTTTCTTACGTGTAACTATTTCAAACGAAATAAAGTTAAAAGAAAAACTCTGGTCAGCAGAAGTCGAATCTAATAAAAGACACTTCTTAGGTCTTTCTAAGCACAATAATAATATTAAGAAAAATATTATATATTTTATTTTTATTCTGTGGTTTTTTTTCTGTTATATAATTTTACTTTAAAAGATTTAACGTGTGTAAAAAAAATAAATTCAATTTAAAAGATAAAACACACACATACTAACATGTCAAAAATACTGTATTTTTAAAAAAATTCATAAAATACTTAATGAACATGGAGCTTTTCGGGTTCCTATGCGTAATCCCTTTTCAACACAAGCACGAGCCTGCCAAAATTGTAATTTGGGTTGAGAAAGGGTAATCCCGCATAGGGATCCGAAAGGCTCCATGTTCAGTATTTTATGAATTTTTTTTTATAAATATTTTTAACATGTTAGCATGTGTGTGTTTTATCTTTTAAATTACAATGTTATATATTTTTTTTTTTTAATTTTATCGTATTCTATCTTTGGAACAGTTTTACAACAACTTTCGTACATCTGTTATCAGTATGTATTGTGCTATCATGCTTGTATGTTAGCTTCTACATTAAAATTAAGAAGACACGATAATTCAAACAATTATTTAAAACTGAAGCTTCACATTTTAGAGTTTGATCTTTTTGTCTAGATAAGGTTAGATTTTTTATGTTTGTAAAATTTACTTTCAGTAAATAATAATTGAAAGAAGAAAAAGAAATAATTAAACATAAAATGAAGAAATGATTAAAAATAATCTGGAATAAAATAGAATTCCAGATATCTGATTAGTAACAAAAAAGCTTTGTATTGCAGAAAGATTAAATGTTATGATATGAAGTTGATTTTTACTAGATTTTTTGTTTGTTACAGTTAAACGGAATTCTTAGGACTACACGAATCTAGTACAAGTGAGAATATTCTAATTACTAACTAAATAAATAAAAAGATAAAGTATACTTAAGCAATTCTACTAATTTTCATCTATTTCTAAGAATTTCAGTAAAAATTTTGTTCAGTTCCACATCACTCTTAAAAAGGAGCTTTTTGCGAAATTTCTGCTTACTATTGATATTTCGCTAATATTTTGAAATAATTTTCAAACCAATATAGAAGTATCACTTTTCAGCCATAATAAGAGCAGTGACCCCCCCCCCCCATGTTGTTTCAAATTTCAGGGAAAGTTTATTAATTCCTATTTCATTTTCTTAGCTAAAAGAACTATTTTAGAATTTTTATATTTTGTTAATATGGATTAAGAATTTAAATTACTCATAAAATATCTATTTACAGATACTTATATGTAAAACAAATGAAAAACTCTTGTGTGTATCTGATATAAACTAAATTAATAACAGATACTTCGAAGGGCAGATACTTCACAGTATTTTAATAATATTTTAATATTTTATTGAACATTTTAATATTTTAATAACATAAAATAAATGATGAAAATTTGTATTTTATCCCCCTGTTTATAAGTAAGTAAGTAATTAAAAAATATTTACTCCTCGTATTCATAGGTTAGGTAGGTCCCACTAGACCGCTGGAGGTAACGCGCTCAACGTTTCAGACACCCCGGACTGATGTGAGATCATCAGCCCCTGCTATTCATAACAATTTCAAAAAGTGATATTTCGCAGACATTTATATCGTTCTGCTTTTTCAAGCTAAATAACAAATTCGTAAAAGAACAATATTTTTTTCAATAAACAATTCAGATACAACCCATAATATATATATAACCTAAAACCTATGTTTTGTCGGCATTTAACAAAAAATTCACATCACAACAAAGATCGTATGAGATTTTTAAATGATAACTAAAAAAAGCGAAATCACATTATATTTCCAGAAAACTTTTCGTCCTTCCCTCTCATAATATCTTGAAAAAAGATGTTACTATTAATAAATGAGTCTTTTGGTTGTTCAGGGAAACAGATTGATTGTTCACCCCTTTTATTTTTGATTTGTTTTTGTTTTTTGATGTTTTTTTACTTGATTGTCTTGTTTGTTTGTCGTTTTGTATATTGTCCTTCTTCACTGAGCTGGATATACTGGGCGAGTCGGACTGATGAGAGTGTAATAACTCGAAACGGTACCGTATCCGATTCCCAGTACAAAAACCAAAATTAGCTCAGTGAATTTTTGCATAGTTATGTGCTTTCTTTTTTTTTCTTTTTATGTATTAATATTGTCACGTACATTAAATTTGATTTTTGTACTAATCTTTTAATAAATTAATCCTTACTAAGCAAAGCTGAATGCTAGCGTGGATTGATTGTTCATCCCTTTTATTCTTTATTTGTTTTTTGATGTTGTTTAATTGAAAGGATCATTGTTTTATATATTGTTTTTCTTCACTGAACTGGATACACTGGGCGAGTCGGACTGACGAAAGTTTAGTAACTGGAATCGAGTGTCCGATTCCCAGTACTAAAAAAAAATCTGTCAATGAACTATTAGATTGTTTTCTTATTTTTAATTATTTTAAGTAAATTACCTTTTTTATTTTATGAAAAGATCACTTGTTGAGGAAATTTTGTTATTTTATTTAATCATCTTATTTCTTTTCTATTTTATTTTGAAGCAATATTTTGAATTAACCCTGAAATGTCTTCATTCTGTCGTACTCCGACCCCGCTTACAACTCCCTGTCATTTATTATAAATCGGCGGCAATGGTGTATAAGAGAGTGGTACGGAGAGAGTCAGGTTAAAGGCTTGTCGCGGTGCAGCAGATTGGCGAGATTACAACTCTACTATACTTTAATATTACATTGGATGTAAATTCTGTAATTTCATTTAGATGATTGTCCTATGCCCTAGAATATTATTTATGTAAAGGTAACGTGATACTTTGAATTTGCACCAATAACGTTGTGGATATATAGACGTTGTGGATATATATATATATATATATATATATATATATATATATATATATATATATATATATATATATATTTGCGAACAAATTTCCACTACTCTAGATATATCGTCTCATTCAATCAAATTTCAATCTATCAATTTGTCCTTGAGCCACCAGTGGTTCATTTTAGTTAAATTTTAATTAAATGACTGACTTATTTGATTAAACTCACATTTCTAAGGATGTAGGCTAAAAAAATTAATTGCGATTTTAGCATAATTTCTTAGAAGTAACAATCATCTAAAAAGTTTGAACAGTTTGAATTAAGATTGAAGTGGAGACGTTATTGTTTGTCTAACATTCTGAGCTTCGATCGGCCTGGAAATAAGAGTTTAAAGAACACAGCTCCCACTTAATCCAACCAAAGTCTTAACAAAGATAGTCAAGTTTAAAAGAACACAAGAGGTCAAACGAAGGTGAGAAGCGGAAAGGAACAAAGCCCTCTTTGGAATTAATCAACACTTAAATTATAACTCAATTAGTTTCGTAAACTCAACAGCAATTTCCCTCTGTCAGTAATGAACTGGGCTGTAAATGAAATATTAAACTCACAATATATATTAGATAAATTAAAGATATTGTACTTACAAGGGAAGTCTCCCACTGCTAGCACCAATTCAACTACTTCTGAGATGTTTAAAATCTCGGTTTTGATAAGCTTTAGGTTAGGGCCGGGTCGCCATATGGGCAGCCAGATCTAACAAACAAAATCAAAATTATAGCTATAATATGAATTAAGATTTTGCTTTGGGAAGACATGTTACTAATACAAAATAATACATAAAATATTATACAAAATAATAATACAAAATATTTTGTGTATGTAGGTTGCAAAAGATCTCCAAAATGGTAACAGATTTCTAAAAACTTTTTTTAATGTTTATATATATAAAATTCTTGCATGTACTTCAATATTTTTCATATATTAATATTAATTATTTGTTTAGAAGGTAATAAATTTGTGTTAATGCAATATATCTGTATATTTTCTATTATTTTAATATAAAACTATCGCAGGCGAATTTTAATGAAATTTCTGACATTATGATAATAGAAGAGTCGATAGAAAAAAGATTCAACTGTTTCGTTACAGTAGTACTAGTCTTCTTTACATCGGAACCTTTGAGAATAATGAACGATAACCAGAATTCATCATGGCTAGAAAGATAACTGATTTTTGTTTTCCAAATTTTTACTTTCAGAAACGTGATGGGATAAGACTGTTTTTGTTTAAAACTAAGTTGAACCACTTAATAATATTTGCAGGATTAAAAGTTTTTTTTCAAAAAATCGAGGTTGGTACTGTTACAGTCAGCAAATGTTTTATTTTTTTTAAAAAAAGGAGATGCACTAATTTCACAACTTTAAAAGAACAACCACAAAAAAAGCAAGATTTTAAGGAAAGATGGTTCCAATTACTTCTGGTTATGAATTTTGATGTCGTGGGAATCGGATGTTATCACAAATGTAGATCTCATGACGTCATTTGTGAGCGATCTATCGATTTCAGTGGCTACTTGGCTAACCACTACACTTGTTGCTGCCGTGCGAACAGGTCATATGGGATGAATGAACAGAATTAGCGCCACCTGGATTTCATTAGCAGAATCACAATAATGGTCTCTCTCTACAACTGTAATATAAACAACTATCTGAGATAAACATTTCAGAGGAAATACGTTTTGTTTTCGAAAGTTTAATAACAAAACGAGAAGATTGTAGTTGATGTGCTAGTTTACAAAATTCGTGGAATAGATTCTCATTACTATTTAAGAGACTTTGTGAAGCAGGCAGTTCCCAACAGCTTGGACATAGGTTGAAAATATGCAAAAAAAAATATTTGTACATATGTATAACTTGAAATGAACAAGAAATTATTAAGATTATTTTTGAATAAATATGAAAGATAAATATTAAGTGCGTTGTTGTAAAATAAATTGAGTAAATATTTTTCAAACAGACACACTTTCTAAGTCTGTTTTGTAACACCAGTTACGACTGTTGCTAAGAGAACAGAGAGCGGGGAAATCCGCGCCGGGAATTAGCTTCTACCAACTCTATGTAGTTCTATTTCTCGTAGATGTTGCCAAAACAGTTCTAAAAAGTGGAGAGGGGACGAAGCTTTGTATAAATACATGCCTACATATTATGTTTATGTATCGTTGCACAAATCAAGTAACGTCCAAGTTTCTCTTTACAAAAAAAGTTCGAAGAATAATGATTTTATCTCGATTTTTCAAAAATTGTTCGGCTTTTTGATTCTATAAAAAATTTTGTTCGTAAATGCTAATGTTCGTAAGTCAGTTGGTCGTAAGTCGAGCACTACCTTCCCTTTAATACTTTTTGAGATGTTAGATCAGCTCGAATTGCACCTAACAACATATCATAAGTCCAGCACGTGAAATCCAAATAAATCAGTACCTATCAGTTCTGATATGAAACGAAATGAATCTCATAAAATGAAGCCAATTTATTAAATTGTCTGAAACTTGTGAGAAACGAATCTAATTCACTGTCTAAAAGCCTTCAATTAAGCTCTGTTAAGTAACGAATGGCGCCAAAACATCAGCAGCAGGTAATTGACAGTTGGAACATGTTTATTTGAGGAGAAAATGATTGTCCAGATTTATTTAAAGTTCATTCATCACTTGAGCTTAATAGATCTTAATAATTCCAATCCAACTCAATTTTCGCGTTGAAAGGTGGAAGGATTACAGAGCAAGAATTTAGGAACGCTAGGCTTCAAATTGACTAACTTTATATCCCTAAAGTAGCTGTCCAATTATAATAACGAAGTACACAAACTGAATGAAATATTTAATTTATGAAATCTTAAATGAAGCCTTATCAAAATATTTCATTATTAAAGTGATCTAATATCATCATGTGCATCACGATCGTAATTAATATCTAATAATGGTACAAAGTCATCTAAGACTTGCTATAATAGAAACATGAAATAGTGGAGGATGTCTAATTTTTTTGTGCACATTTCAATCACCGATTTCGACTCAGGTAATAGCAAGTTCTTACTATAGTTTCAGTTTTTTTGTGTACTCTATTAAATAAATAACTTATTTACTTTACGTTTCAGAAATATTATAAATATATATATATTTTAATTCTTCTATATAGGATTTGTTGGTTTATAATCATTTAAGTTATCTTATGACAACTCAAGATTAAATCCTTTATTTTAGGAAGTTTGAGTTTGATCTGATGACTGTCATCTGTTTACTATTTATTATTTATTTTATTTTTTTTTTTTTACTTTTTTTTAAATATTAAAAAACTATAAAAAAGTAAATAAAAAGGATGTAAAATAAAAGAAATACAAAAAAAGATATAAAATAAAAAAAAATAAAAAAAAAGAATGTGTACGATAAAAAAGAGCAAATTCTTCATATATTGCGTTTTTGTTTTTCTAAATTTTAATTTCGATTTTTCACACTAGTGCCGCTGATGAAGTGAAAACAAATTCGGCCTTGTTTTCACAGAAACAGTATTCTGAATTTTGTATTGGGATTTTTCAAATTTCAGATTACTGTCCGGCTTTATATGTTTAGTAATATAAGTTAATTTTATTCTTATATTCTACACATTCTAAATTTCCAAATTGCAATTAACTGAAATCTTTGCTTTGCGAAACTCGAAGAGCCAGATTTGAGTTTTGCCTGTTCTATATATATTAACTTTATATTTCATTTTAAGACGTCAATCTCAGTGTAGAGGGCGCTATTTAGTTGCACTGCAGTCGGCTAGAGAGGCTACAATCGCTTATTGTCCTCCAAATGAAAGTTGGCCGGCGGAAGTTTGAACTGCGCAGCCCTTCCGGTAGCTGATCAATTATGTTTTCCTGTCACAATGGACGACAGAGTCTGTTTTCACTGATAACGCCAAATTAAAACATCTCTCGACTATTTAGCGTTATTTCAATACCAGTTACTAACAATAAGTATTTATATAAATAAGTAAATATATATTATTTATAAATACAATGCTCTTTTGCAAAGTAACAAGCGATTACCGTAACGGCGGCATCCTGTCATAAAATCAGACGGAAGTGCCTGACCAGACTAATCGATCATACATGCGCAGATCTCACAAAAACAGGGCGGCCAACTCTCATTTGGAGGAGAATAGTGAGAGTTGACAAATGATAAAGAAAAACACAAAACCGAAGTACTAGGTTTGCGTGTTAGACTGTCTTAACCTTATCTATGTAGATTTCGGTTTTTCTAGTCGTAACATTTTGTAGGATTGCTCTGTAACATTTTTTTTTCGAAAACTAGAATGAAGTTTTTTGTTTTAGAAATATTAATAACTGCTAATTAATCAAAATAATACAACGAAAAACCTTAGTTTAAAAATTAAACGGAAATTTGGTTATTTATAAATTTATAATACCAATGCAGTAAAATAATTTTAAATTGCATCTATGTTTCATTTTTAGATATTCCTTTACACTGTGTTGTAGTGCTGTGGTAATAAATACAAGTATGTGATCCTGTTGTCTTTCCGATAATGACAGCAACATTTTACTGTGAGAATAACAGAAAAAACTGAAAAAAAAAATGGTACAGAAGTATTTTATTTATAAAGCATAAAGAAATGACAGAAATTAAAAAAAATATCTGAACTATCACCAGTGAAAGTTTGGGATTGGGTATTTTTTTTTTATATTAATTAATTAATTAACAATTTATTAACAAAAAGTACAATTCAGTCCTACTAGGTTGTTAGAAAAACAACCTGTGTTGTAGGTGCTGAGATTTACAATAAATACAAGTTACAGAGACAGAAACATAAACAATTTTGAAATTTTATACAATATAAAATACATTAATGAGAATTTTTATACTCAAATTGCTTTGTGCCTGACGATTTCGTAGGCCAGGATTTGAGGTTTTGCCTGTTTTGTTTCTTTTTTAAATGTTTTTTTCTTTTTGGAGTGAAGCTACAGCCGGAAGAATGTTTTGCACTATCTGAGCATTTCATCTGGTGAGTGGGTTTGGCTGATGAGTCCCTAAAAAGGACGAAACGACCGTTCCAAACTCTCACCAATGAAAGCTCAGATATTTTTCATTTCTGTATCATTTCTTTATGCTTTATATTAATTTTTGGCACGTTAAATCTTTTGCTTGTAAGTATTTTGTTTGTTTTACAGCCGAATACCTTGATTTTTACTGGCCCATGACTGTTAACTCCCACTGAAAATTTTTACAGAGTTGTTGTACACAGAGAGGAAAACTACATATCTTAATGAGAAGTTAATATATCTAAAAACTAATTAATTAATTAACAATTACTGTTAGCTTTCTTGTTCTCAGTTAAGTGAATAAGTAATTAATAAAAAAATGAAAATCGCTAAACTAAAATGTTATGGTTTATTTAAGATTCCCGCCCTTTCTCCAATAAATTCAAAGGCACAAAAATAGCAAATAATTCAATCATACAATTCAACTTCGTCATTTTTCTTCATTTGGAAGAATAAGAATTTATAAAAAGAAAAACTTCTGGAACTTCTTAACTAAGGATACTTGTTTACAAAAACAGACACATTCCAAACATTCGGATTTTCCTTGAGTTTCCAAAGTTCCATCAAGGATAAATTTTTCAAGCATTTATTTGGAGGTTGCTGCGGCCCACTGCTGACATAAAACCCCAACAAAACATTTCTTAGCTATTTTTCTATTCCGCTGATTTCCATCAGCACTTCTACCTCCTACATTTTTAATTCCGTCGCGTGGGAATTAAGCAGTTCCAGAAAAGAAAAAAAGTAAACGTCACTCCTAACAAACAGGCTGGTAAAAGAAGCCATCCAAGATTCATACTGCCATTTAAAACCATTTCTTGATTGAAGCAATGCAAAGACGAAATGGAAGAAAGGAATTAAAGATTAAGATGTCAACAAAGCCTCCATCTTGAGCCACTGACGTCAATTCTTAAGCCGTGTGGTTACAATCAAATGGTCTTTTTTTTTTAAGCCTATTTTTCAGTAAGAAAGCGAGGTTCATTAAGTCAGTCAGTCTGTCTGTGCGTTTGTGTTTCAATTTTTTAGCCACTGCCTGGATCTCCTTGATATGTGATATGCCATTCGAGGATTAGGGACAATTTAGCTTTCATTTTTTAAATCCTTTTCAAATGGGTTCTTGTCGAAAAATTTGATCGAGATCTTCATAGAAAAGCATTGAAATCTAAACGACGAATGTCTAATCTTATTTCTGTTAATATCTCATTGACTTAAATGACGAATATTAAATCCTTTTAGCTAATCCATTGCTCGTGGTTTGATATGATTTAGAGAATTTATATAAAAAAATATAGGCTTTTTGTTGTATAAATAGATTAGAAGAGGCAATTATTACAGCGGAACACGTTCATTGTAGTGACCGACTGCTTAAACAACAATCAGCGACTGGAAGGTTCGAGCGAAACTTCTTGGTCTACGACTCATTGTTAAAGTGACAATGATATGAGTTTACGTGGACATCACAGTTAAGTGATTGTATGGGCTGCTCCATATTGAGATGTGTGTTCCGATTTGGCGGAGAGAGGATGATGCTCCGTTTAAAAGATAACTTGAGGTCACGATGATTTCTATTTGACTGGATTATCAAGGATTATTAAAAGGACACGCCGTTTTTATTCGACGGATGTTACAGTATTGTATTCCGAATAATTACGTTGGTTTACTCAAAGTTAAAGTAATGATTTCAACTTTGAAAGGCTCAAGTCATTAACCCTCTTTTCCAATGTTTCTTCCAGGAATTTTCATGTTGCTTAGCAACCAACGTTCGAAGAGTTTTGATCTAAAGAAGGATACGCTATGATGTTTAGAATCTACTTTTCTTTACTGGGAAATAATGTAAGGTATTTATTTCTTTTCCATTAATAGTTGCGGTGATATATTCCTGACGATAGAAGTAAAATCGTTAAAGGGTTAAAGTTGTTAAAGTTTAACAGAGCATAAAAGCAATGAAGATTAATCCAATATAGGAAGACTTTGAAAGATAAAATATTAGTCGCAATAAATAAGATAGGGCTAAAGATTTATCTGTGATCTAGAAATAATAAAGATTAAGGAATCATCAAAGGGCTTAAAAGACTTTAATTGAAAAAGATATTAATCGAGGATTCATTGATGAATAAATAAAGATTAAAGCACTAAAGGTTTAGGGTAAAAGTTTAACAAGGATATAGACTGTATTTTTCTGTCCGAAGATTCTGACCTTAGAAGATAGGATTAGTGAATATATACTATGAAAGGTTAAAGGTTAATAGTAGCAGTTCAAGTTAAAGATATCAAAGTATTTCGGACGAAAAGTTCAAAGTTAAGTTCAAGAGTGAAGTCCAATATAAAGTAGTTCGAAAGAAAGAATTAATGTAAAGTTAAAGAACTATGAAAATAGTAAAGAGCTAAAGAACTCTTAGTCTGTATAAATATTAACGAATGGACATTTGAGTTAATATTTAAATGCAAAGTAATTTATTATCATACAAGTGTTAATCAAAAGACATTAGTCCCAGCGAAGTATTTGATCTGTAAACGGATTAGTTCCGTCAAAGAAATAAAATGTTATTTTGTTTTTATCCTTGTGTCCAAGTCTATTTGGTTAAGTGTTAAGTACACGTTTAAGATAAAAGTTTTATCCCCAAATAAAGAGAAAGTTTCTCAAAGTAAAAAAAAAATTTCTCTGATTGAAAAACACTTTTCGTTTTTGTTTTCACGATCTTACTAAGAAAACACTAAAGAAAAAGAAACAAAGAACTTTCTGAAATAACATTTTAAGGAAAGTAGGTTTTCAGTTCTTTCAAATTCCATCTCTTTCCATAAGTCAACGAATACTGAACAATTGTATAAATGTAAGAAGCTATTATTGTTTGTAATTTTAATATTTCCTATTGGAACTTCATTGTAGTTTCATTGGTAAAATTTAAAATGTTGTAAGCTCCAGAACCTTTCTCATTACAATTCTTGAAAGCTAATTCACTGGTTAAAAATCATGAAATCATGAAATATATTTACAGAGTGTTTCCGAACTTATATTACAGAAGAATGTAGTAGACAGGAGGGTAAGAAAACAAACAGTTTTCATTAAGTAATGTGTGTCTGGTCTTGCACCAATACGGCGCTACAGTCGTTGTAGTGTTGCGGCGTACTTCTCCATTATCTATTCGAATGTTCACTCTCTGATGCCTGCGCTTTGAATGACTGTACCTAATAACATACCCGTACTCATGCGCATGGCAACACCCTAAAATCACGCCCTCCTGCGCAACAGCCACAATACTAAAACGACTGTAGCACCGTATCGGTGCAAGACCGGACACACATTACTTCTACCTTATTCTTCTATAACATAAGTTCGGAAGCATGCTGTATAAAAGATGACTGGAAAGTCCACGCATTCCTTACACAGAGGTCATTTCCAATTGATTTAACTACAATATCCCTTATGCAAAGCTTAATAGTTGTTGAAATATGTTAATTTTTGTGCTTTTTTTTAGCAATGTACTCCCAACTGTAATAGCAAAAAATATTTCAGAAACCTTTATACCTCATGCGAAAGGTAACAAACAGAGAATTTTTTAGTCATTTGTAAGTTTATTAATGCATTGAAATTTCAGAAACGAATCCAATTGAATGTACAATTGGGTTGAAGGTTTTTAAACAAGATTTTGGATCTTGTATTCTTAACATATTGAAGATTTTAAGATATTGTTTGCTACATTAACTGCATTACAGTGTAAACTCACGAGAAAAACGGAAATATTACAGAAAGAAAAGGTTTGATTCTTCGTTTGTTTCTTATTTTTGTTATTATACTACTTGTGAATACATTTCTAAAAAAAAAACACAAAAATTAACACATATCTTAAAAACTATTGAGTTTTGCTTAAGGATATAGTAGTTAAATCAATTGCATATGAGCTATACTACCACGCCCTGAAAGAAATATGTCGACTTAACAGTTACCCTGTATAAGAAAAAAACATAACATTTCTTTAATTGGCTATTAATAAAAATATCTAATTAGCTTAAATTTAAATTCTTTTCTTTTTTTTTAAATCGCATCTTTTAATAATATATTATTTTAAAATTAAAGTCATTGATTTGTTTTCACATCTAAAAAATCCATTTTTTTTTCCTAAATTTAAATTATTCATCTTCAATCTTAAGCAATCGCTTATTTCAATGCAAAATTAAATTTTATTTATTTAATCCAGATTTTTCAAAACTCTCATTTGTGTTGTGTCCTAAATAAAACAGCTTTTAAATTTTTTTTTTAATAAGTAGTTTTAGGTGCAGTTTATTTCGAATGACCTTTTTAATGCGTTGTTGATTGAATTTCTCTCTAGCATTTAAAGATTTTTCTTCGTTATTAAAGGTCTTGGGTTAAGATGACCTTTAATAACGAAGAATAGATGAATGTTCGGAGAATTCATCTAAAAATCAACTAGTCCAATTTTATCTAGAATCTATGTTTATCTAGAAGACACTCTAATCGTCAAATAATATGGGTAAACATAAATATCAAAACGTTGTACTTCCCTTCTAGCAATTAACAAAATATTAAATCCTGTTCAATTTGAGAACTCAAGTGGCTGATTGATTGTAGAAATTTTAAAATTTATAAATTCTGATTGGTTGTTATAACTCCTTCGCTGATTTGAAAATGTATTTAAGCACTAATTTGTTCTTTATAATTTAGTTGAGAAAGCTATTGTATAATGTAGCGAAACCGGTCCTTTTTAATGTGTAAATATATATCTTTTTAATTTTTAGTTCAGTGTGTCATTGTCTTCACTTCAAGTCATATTCAATCTGTTTAAGAAAACATTAATGGCCAAGTGCACCAATCTTCAATTAACTTTGATGGCTGCATTGTGGACGTAGCTAAGATTAGTGGGGGGTGCTGCTGCAGAAAAATTTTAGCCTTTGTTTTAAAATTGTGTGAAAGGAAACAAACATGTACAAAAAGAAAATTTATCAAGTTTCTGAATAAGTTTTCTTTTTATTCATGTTTTTCCTTTCACACAATTTTGAAGCAAAGGCTAAAATTTTTCTGGAGCAACACCCCCCACTAACTTTAGCTACGTTAGGGTGACCAGATTTTTACATTGGCAAAGCGGGACACCATTGACCGGGGGGGGGGGGGGGGGGGAG
>JAFIDM010000005.1:12182770-12194816 GCA_023159025.1 Thereuonema tuberculata | reverse complement strand
ATATATTAATATATATATATATATTATATATATTATATATATTTTATTATATATCGACTATACAGCTTCAATTTATTTTAACATTTTTTTTTTAAAGTACTGTACTAAAATAGTACATTGTTAGAGGCTAATACAAAATAAAGTTTTCAGCCAACGAGAAATAAAATAAAAACAGCTTTTTTTTTGTTTGTTTACTGACAATGGTACTACTACACTTCATCATTTTTATCCATTTGTCTGTTTGTCTGTGTATCACGTTAAAACGATTAGACGGATTTCATGAATATAAAACACATCAACAACATAATTGATTAATTCTCATATAACTACATAAAAATTGATACAATACCCTATTTCTAGTCCAATTTAGACTGTCATTGTGATCTCTAGCTCCCCTCCACCATATATTCAACTCTCCAGTTTGGATAACTTAAAAGTTCAATTTTATCTATCTATCTATCTATATTTATATATATATAGATATATAAAAATTATAAAATATATAAAATTTGCAAGTTATATTTTAAAACGTCAGCCAATAAACAAATCATTTTAGTACGTGTTGTTATTAAATGCTGAAATATATATATTAATATTATTTAAAAATTTTCCTAACTGTATTTCAATATTAAAGAAATTATATACTGTAAATATTTATTTTCTTTTCATTTCTATAATCTCAAATCGTTAGTTTGTGGTTACTTTAAATTAGTATTTTTGTGAGGGATGATGAGAAGTTGTAATTTTTTTTACTCTTAATAAATTTCTCGTTATCTAAGAATGAAGAAGATATTAATCTTCCTCATTAGGAATCAAAAGGTCTACAGATTCAAAAGAAGGAAAGGATAAAAACAACAAGATAATTAAAACGAACGAAAAGGAAATGAAAAAGAAAATTGACTCCGCAAAGCTTGAATGAAAACAGGAATCAGATGAAGATTTTTTTTTCTTGCCACAGCGAAATTTGAGTTTAGAAAATTATAGATTTTCTTTTTTTTTTTTTTCAGGCACTAGTGGGGAATTTACATCAAGTTCTTCAACGTACTTAGATGCTAATTTCCTAGGTATCAAAAACTTTTGAATATTAATTAATTTTTAAAAATAAAGTGAATTACAACTTTAACTAAAATTAAAAATTCTTACAAGACTAGTGTTAGAATAGTAAACAAAAAAAGAAAAATAGATTTGTAAGTGTGATAGTGGCTGCAATGGTACATTCAATGGATGTGGGCTGAAGGAGCCTGGTTCAATCTCAGCGGAGATGTAGGATTTTTTGCTAGGTTATTTCTTTTCGGGAGGGACCCTAGGACTCTTCTGTAAAGTGGGAAGTAAAGGCTAACGAGCATTGTGGTGAACATCCACTAGCCCCAACAGTCACTCAAACAGCGGAGACAATACTTTAAGCCATGCATGCTCGTATGGGAGATATGAACCTTTAAACAGAGAATCTGAATCTTTCTTTCGTAATTAACAGGATTCAAGGATGCAAAATTTTTGATATTGTTTTCTCATCAGCTAGAGTATTCCACTGTTCAACAGATCAGTTTATATTACTAACTATTCAAGTTGCAGTTCTTAAATGATCTACGTTGATAGTAACTATGGGATCTAATGAGTTAAAAACCTGTCAAAATTCCTGAGCCATCTCAATTATCTTCGCTACAATTTGCTTTACTTGAAACTACATCTTAGCCTACTATTTTTATTTTATTTCGTTATAAATTGGAATCAGAAATTTCAGTTATTTTCAACATTATCTATAGGGGTTTTTTTTATCAAATTTTCTTCAATACTCGTAGATTTTTTTTTCACAATTTATATTCGAAAGTTGTCATGTCAATTATTGAAGTTAATGCGTTAAATTTTGTAAGAGACTTATTTCAGATGTTCCCAACCTTTATCAAGTCGAGGTCCCCTTAACATTCTCGCTATGCTTATGCGGCCCTCCAAAAAAAAATTTAGAGAAATAAAATTTAAATTGTATATATATTTTTAACGTGTGCAAGTTAAGCAACTTTAGATAAAAATTGTGGCCACCACACATCACAATTTAAAACGTTATGTACAATAAAAATAATAAAAATATAAAACTTTCTTTAAAACTAGTACTTTCGAGGTGGTCTACACCTCCTTGTCAAGTGAAGAAATACAACAGGAATATGAAGTGGAAAGAAGTGGAACATGTGATATGGTTTGAAATTATATTGTTTGAAACCATATCATTTGTTCCACTTCTTTCCACTTCATATTCTGTAATCCTGTTTTATATCTCTACTTGACAAAGAGGTGTAGACCACCTTGAAAGTACTCATGTTTTTTATTTTTATATTGCATACATTTTACAATAGGTTTAAAAATATTAACGGACTACTGTAAACTAGAAATAGAAAAAAAGTACAATTATTATTAAAATTTTAAATTTAGTAGTTTAGTTACAATTAAATTTATTAATGTAAGTTCTTCATAAATGAAATTAGTTTCGTACAGTGTGATGGTTGATGCTGTTTCGCAACTTATCAAATGTGTGGCTCTAGTGTTGAAATTTTGAATAGTAGGTCTAGTTCTGTATTAAATCTATTTCTAAATGTATTTTATTACGTGGACAAGAGTTGAAAATATAGTTTCACACAGGTACGTGGTTGCAAAAGACATTAAGTTTTTTTTTTCCAGTTTTGAGACGTAGGGATACGAACACTGAGTAACCAAGCAGTGCCAGTGTAGAAAATACGATCTGTACAGGGGTCTCACGTGATATTTCAAGAAGTTGATCTTCATTTGGTGGTAATTCATTTTCTGTCACTGAAATGTATTATTTCATTTTAATTACGCGACCTTTTTAAAATGTCCCTCTAAGATGCAATGTGCTCTTTCATGCAATGAAAAAGATTGCATGTTGCTGTTTTCTTTAATTAAAGTAAAGCTAGAGATAGAATTATACCGTTGTAAAAGAATTATAAAAGTAAAAACACATATTTTAGTAAAATCCTCATTAAAAATCATTAAACGGTGACGAGGATCCCGAAGTCGGAATCGCCGACTAAAGAAATAAATAAAAAGATAAACAGATTCAGAGATTTAACGTGCAGAGAAATTATTTAAAAACAAAACAAAACTGCACAATGAACAAACAGAATGCCTTTCGGATAAGTTTTAAGATGGAATCGGGATTCTTATAACTGGCGAAATAGAGACGTCCTTGTTTACTCGTTGTGCAGTTTTGTTTTGTTTAGTTTTGTTTTGTTTAATAACAATAAAAGTTACTAAAAATTGAAACATTAATTAATAATTCTATGTGACTGTATTTCATCTAACAGAAGTATAAAGCAATACTAAAATATTTAAATTAAATTTAAAAATTGAAGTTTAATTTTTATGCTAATTCAAAAATAAAAACAAAAATAATAATCCCTTACTAAAGAAAAATACAATTGCTATTCTTGAAATTAATTATAAACTAATCATTGAATCACTATTTATCCGAAGATAAATGTCTCTATTTACGTAAATGAAAACAAAAAGATTGAAAGAATGTCAAAAAACCTTAAGCAAATTTAACTAAAAATTGAAAGGGTGAAGTTAATTGTTCTTGCAATGAAGTTTTTTAGCAGCTCCTAGGTTACAGCTTGTCTGTAAAACATAGGGGACCGCTCTTGCTGTTGTGCTTGCTGGATGTCACACTCTGTTGTGGCCAAACGGTTAGAGATATTAGAATGAAACCTTCACCATTGTGTTCAGCATCAATAAGTAGGTGACCACGTCAAAAAAATCAGACCTCCAGGACTACTCCCTGACCGGATGTGGGGGGGGGGGTCAAAATTCGGTGCTTCAATACGTTTTTCTTTTATCATATCTCAGCAACTTTTATCATGTCTGGTAAAACATGACCACCACCAATGTGTTAAGAAGGGAAGATATTGGGGGGACGTCTACCGCCGTTTGCCTCTTATTCGGAAGCGACCACTTCTGACCCCTCTTCCTTCCGGTTTACTGTAAGCGTCCATTAGGTTCAGTGTAAACACTGGTTACGTTCACTGTACTTTTGTTTATAAAATTGTGCATATTATGGGGCCGCTTTGCTTTTGACATTGTCTAAAAGCATTAATTATCTTGTTTGTTTTTTTTATTTAATAGTACAGCGCATTGAGGAAAAGACTCGATTGAAATTTAAAAATATACGAAGCGTTTGTATAAAGAAATACCATTTTAAAAAGTGTAGAGCAAACGCGATACTTATTTCCAAACTAACATCATCTGAGGAAGTCTACTTAAGATTATGATACAACTGTAAAATCATCGCAGCTGCTCATGAATTCTCCCAGAATGCAACGCATATCATCGATACTAGCAGGAGTACAGATTAATTTACACTTAAAATAAATATACGTAGGCCTATTTAAAGTTTTATTAATATTTTGGTTCATTATTGTGTTGTTTCTTTGATGTTTCTACTTATTATTTCTTGTAATTTTATCTAGAAATCTGGGGGCACGGCAGTGCCCCCGCCAAGACGACGAGCCGAAGGCAGGAAGGGCACTACGTACCTTTACTGGAAGTGTTTCGTCGTATTTTCGAACCCTCATAGCTTCGGCCTGGATAATACTAGAGAGCTCAAATTTTCAGGATAAGATGCAGTAAGCAGACTAATGAAATGCGCTAAGTTTCATTTATTTAGCTTTTATACTTTGGATTTTATTAATACCTAAAATACGTCGATTTCGTCACTGACTCACTCACTCATGATCATCAAAACCTCTAGGGTACTTCCTGAAGTCCTAGAAAGCTGAAATTTGGTATGCAGGCTAGGATTAGCACACAAACAACAAAAAAATTAAGAAATCCGTAACTTTCACCTTCCAACCCCTCAAAAGGGGTGGGTCTGGTTATGTATTATCGAACCCTCATAGCTTCGGCCTGGATAATACTAGAGAGCTCAAATTTTCAGGATAAGATGCAGTTACCATACTAATGAAATACGCTAAGTTTCATTTATCTAGCTTTTATACTTTGGATTTTATTAAGATCTGAAATGCGTCGTACCCTCAATGCTTCGGCCTAAATAATACTGTGTAATAATGTGATTTCTTACAAAAGTGCAAACAGCTTGTATATACAAGTTGACCAATAGAAAAACAGAAAAGTAGGGTATTGAAAAAAAATCCATTTTTTAAATAATCTTAAAACTAAATTTAGTTGTAATAGATAATCCCACCCAAAACATTTCATGTAAAATAAGTTGCCAAGACTCACATGCTCATAACGCTTTCACTGTTAAAAAGTTATCAGATCTCATCTTACAAAAAGAAATGAAATCCCAACCAAAACATTTCATGTAAAATAAGGCGTTGCCAAGACTCGCATGCTCATAACGCTTTCACTGTTAAAAAGTTATCAGATCACATCCTACAAAAAGAAATGAAATCCCACCCAAAACACTTCGTGTAAAATAAGTTGCCAAGACTCACATGTCATAATGGTTTCACTGTTAAAAAGATATGAGATCTCATGTAGAGCCAAGCCCCTAACTCTACGAGGCCTAACTCTACAAGCCCTAACTCTAAAAACCTTATATCTTGGTCAAAAAGTATGGCTTGGCCGTTTCATGGAACTATTTCATCTCACCCAAAACATTTCATGTAATACGTTGCCAAGATGCTCATAACGCTTTCACTGTTAAAAAGTTATCAGATCTCATCCTACAAAAAGAAATGAAATCCCACCCAAAACACTTCGTGTAAAATAAGTTACCAAGACTCACATGCTCATAATGCTTTCACTGTTAAAAAGATATGAGATCTCATGTAGAGCCAAGCCCCTAACTCTACGAGGCCTAACTCTACAAGCCCTAACTCTAAAAACCTTATATCTTGGTCAAAAAGTATGGCTTGGCCGTTTCATGGAACTATTTCATCTCACCCAAAACATTTCATGTAAAATACGTTGCCAAGATGCTCATAACGCTTTCACTGTTAAAAAGTTATCAGATTTCATATAGTGCCAAGCCCCTCACTACACATGCCTAACTCTAAAAACCCTAATATCTTGGTCAAAAAGTATGCCTTGGCATACTCCATATCCTTTACATAACTCCATGGGATTGTCTGTGTGACAGCCACGAAACGGCCAAGGCATACTTTTTGACCAAGATATAAGGTTTTTAGAGTTAGGGCTTGTAGAGTTAGGCCTCGTAGAGTTAGGGGCTTGGCTCTACATGAGATCTCATATCTTTTTAACAGTGAAAGCATTATGAGCATGTGAGTCTTGGCAACTTATTTTACACGAAGTGTTTTGGGTGGGATAATAGTTTATTTAAATTTTGTTTGTTCGGTCACTAGTTCGGTCACAATGAAGCATCTAAATATACGAGCTAAATATACGAGTTTATAATAATACAAACATTTGTAGGCCACATCTGAATGATTAAAAATGCTAAAGGTTTAAATACATCTTTATTTTGCTGAAGGTTTATGTTTAGAAAAAAAAAATTAGATTTTAAAACAATTCGATGTAGTCAAACATAATTTACATTTAATTTTAAAGGTTTTATTCTGTTGAATCACTTGTAAAATATTTAATGACTCAATAAAAATTATTTTAATTACCACTTTCATTCAATTTTCTTGAAATTTCGTCACAAATAGTTCCTTCAATGAAATATTGTAATAATCTTTATTACTATCAATCATAGCATAGTTTTCATCCAAAGACATATCGAAAGAAATCCACTTCAAAACGTACGATAAAGGCATCACAACAACATGCTGTCCTGCGCATGCGCGTCCCTTCAGAACGCTTCGAAATCGGAACAAAATTGCTCGACGAGCGAAAAAATTCCGATGCATTCTGAACTGAGAGGGCGGATGCGATCTGAGCGGAAGCAGTGTGTGGCGTTACATTGAAATGCATGGCTTCCGAATTTGTCTGATCTGATGTTCTGAGTTCATCTGAGACAGTGTGAGACAGTATCTGAGACAGCCTTACTCTGTTCTCATTGTAACCTGACGACGAGGAGCTCCTCCAAACTGTTACTGTGTAATTTATTCTTATTAAATGTTCACGCATTCTACAGTGCATTCTGGTCTACGTTATTAATTAATTACCCTGGTTTAATAATGAAAATCCAAATTTGGTGAAGTCACATCAAACCCTTAAGCGGGGTGAACACGATGCAGCTGTACAACTCGGAGAAAAAGTTGAACGCAGGAAAGTTGCAAACGACAGGTATGGGAGAAAACGATGCAGCTTGGTGGGCGCTGCCGTGCGAAAAACACATGAAGCACAGAACGAATTGCAATGACGTCAGTTGACAATACGTCAAGGAAATTGCGGTGCTGGCCTGCAACACAGGAACTGCGATTAACGCCAACAAAACAGAAATATTGCGATATTATTAGCCGATCTGTATTCGCAGGGGAAGGCAATAATGCGATACATGATGAGCAATGATCAACAGCCACTATGATTACAGTGGGAATTGCTAACAATGACGTCCCGTGACTTTGTTCAGAAATTGGCAAAGTGGCAGCAATTGTTGTTTTGTTTGTTGCAGTGAAAACTTGCAAATATTGAGGTTTATCACACGCTCTGGAAAATTCCACCCCATGAAATTATTGCATTTCCATATAAACTAAACGTGAAGAAATTTCGGAAATAGCTTGTATTCTTTCTGTAATCGCTGTCCGTCAATTTGAAGCGACGGCAATCTGTTTGGGTGCCATGTTTTCACATGGGCGTGACGTCATGCGCGACGTGTTCCAACGCTGCGCTATGATTGGGTGCTATACATGCAGCTTTTGTAGTTGCATCCTCGGGTCTTGCAGCTTTTGCTGCATACAACTCCGGATACAACTCTACTCAAGCAGCTTGAAAAGCGCTCAAACAGCAAAATTGCACATACAACTTTGCACAAAGCCGCATCGTGTTCATCCCGCTTTATAATTACTTTAACAATTACTGATTTATCTTTAAATAAAAACCTTTGTTCAAAATACAAAGCACTGGTTTCATTTTCATCGTCTGTTCACTTAAACCATTCGCTTTCACGTGGGATGGAAATCGTAGACTATTTTGCCAAATGACCACTGAAACGTATAGAATATAGAAGATAGAAAGACAAAATAAAATCTAGCCAGGTGAGGGATTCGAACTCGATTCCGGCATTTCAACGATACGCCTGGCCAAGATTAAACCATTTCACTAAGTTTAGAACGACATAAAATCTTAAATAATTAGAGAAGATTTTACCTGCCGAGAGAATTGATTAACGAAAAGAAAAGAAAACAAGACGGCACCTGAATAATCAAAATTGGCTCTCCGATTCAATTACGGGGAGGAATTGGGAACGGTCGTTTCGTCCTTCAACGGACTCATCAGCCCAATCATCAGCCCTTCACTAATAAGATCTTGCCTTTCCGAGTCTTTTATAGGGGAGGCGGGATTGGGCTGATGAGTCCGTTGAAGGACGAAACGACCGTTCCCAATTCCTCCCCATAAGTGAATCGGAGAGGCAATTTTGATTATTCAGGTGCCGTTCTTGTTTTCTTTTCTTTTCGTTAATGACATAAAATCTTTTTTTCTAAAAATCTATCATTTCTCTGTATTTCTCAAAACTTTTCTGTAAAATAATAAATTTATATCCAGGTCACGTATGTATATCAGAGCTCTATTGGAAACGCACTTCAATTGTGCTTTTTTAATTTGATTTCGTTTCTAATGGCAATATACTTGTTACTGTTTCGGTAAAAATCCAATCACTTAATTCTCAAAGATACACAAGAACTTCATTAACCGACTGCAATTGAGTGGATATTTGTGCCTTGAAGAAATATTTAGATACCAACTTTTTCTTTCAGTTAATCGTCAATTAGTGTTTGCTTCTATTTTCACAAGGAAGATCAATTAAGAGTTTTTTAATGAAACAACTGGAGATCGATAACACTTAGAGCTAAGAAATCAATCAGATTCCAAGAACAAACACACACAAAAAAAAAAAAACTTTCCTGAAGGATTCTTACGGACACAACGTAGATAGAAAAATACAACGTAGAAAGAAACTCGTTTTCGCTTGAGTTCCAGAAGACGATAAAACACAATCACTGTGTGTGTGACTTTGTTTACTTCAATAACTTTTGAACGAATAAGAAGATTCTCTTGAAACTTCCCTATCAAGTTTCGAGACATTTGTAGTTGAATATTTTCAAGCCGTCAAAAGCAGAGCGGCCTCTCCTAGAGCCAACTGATGCTTCAAATAAATGATAGCACTCTGTGCCGTTCTGATAGTGTTGTCTTTACAACAAAAAATCAATTATTAGCCCTTAATTATATATTGAATATTGTAAATATTATGAACTACAACAAAGAAAATAAAGTTGGCCCTCATGTCAGAAATTGTAGACTATTTTGTCAAATATATTGCTACTCAGGGCTCACCTTAAGAAGCAATGTATATTATAACCAGAATTAGAAAAGACAACATCCACATTAACTCGGGATTGGAATCCACGTTTAAGCCTAACAGCTACCATCACTACACCCAAATACTACAAAACAAAACAAAAACTAACAACAAATATTTAACGTGCTATAGGATCAAATGACAAGTGAAACAAACCAGCACAAATCTAAATCAAAGTTAAAATGCCTCTCTGTTTTAGAAATGGGGAAGGAGTTGGGAAGGGCCGTTTCGTTCTTCTGCGGACTCATCAGCCCAACCCTGCCTTCCCCTGATATCCCAACCAGAGAGGCAAGATCACTTTATGATCTATTATAATTTTAGTTATGATCCTTCTCATAACTAAAATAAAGAGGCAATTTCAATTTTTATTTAGATTTGTGCTGGTTTGTTTCATTTTTCATTTGTCAAAACAAAAACTACTGTATGTATTTGAAATGCTGCTTATCTTTGTAATCGTTCATATAAGCTAAAAGGATATTATAAGTTCCGTCGATTATTTTATACTAACCTATTGTTTATATTGAATCACAAAGAAGAAATAGATTTAAGAAAATACTTTCAAAAATAAATTTCAGTTGAAATTCCGATCTTCGGAATAAAATTTTAGTTTCCGAAGATGGATAGTGTTTGAGTGTTATATTAGGGAGCTGAAACTGGTATGCTTAAAGAAGGAGCCGTATTGATACATTTCGGCAGTGGCGTATTTAAGGCATCATCATCACCTCCAGCTTTGTCCCACTCCGCGTGGGGTCGCTGATGATATAGGTGCGCTTGCTCAATATTCGGATTTGGCAAGGGGTTTTACGGTCGGATGCCCTTCCTGACACCAACCCAGATCAGAGGGAAACCCAAAGATGCCACAGTCGGAGAAAGAAGCGAAAGACGAAGGAGTAAATAACACAGGAAAGAAAGCAAACATCCATGTCAGCCTGGATTCGAACTCTTGTCCCGCCATATCAGCCACACAGCAGACTGCCGCCTTAAGGGTAAAACGCACTATTCCGTCTATCTCCGTCTCTCGTTATGTTTCCGTAAGATAATTGCTTTTACGTCTCAGAATTGAGTCTCAAAAGACACAACGGATATCTTGAAATCAACGAACATCGCCGTCTGTGCAAACGTAAGGTTAATGAATCAGATCGTGTGTGTGAAGCAACAGCCAATCAGAGAGCACTGACGTAATCCTAAGGATTTTCAAGATGGATAGCAAGTTCGCCGGCGCCATTTTGTTCACTGCTTCGATGAAATCGAACGTTATTACGAATTAACACAGTAAGGAGATTGTTTTTCGAAAATAAACAATATTTTTACTGAAATAAATGAATACTATGCGTCAGAATGTCCAGATGTCAACTTTTTTAAAAGAGATTTCGCCTGTCAATTAACTTCAATCTAACACCGTTTCCGCTTGACCTAACTTGCGACGGTAAAGTGCGCGACGATTTTGCCGATGACGGATACAAAGACGTTTCATAAACATAACGGAGACGGAGAAGTGCGTTCAGGCCTTTAGACCGCTCGGCCGTGGCAGTGACGTATTTAAGGCATGAATCCCGAATTTGTGTCCACTGCCTTTCAAAATTTTAAAATAACAAGAAAACGTGCAAGAAAGGCTAATTAAAAATTTTAATACAGCGCCTTCCTGTTTCCAAAACTCCCAAAGACGCAACTTATATCGGATCAACAAATAAGCCTGGGTTATTAGCTGAGTTATGTAAGAAAACAGAACAAATAGCGATAATTTGTCTGAAACGATTTTTACTTTATGGATCACAGCATTGTGATTGAATAACGAAACTCATTTCCCAGAAACTATAACCTGCTTTTGTGACCTTGTAGGGAAAAGATGTTAGGTCTGCTGTACCTTCACAACTGGTTAGACTTCCCTTAGCCTAGAAGAAATCCGACTTACGATCCACGGCACTTCCTAAGTCTGTTAGAGGTCATTGACAGGGTCAGGAAAATAGTAACTTGATGACTATCTATACTGAATCGACAATCCTGGAAACAAATACGATATTTTCGACCCAATGTGGTCACTTCCACTGACCACTAACTCCAGAATTGCCCGAATGGCATAGATGGAGATCTAGATATACTAAAAGAAATCCGCTTGATTTGTACTCGATCCTTGAAGTACAATAAATAAGTCAATCAATAGTAGTCTCACTTTTAACAACGCAAGCAAATTGATGGTTACAAATTGTTTGGGTGCTTGTATTTGTCTGTACCTGTTCTCCTTTAAAACATCCATCAATCAAGGAAAACTAAAGTTTAAAAGTTTTCCGAAATGAAGAAATACAAACCCTTATCACCATACAATGAAATGTATTGTTCACCACATCTATAACTACAGTTCTTATTATCGCCATTAAAAAAAGGAAACTCTAATAACGCTATCACACAACAAGGACAAGAGAGCGATTCCATCAGCCAAGCAGAAGCATGTACGATGTCAGCCCCTACTATTGTAATATATTTATCCTAATTTGGGTTCCTTTAGTTGCTTTAGTTCCTTTAGTAATCATCTATAAATTATTTTAGATATCTCCATCTACGGATAAATTTCATTTTATTAATGGTGATATTTCGCGG
>JAFIDM010000005.1:12161804-12177770 GCA_023159025.1 Thereuonema tuberculata | reverse complement strand
AGTTTTCTAATTTAATTTTATAGGAGTACAAGATAGAATATGAAGTATTTTAGATATTGCAACATCTTCTTTACCCCCCGATGTCGTCTGCTTATCTGAAAAACGGATGTTTACGCAGGAAATTGTCCTTACCTGTAACCACGCCAACGCGACGTTCATTATGACGTCAGCAATAATTACGATTGGTCGAATCCTTTGATTGGATATTAATGAGCTGCAGTGCGTTAATTTTTTTACATATTTGGATGTAGTTCTTTTTATTTTGTATATAAATTGGAGAGTTCACTGTATATTTTGTCACTTGACAAAGACAGATGGCATGCTGTCGAAATTAATAGTGTCAATTGTCTTTTATTAAATGTAATTTTAACGTATGTGTAAGTTTTTATTATTTATTTATTACTCAATTATTTCCACACGTTAAACAATTTTAACTATCAGCCCCTAATTATTTGTGAAATCGTCATAGTGTAACTAGCAGTATACGTTACATGAATAGTGCATGTATTTTGAGCTAAGTACAACCTAACGCCATCGTTATTTAACTCATTATTACGTAACTGTCTTTAAGCATCTACTATATTGATAAAGATATTGATAATGATTAAGAAATCAATAATATTAAGAAAACCTAGAGTTTTATACTGCAAAGTTTGAACCAATGATTCTGAACCGACAGCCATTCCGCTCCCATGGGAGAATTTTCAACTTTAAGAGGAGGAATTTTGCCCAAGGAGGATTTGGGAAGATTCGAAAGTTTTGAATGTTGAAATTCTGCGAAATAACTTGAACCAATTTACACATCTGAGCAAAGGTAAACCATCAGATGAAGAATAATCTCTGTACACGTAATCTCTGAATGTTGAACTTAAAGACAGCCTTATTGATCTACAACAGCTAAACTTTCCGTCTTGGATTACTTAGCCGTTTCTTTTTAATTGCGAAAGCAAGAGAGGATGATCTGATCGACGAATTAATGGACTTAAACAACGACGAAGCATTAACTGATCCACAGCTCAAAGTTAATGACCACAAAGTCAGAAAATGTAAGAAAATAAAAATCAGAAATTAGTTTTAGTGGAAATACTTTTGTTACTTCCAACAACCCACTTAGTTGAATTTGTTTTTTAATTATTTTATGTATTATTATAATATTAATATATTTACATTAATTATAAAAGGTTTATTCTTAACCAGAGAGGATAGAGAGAAGTTAAAATATGAGGTTAAATTATTGTAAAGATATTTTGTTTTGTAATGCACCTATATAAATAAGGATTCTCGCACCCCGAGCCACCATTTCGGGAATCTGAGACAGCTGTTTCAGCCTTGTTAGGCTTCCTCAGTCGGATTTACCCGTAATGGTAGCTCAAAGTGCGAGACAAAGAAGTTGAAACCATCCTGGCACCCCGGAATGAAGGGTGTGAGAGATTCTTGGAAAAATACCTTTATTTGCTTCGACACAACTGAACGGCGATTTTTCCTGAAAAATTCATTTTTTACTTCGAAAAATATTCGACATAACAAGATTTTGAGTGAAAACTCTTCGACATAAGAATTAAAATTAACATTAGATGAATATGTAATATCAAGGGGAAAAATAATTTTTCGACTTATCAAGGTTTTCGAGATATCGAAGTTCGAGATATCGAGAGTATACTCTATATGTTTTCCTGAAGAAAATCCTCGTTGAGAGGATTGAAATATCGAAGTGATAAAGAAGTTTTAAGATGAAATGGATTTATAAGTATTTTGTATTTATATAATACTTAAGAAGAATGTATGGTAATGAGTATGTAGTTTTAAAATAATTAAATAATCAATTATTTTAAAAAGAAACAAGGAAAATCAGGACAAATTACTCCAGTAATCCATCGATCAAGTCGAGTTTCAAAGTTCGCATGTTTATAGTTTGCTAAAGCTAAGAATGACTGAATAAGCGAAAACCCTTCGCCATTTTACCAGGTTTCAAGAGTCAATGTAAATGATTATGAAATTTCTTCATTATTTTGTTTATAACAATCTTTTACTAAACAACGTATTTAGATAGTGTTACTTGCTAATATAAAACATTCAATTAAAACACACTCACGCAATTAAAGTAAATGATATCAACAATTAAAATAAGTTACATGTTTCAACCGCTTTAAATCATCATAAATAAGCCAAAAGGAATTCATACGATTAAATTAGTGCTGGAAAACGTTATGCGTTACGAAATGAATTTTTAAAAATATTTACGAAATTCTTCAAATTTTTTCTTCTATTGAAAAAGATCAAAAAAAAGATAAAAAGACAATTCCATTAATTATTTTATGTTCAGCAATTGAATTAATATTCCTGCAGTAATAATATTATATTTGTTAATGAATAATTAATATACAGTCGGACCTCTGTTTAACGAACCTCTATTTTGCGAATTTCTCTATTTTGCGAACTTTTCTTTGGAACCAAGAACATTTTGCTAATTTCTTCGTAAAATAACCTCCAAATAGCGAAATGCATTTTCTATTTAACGAACTTTTTCGTGGTATCAATTTTTTTTTTTTCCTCCTTCAAAATTATAATATCCCCTTAGAGAAAATGAACGAAATGTGGATACAGCTGGGGGAAAAAGAAGAAATTAATGATGATGTGCTGATTGATGATTATATTTCACTTGATTTTGAAGTTGAGACCTCGGAAACACTAACTGAATCGGATATTTTGGACAGTGTGAAAAATAAAAACAATACAGCAATGAATTGAGATGAAGGTGATGAAAATGGAAATGATCATGATGCAGACATCAAAAATGATGAAATGCTAAGATCATTTGAAACAATCCGACGTGGATTTCAATTTGAAGAAAATACTGAAGGGTTTTTGGTGCATTGCAAAGATGCAAGACGTACTATAAGCGAAAACACTTTTTCGAAAAAAAAAAAAAAAAAACTCAGACAAAATTAACAGACTTTATTAGCAACATTTAAGTAAGCATTTGGTAATGTATGCTTTATGTCATTAAAATTATTACTTTTTTGAATAATATTGAATAATAAAAGGTGAATCTCTATTTAACGAATTTTCCATATAACGAACTTTTTTTTCGGGATTTAGCGACTTCGTTAAATAGAGGTCCGACTGAACTTATTTTTATCATGTTTTTGAATAAATTATTTGCCGCTAGCCTCAATCACGACAATTTTACAATCCTTATTTACGCGTATTTAAAGTTAGTATATAGTCTCTAAACATGAATGAGAAAATTTATTTATTTATTTATTTACAATAATAATAATATCATTATTATCATTATTATTATATAAATCAAAAATTGGGAGATTGGAATTAAATTATCCTGAGTGAGAATTCCATAATTTTAAAATTGAATCCAAATTACTAAATGTAATTTTTCGTCATTATTTGACATAAATTACACTTGGATTTCCCCAGCAAAGACAACATGGCGGGTCAAGGACCAAAGCACATGTTGCCAAGTGTAAAAAAAGTGTGCAGGGAGGGAAGGGATATTAGGGATGTGTGGTTGTGTCCAAAAAATTCCTAACTATGCGTGTTGTGTTGAGTACCACAGCCTTCTGGAGTTGTGCATAAGTGTTTTTATGAAGTCCTAGTGTGCTGAGACTGTGGTGCAATGTGTGAGGCACCAGACCAGTAGCGGACAGGATGATGGGTACAACACGTACTCGGTCCTGCCTCCACTGCTTCTGGAGCTCGTGTGCTAAGTTGATCTTGTTTATCAGTAAATACACCAACTTCTAATTATTTATTAGAATAAAATACAATATATTTTATTCCTAATAAATAAATTATATTGTAACAAATATAATAATAGTAGGTAAATTATTTGTAATAAATAACATCCTATCTTATTTCATGACTAATTATTTCGTTGAAAACAGTATATAAAATTTAGATTTTAGCATAACGAAAAAAGAAATCACTTTTTTTGGCCTAAAACGAAAAACATAAAGAATCATTTTTTTTTCGTTTACCAGAATCTGGATTAAATATTAATCAATTATTCATTATATTTTCAATTCAAAAAACTTCAGTTTTTAAAAAATAAAAAAAAATAAAGACGCAAATATTTGAATGTTAAATATTGAAGTTTTCAATGCTTTGTTGAAATTGCCAACGGATTTTTTTTTTTTTTTTTGGTATCGAGGAATCGCAGTATAAATTCTTTAATGGCATCTATTAAATATGTTTGTTTGTTTGGATTTTTTTTGTCTTGATTTTGTAATACAATTTTATTTTTGGTGTGCGCATGCATTAACATTAAAGGGTTTGTCTTTGTGCGCATGCGCAGGAATGTAACAGATTACCGACTATCGTATATTCTCCGATCTCAATATTAATTTGCTAAAGAAATAAAGTTTTTTTTTGTTTTTGTTTTTTGTTTTTTTAATGCTATATATGCAAGGGTTCCGGAGGCACCCGGCGACGGAGGCACCCGGCGAAGCGACGGTACCCGGCTAGTTTTTAAATATATTTAAATTACTAAAATTCTAAATTCTCAAGTTTGTGTGATTTTATTTTGTCGATGAGCACTTTACCCTCACACGTTAAATTTATTACACTAAGAATATTTCTTATTTTGACTGTTAATGAGTTCTTAATCATTATAAATTTCAATCTTGTATTCTTTTGACCTTCATAAGTAAGCCTTTGTTATTTTTCATTGAACTGTTTTGTATTGTTTTACGTAAATAAAAAAAGTAGTTCATTTACTTTATTTGCTTTTAGAATTCAATGTTCCGCCGTATGTTTTTCTTTTTTTATATCTAAAACTGAATAGACTCAAACATATCCTGAATCCGTGACTATTTCGCTTGGGATCTGAATTCAATTTCACTCTGACCTCGGCAAAAACTCTTGTCTTTTGTGCTTCGTTCTGTCAACCCTCAATATGTCGTTTCCACAAGACACTGTCAAAAAAATATGTTTCTATCGATCGACGACAGAGGTCGCTTTTGAAAAGTTATATCACAGAGCAAATATCTCGAATCGTTACAGAATCGCTTTGCAGCAGATATCCACTTAGATTTTTAGATGGAATATTGACTTAAATGCGTCCAATGGGAAATGGGGACGACAATACAGAATAGATCAACCACTATTTGTAAATCCTTTATTTTGATCGGGGAATTGAGCAGAAAAATCACTGCCTATATTTAAAAATATTCAAAGCGAATCGATGCTATTTTTTTTTTATTTCTTTACTGATTGAGGACGAAATAAAGAAGAATGAAAATTTGCCATTTGCCGTACTTTTTTATTCACAAGTGCTTGTGTGTGCATGGGGCTCCAACTATTTATTCTTTCAGTATTAAACAAGAAAGTTCTGAATGAACTTAATGTCTAATTTCCTTGAACTGAAAATGAGAAACAAAAGCAGCATCTGAATAAAAATTGCCTTTCTGGTTCCTTTTAAGGGAAGGAGTTGGGAACGGCCGTTTCGTCCTTCAACGGACTCATCAGCCCATGGTATTACGATATTTAATTACGTAACTGATTCAATCGACTAATTTGAATCACATCAAAGCGTGCGCAAATTAGTGAATTAATAAATGGATACTAATTGTTTGGTTTTAAGGCTTTCCCATCTAAATTTTTGTCGCTTTCACGAGCTCATTTCTCGACAAAAAAAATTCAAAGACAAAAGTCAAATCGCCATTGGCTTTTAAATATGCCCATCAAGTTTCAAGAAGATTCATTAGTAGAAAGTTATTAGGAGCACACGTTTTTACAAACACAGAATTCCCAGGAATGTAGGCTAAAAGTTTGCTTCAATGCCAATAATCAGAGAATTCCCAAATATCCCTGTATTTTCTCGTGTAAATAGCAGCTGTTATGTAAATTAATCATTTGCGATACAAACCGAATGAATTATAAATAGAAATGAAGCGGAAAGATGGATATTTTGTAAGTGACCAGAAATTTTCAAAATTACCATTATCACTATATAAATGATAAAACCTTTTTTGTTTTGTTTGTTTGTTTTTTTTTTAGTCCCACTCCTTTAGGAAAACAGCTCATAAAATCAGTCAGCCTGTCTGTGTATATGTCGTCGCGCTTATGTCCGTTAAATGGCTCTTGAAGCCTGAGATGCATATTTATGGACAAGAGAGGCGGTTAACATTTTTTTTTTATTTGAAATTTTTTTCCTTATAGGTTCTTCTTGAAACATTAATGCCTGAAGGAACCAAAAATTCCTATAAAATGAAGAAAACAATAATATCTTAACAAATACAGATTACTCTTTTTAGTAATCCCGTTAATCTCTACGTGTTCTGATGTGATTAAGAATAACTGTATTTTAACTTGAGTAAATAACAAACAATTAATTATTCTTTCCCAAAAAGGAAAAGTTTTAGTTATGATAATAATTATAGTCCGGTCATTATATCTGTGGAAGCACGTGATGGCTCCACATATGGTGAACGACTGAGCAGTAGTTACTGCGCATACTTCCGTTTCCTTTAATAATGTAAATTAAAAAAAATAAAAAATAAGTGGAAAATAAAGAAATTCCATATTGATTCCTCAGTCTTCCTCTAGTATTCATAATTCATACAAAAATTCTTCTTATCTTGTTATTTATTCAGATATTATATAAAATAAATAAATTTAAGAAATATAATATTGTGAAAAAACAACAAAAATAATAAATGTAAAACATTGTAGCATTAGGAAACATACGATGCAAACAACGAGAGCAACCTACAACGAAATTCCAGAAGAGACCAAGCAATAATCCTAGTGAAGAAAGGAAATGATAATGATTGGTTAACTGAGATCACGAGACTCCACAGATATAGTGAACGGTCTATAGTTATTGCTCTGTGGGAACTAAACATACAACGCGTTTTGTTTTACCTTGTTCTTAGCTTTTAGACAATATAGAAAAATAAAAAAAAAATAAAAAAAAAAACTCAACAACTTACAGTCGTCGCGGCGAGTGTTGAAACCGGAAACACATTATCATTCACTAATTTCTCCAGTATCAATGCCCTGAGCTGCGCAGGAAATATCAATCTCAATTATCAAAAATAGGAAATATCAAAAATCTCACATACATCTTCTTGAAATCGACGAGCAACGTTAAGAATAATTTCCCTAGCTTGACTGTTGAGAACTTTTCCTCGTCGAAATATTGAATGTGAAGCAGCGACCGCCATTTTCTCTTCTATTTGAATGTGAGCGACCGGCCAGGAAAGGAAAATCTATAATCTGCATTGCATTCTGGGAGTCTCAACTCTCGTCGCGAAGACTGTAGGGAAGTTAGTTAAAGTTTTACAGAAACTTGTTTTAAGTGTTTTACTTGCAAAATAAAAGTTATACATATCAAATCATTATATATTGTTTATATACATACTTTTTATAAATAATGAGACAATTTCCCACCTATTCCCACTTTTCTGTGGGAGTGCATAATTTCTTAGCGTCTTATGACGGGTTTCTCTAAATAGTCTAATGACTATTTTAAGTCCAATTGCTTCCATTTAAGTTGTGCTATGAGCTACTACTCAGAAAAACCGATAGTTAAAATAGTAAAATAGATTTTTGTATTTATTATCCAGTACCAATTCCCATTTTATAAAAACTGAATTAAATGGATATTATTAACTGAATTTGTGTAAATTGGATTAATTTCAATCGTATCAAACCACGCTGAATGGATTAAGGATTTAATACTCATTGTTCAAAATAATAAGCTAAATCAGGATAAAAATCCTTTGTTTAAATTCCCGTACTTTTATGGGAATTTTTGTTTCCTTTCTCGTGCTAATTCTTGACAAGGGCCCATCTGGAAAACATTTCAAATATACTAGAACGTTCCTAATCTTCGAATATGCATACCACGTTTCAAAAAGACATCCAGTGGTCAAAAGTTGTTAGGGATGAGAAGACATACACACAGAAATAGTCTAATTTCCAAGAGTAGGATAAAAACATAGTTACATTACTATCAAATTGATTCCAACGAAAAAGGTTATTTTAACTTTCTAGCTAGAAGAAACCACACTAGACCTAGAAGTAAGTAACAGAGTAGCATTCGAGAATGGTAATTAATTACATTGATAAACAATGATAGATTGATAGACCAATCATAGATTGCAATACAGATCAGATACTTGATGGAAATAGAGCGTATAGTAGAGCAGGAGTGGCCAAACCGAGGCTCGCGAGCCACATGCGGCTCTTTGACATATAATGTGCGGCTCGAGAAATATGTGTGGCTGAACTGCTTTTTGTATCGCAATCAATATAAAAGGTAAAAAGAAAACCAAGCTTTATAATTATTATCGTGTATAAACTTAAGAGTCCACTGGATTAAAACGTTAGTTTCATTGTCATTCAGTCAGATTCAATGTTAATGAAGTATAAATTTTCACATTTTTCACATATATTATGGATATATATTTCTTAATATTTATGTAAAGTTTTTGTAACAAAATTAAAATGTATATAATATTTGTTCAGGTCTTGCTCCTCTCAAGCATCTAAAGTTTGTCGTATCTTAGGTTAAGCAAGTTTGGCCACCACTGTATGGGAGCATGTAATATTTCTAATGCTTGTAATAACGAGTAACAAAATTGAAGATTTATAGGAAACTTATTCGCTCAGTCGTAACATATGAAGCGGAAACATAGACTCTAACAGCAGGTGAGGAGAAAGGTCTAAGAGGTTTAGAGAGAGAAATTCTACGAAGAATATAAGGAGCAGTAAAGGACCAGGACGAATAGAGAATAAGGTATAACTATGAGTCAAATGAACTAACTGGAGGACAAGACATTGTGAAATTCATAAAAGTATAAAGAATAGATGGCTAGGAAATTTAGAAAGAAGATCTTAGAAGTGAACGAAAAGAATTTTTCATCTTTTCCTATAAAAATCTTTTTTTTTCTTCTCTTATAAAAATCGAAATAATTAAGATGTGCAACCTATGATTTGAAAGTAATGGAAGTAAAAAGATGGAAAAACAGAACTATAAATAAAGTAAGATAATATATCAAATTAAAATGAATCTAAAAGACACTATTAATTAGAAAACCAACCAAATGGTAACGCTTGACTAGTTTCTTTCTCAAACACCTTTGCAGAAGGATTAGCCCTTTTAAAAGGAATTCACAACCAATCGAATGCCATTGAAACGGTTGAGTCAACTACGGTAACAAGTGGATATCCTTGTTGATTGATGAGAAACATTCATTGAAAAAGTCAGCACAACTAAACCAATCTTTTACATCTCGATTTCTTGCCATACTGCATTGTTCGTGAAGAACTAAGCGAATCCTGCTACTATACAATATCGGTGTAACTACGAAAAGTTACTTAGTTATAGCAGCAAGCAATTCGTTAATAACAAAGGTCATTATCCTGAATATATTTTTCTACATTTAAAAATAACTGTATCTGTGGGATTAAATACATTAACAAAATATCCATACTGTATACATCATGCGCCCCCTAGGGATTCGACAAAGAGAACTCTCTAATGGCAACACTGCAGATCATGCATCCGAAATAGACTTTACATACTGAGTTAAAAAAATCCTATTATTTTTGGAAAGGTAAGAAGTTAAGAAATTGTTTTAACGTGTTCCTAAAAACATGGATTCACAAGGAAGCCGTTCAAGGACTTCGAAAGCTTTCGTTCTTTTTTAATGTATTTTTAAAGTTTTATTACAATTTTTAAAGAACATTCTTGAGTGTTTTGTAAGACTTATTTTTAAACTATAATTATTTTTGGAAGAGAAACGAATGACCTGTTTATGGAAATTCAAAGCATCATTGTTAACTTTATTGAAAAATACTACAACAGTAGACCTATTCACTTATGCGTGGAAGCTTGCGGACTGCATAAGTAATTGAACTCCTTTCAATTCCCAGTGTTTTGTTTGGTTTGTTTTTTGGTGTTCACGTCCCTATTCCCTATATTTTGGTAGATACCTTGTTATTGACTCAACCTTTTCGACCTTTGGTTGTAAATTTCTTTTAAATTTAAAATCTCGTTGTGGCTGATCTTATACGGATACCAATTCATCACCTTTCTCAATTACTTCCATAGGATACATCCAATGCTGCGACGCTGCATTACTGGATCCTGTAACATTATACATTGACTCTTCAACAATAGCTATGATAATATCTTCAATGACTTGTTAAGTTAAAGCTTTATGCCCTGAACAGGGTTTGAACTCCTAGACGTCCAGTTTTCTCGAATCGAGTGCTCATTCTCCCGAGAGCTTGTACAGTTAATGGTCCTCGAAGGTAATTTCTTATGTCAGCTGAATTCCCGAAGTGAAGCCGCGGCATTGCCATTGTTTACATAAACAGTTTCACAAGCGATGAGAGTTCGAGCAAGGTGATGAGCATCGGAACTCGTACGAATGACATCCAGCTCTTGTGGCCACATTGATAAGTAGAATTTGACTACAACACGTGTGCTTACGCAAATGAAACTGCATTTTCGTTGCTTGCAGCGCCACAGGTAGAAAAGCGGTGACTTTTGGTCCTAATTTTTGTTTTGTTTCGGTCGCATATCCTCAAATGTCACCCTACTTTAAAAGGTACTTTAATTACGATCACCAGGTAAATCTAAGGATTCTATAATTCTTATCTTCAGTTCTATAAGAATAAATTAGGAGATCCGTTTCGTAAATTGAAATGTGCTAAATTGCTTGGAGGATAAAAAGTTGAAGAACCACTACATTAAAATTGAGCCTCTAATAAGGTTTGGGAGGTAAGCGTCCATGAGGATATAAAAATTAGCACCAGTAAACTAATTATAATCCAAGTATAATCAACGCCGCTGTGTGAGTTGTCTAGAACATTCATTAATTATCTTCCCCCCATTAATCACACTTTTGTCATGCGTTTCCAATTTTATCTAGATGCTTCCGAAATTAATTTCCGTATGTGGTTCTAACTTTTTGAGCAAAGAATAAAGTTTCCAGTTGTCATTCGAACAAATTAAGTAAATCTAATAAAGAGCCAGGGACGCATTCAAACGGAAACATTTCAGTATTAATTTTAAATTCTTTCATTTAAGTTTTAAAGGCGCTAGAAGATTAAAAAAAGTTTTGAATATTTAAAGAAAGGAAAATTAGTACATTTTCGTTTGCCTTTTTTTTTCCTTTTCTTTTCTGGTTTGTAGACAAATGTCTCTTGAAGCAAATATTAAACTCTGAGGATTCGCTTAAATTTTCATCTTGTATTTTTTTATCTTTTCCATTTTTAGGTTTTTGGGGATCAATTTTATTTTGATGACCAAGTTGTCTGTACGATTCCATACCCCTGTTTTAATGCAGTATTTACTATCCAAACAGATATGGAATCTATTTGAATAACAAGCAAAAATTTGATAAAATTGTTTCAAAAAACAGTAGCAATATAGAAAGTGTCTTGTAAAAATTGTAATAAATTCTATATTGAAGGAAAAGTTCCTACGTATGCTCAGCAATTCATAGTGAAGAAATAAGTTTCAGCCGACATACAAAATTAAGTTAAAAACTATAAGCATAATTATAATTAAAAATTAAAACCATACATACATGACCTGGAGCTTTCGAGTTTCCTTTGCGGAGCTCATTTTCAGCAATTTTACAAAAGTATTCGGTCCTATATATATAATGTATGTAAGGAACGCTAATAAATGTATACAGCTGTCAAAAGATAGCTTAATATAATCAGCTACCAAAGCCAAAGTTTTATTAGTTTTATCGTTTTGTAAGTTTTGCTTTTTCTTCTGTTCTAAAGAAATCCTAATTTAGATTTCCAAAATATGTTTTATTTTAAACTATTAAACTAAAGATATTATTAATAATTTCTTTAGAAATTTTTTTTCTTGTTTCTTTAAGTTAAATACTAAGATGATTGCAGTTCTTTATATGGATTACAATTTATGTTTTCATTACATTATTTCTATTACATTTTGAGAGAATAAGATATTCTTGGTTGAGATGTTTTATGGAGGGGGGGGGGCTTCTCAATATCTCTGACTATACTTACTCGTAATTTTTCAATTCTGACATTGATAGGTTTGTCAATGTATAAAGTTAAACAGGTTTTCATAGTAGTAAATTTGTTAATTTTTTTATTTATGACGTTTGGTAGAACAGATCTCTTATTATTTTTATATTTGATTGGAAGTTAGATTAATTCCTACTGTTTTGATAATTCTTGGATAAGGATGTCAATCTGAACGGATTCAAGCTGAAATTTATTTAATGTTTAAACGGTAACAACATTTTGGCTTTATTAATTTGTTTAATGTATTGTTATAACAAATTAGGTTTTTAAACTGATTCTGTGTTAGAAGAATTTGTGAAGTTAGATATTGACTTGAATTATTAATAATAAAATTAATATCAATGTTCTGAGGCAATTGGATTTAAATTTAGGTCTTTTGAGTTATATAAAATTAATAAAAAGGTAATAAGAATTATAAATTATTTTACAGTATTAAACAACTTCGTTTTTAGAAATTTCATTTGATGCTAAAGAAGCAATTTAAATAAAAAGAACTTAAAGGCCTAGAGGAAGTCGGGATAGTGGCGCACATTGGGTAATAGCGCGCATATTCTTATGCAGTAATGCACTTGGAAAATACAACTTCCGAAACAGTACTCACTTGAGAAAAAAGCGTGTATATGTTGCCGTTGTGTTGTCGCGAGTGATTTTATAAAAATGTATTTTTTTCTTGTAATTGTGCATTCTAAATTGTGCTTAAGAAAAGTCAAATAACTATTACTTTTATCAAAGAATTTAGAATAGGAATAATCACAGGATAAAAAATCAAACAGAATCAAATATTTATAATATTTATAAGTTATTATGTGAGAGACTTCAAGCAAAGGATTTAAGTAAAAACAAAATCACTAAAGTTAATGAAGAATCAACATTCCTGCTAATTATTCATCAAAACATCGGTAGGAACAGAATTACAATAATTTCAATAAATTTCTTTTAAAAAGAATTACATCTTTTTATGATATCTCCATTTAGAAAAAAAAAATCACATTTTTTATTTTATTCTAAAAAGAGCCGTGCGCATGCGTCACTAATATTGCAACCTTTTTAGGACTATTATAAAAATATAAATAAAATATAACCTGCCAATATGAAACGCAACCTTTTTAGGACTATTATAAAAATATAAATAAAATATAACCTGCCACAGAAAGCGAAAAGAGAAAAAGAAGCAGACAAACAGAGAAGAAAGGAAGCATCCATGTCACTCCGGGATTCGAACCGAGGTTCACACACACCGGCAGACCTTGATCAGAAGGTTGTGCCTGATCGGCGCGATATCATTTTCATCTCTTTACCGTTGTATCCCTAAAATGAATTATGATTTGGATCACATATTAGCGTTTCAATTATTTAAACAACCCTATGTCGATGGTGCATTTAATTGGGACTGGATGATACTTCTACACAAAACTTAATTAATAAAATTAATCAGTTATATCAGTTATATACAGTTTGTTAATATTTCGATAGTCACTTACTTTTCAAGTACCTATAGAAATTGAACTATAGAAATCAATAAGCTGAGGACGAAAGGCAGAACCTGCAGTCCCAGTTTCTCGTCCATGTTAGCTCAGGGTTGAAATCCTTTAGTCTTGTGCATCTTTGAATTTTGTTTCTTATGTCATTCGCTTTATATAACCATTTGGAGAACTATAATTAGATAATTATAATAATGATAACTATTTTTGCTTTGTTTATCATGTTGTAATTGTTCTTATTTACACTGAAAACATTTTCCATTTAGTGACAGCACTTTTAACAAAGGAATGCGTCTAACAATGCTATGGTTTGCCATGTATGCTCTTCTTGATGTCTCACATAATAACTGGGAAAATTGCCTGCTAAAGACATTGCGACTGTCTATTCGACCGTCTGTGCACGTGCAGTAAATCGATTTGCCCTGAACAGATATTCATGAAATTTGTTATGTGAAGACATCAATTAAACTTAATGAGCAATTCCAAATTTCATCCAGTTTGGATAAAAACTAAGGGCTGAAAGGTTAAAAAGTGTTTTTTTTTCCCCAACAAGACTGCATTTCAAACAATGAAAAACGAACGCGCCTAACAATGCTCCGGTTTACAATGCCTGCTTTTTTTTTTTAAACTGCAGTTAGATGAAAATAAAAACAATTTCATAGTAGAAAGCAATTGCTCTACTCAATCTAAGATGGCTGTTGCAGAGAAAAGACAAAAAGATAAAATATGATTTTTATTACCCTAGGGAAGAGATAAAGAAGAAACGAGGAGATAAAAATGACAAGGTGAAGACAGAGATGTGAGACGTCGAAGAGCAAAGATCTAGAAGGGTGGGGGAGGAAAAAAGATCAGAGTAAATTTGTCAGTTTCACTTAATTTATTGTGAATTTAAATGATTTTATAATTTAAACATACGGGGGGGGGGGTTAATGACGTTGATGGGAAATCTTTAAATTTTTCTTAATTTTTTTAGAGATTTATGTTTTGTTTGTTTTTTTCTTGGGATATTAATTCAAAATTCGAGAGACTTCTTTATAGTTATTATTTAAATAAAGGAGATTTCAATGATAAATTGATATTTTCAGAGCCGTTTCTAGGTATTCTGCCACCCTAGGTGAGAACTGAAAAATCGCCCCCTCCCTTTCAAATACTGTCCCCTCCCTTTCTCCCTCCCCCTCGCGAGATAGCGCACGCGCCTCTTTCCAGAATTCTTTGTTTAATAATTAATAATTTCGCTGTTTGATATACATATAAAATTAATTTTTCCGTCCTTCGGCCGCCCTAAAATCTTGCCGCCCTAGGCGGCCGCCTAGTCTTGCCTAATGGTAGAAACGGCCCTGAATATTTTATCTACTAGAACTACCTCCACTGCACAAAGGAAATGGCCATAATTCGTAATCACGCCTGAGAGTCCACGTGACAACAGTTAATCAAAATATGAATAAAGTATTAATAAGTAAAATTGACATTTAAAAATTTAAGTTGATATTTAGATTTACAATAATTTGGTACAATAAAACCCCGCTAATCCAAGGAAATGAGACCGACCCCCTATTCGGTGGAATGTGTATTAATTATCCTTATACCATAGTACGCGCTGTTGTCACACCTTCAGTTCGTTATAAACAATCGCCTGTGTAAATAGTCTACAGTTTTTCTATTTTTTTATACACGGTGGCCGGGAAGTTCTTGTAACCTCTATTATGTTGTCATTATATTAAGGGATAAAGGAATTTCCCGGCCACTCTAATTTACAAATACTATCAGTAAGTCACTGTTGATAGTGAATCTCTTAAAACTCCTTTATTGTTATCACGAACGACATTTAGATTGAGACTGAAAGAGAATCCAGATGTAAATAGATGAATTTATCTCTTGTCCAGACGCACTTTCTGATAATGATAGCCTATGTTATAAATGCGTTAAGAATGTGACGGTGATAACTTTGTTTTCTGCTAGCTTTTGATCATTAAAGACAAATCTTTAAGGAATTAAAAAAAAAATAAGATTTGAAGTAAAGAAACTTCTGGAAGCGATTTCTTGGAAGAAAAAGTGGTTCGTATATGTATTTGGATGCATCCTAGCAAGAGTGAAACTTTCCCATACAGATATATTCAAGTGATATACAGGTCGATGAAAATTGTTGAAAACAATAATGAAGCCATACACCTGCATAACCAAAAATAATTTATAGACATGAATAGGAATACAACGTTTCGCTGTCGAGAGGCAGCCTTCTCAAGTCATTTACAGGTCATTTACTATACAGGGTGGACCAATTAAATTGTTACAGCTAAATATTTCCGAAACGGTACGTGATAGAAAACAAATGTTTCAAGCAACTCCATTTATTTTCGAGGGGGACAGTTGATGGTGTTAGTTTTAATTGGAACAGTTCATTGCTGACGCGGGGGTGGACGGTAACTTCACAATTTTCAATGGA
>JAFIDM010000005.1:12130466-12156804 GCA_023159025.1 Thereuonema tuberculata | reverse complement strand
TATATTTTATAATATATTCTGAAGTGTAGAAGAAGTTTTATTCAAATTGTATCTGCAGTAAAAAACAATTTTCCGATAAAACTGTCTACCTATTATTGACAATGCTCCATCGCACCCCATCGAGTCTGAACAAATGTGTAGCAATATAAGGACTAGTTTTTCTTCCTCCAAATGTGACTTCATCCCTTGGATCAGAGCGTGTTGCTCAACATGAAGTGCAAATACAAGAAACAGTTTCTCCAGTCGCTCATTGAGGGTGATGATGACAATCGTTCTTTGTCTCAGAAATTAAAGTACTAAACCATACAAATCATTCAATCTGGAAAGTAAAAAGATGTTGGCATCCGTGAAAAGTTAATTCCTTCAGCAGAAACAATTTGGTGAAAAGAGAAATTGAGATATGTATAAATGTAATTACAAGTTTTGACCTGCAGGACCAGTGGCCGGATTCAATTCTCGGCCGAAGTCGGGGATTTTTTTCTAGGTTATTTCTCCTCAGATGGATCCAAAGGTTCACCCAGTACTCTGCAAAATGAGATCCGGTTTTCTTTTTGGGACGTTAAGGCGGGCGAGCATTAGGCTTACCACCCAATCTCAATGATCAGTGAAACGCAGTACTGTATATCTTCGTTGCCTCATGATCCCAGTTACCTACAATATGCAATTTACGAATTTGGGTTCATATATAACTGGTTAGTTGGTTTTAATGGCACAGAAAAAAAACTTATTTGGCTAAGCTGAGCCAAGCAAAGCGAAAATCAATGTAAAAATAAAACATTAGAAGAATAATACAGAACTCCAAGCCCTTATAAGTAATAAAGAAGGCTAATTATTATACTTTTAATGGATAAAAATGGAAACATGAAACTAAAAGACTACTAGAAAGGAAACTAAGATTAAAGTGAATCCATGAGAGACAAAAAAGAAAGAATAACAGTAATGTGTAAAATGGTATTTTTCTTTAAGACATCAAAGAACTGGCAATGCCATATAAGTGAATATCTTATAAAATAGATGCGTTCAATAATAGGGCTACAGATACATGAATAGATATATTTAAAAAGAGGATAAAAACTGCCGAATATCTCTGAATATGACATCTAGTTTGTTTAAAAGTAGCTTTAACATCTCGATATTTCGTCATTTATGTTTAATTTCATTTATGTTTAATTTATGTTTAATTACATACGTAAAATATGTTTAATTTGGAACTAACAACAAGCCTTCTCGTTTTTGGATTGAAGGGTTGTAAAATATAAAATCTGACGACTGAAAATCTTGCAGGGACAGAGGACACGAAGAATGAACTTACAAACAAACTAGCATTCTTCTTTATATATTAGATGATACCATTATTTTTTGTAATAAGAGGGAGTCAGAATCTGAAAACTTATCGACAAATGTTTTTTTCTTTCTCTTTTTGCAAATTTGTCAGCAGATTTCACGATCCTCCACTCCTGGTGAGTGGCCTACCCAGTCCCTAGATTTCACCCCTCCTGCTAAGTTTTTTGCTCTCAGCGATATTGAAAAGATATTGTCTAAGTAAGTAAATCCAACATCAAGGACTATTTGAAGGAGAGAGGTATAAGTTTTTTTAACCATTATCTAAACCTGTAATTATCTTGTAGCGAAGAAACCCTCGAATGTACGGTACCTTAATATATGGATTTCATATTGAATTTATCGTTGATATTATCCTTCCCTTAGGTTTACAAGCTATAAGTGTTTTTTAATATTTCCAGATTTTAGCTTCCACTAAGTCTATAGATACATTTTTTATCCTCCATGTAAAGTTTTATTTTTTTGTAGTTAAGGAGTTTTTAATCTCTATATAGTCAGATTTCGAGAACCTTTTTAGATAACAATGAATTTACTTATGCTTTCTCTTTACTAGGTCGCCTCTGTAAATGAGTATTAATTAAAATTCATTGTTACGATGTTCTAATAGAAAGAAAACAATGAGAGGAAATCTGAGAGGATTATTGAAATTTTAATTTCAGGATCATTCTGGTTACTTGGATGTGATATTTATTGTTGTAAATATTTGAGATGTAGACAAACCTCCAACGTTACCAAGCTTCGAAATGAATCTCATCGAACTTTTCCAAAGAAACATTGATTATTCAAGTTGTTATTCGTAGACGAATGTGGGAACAACACCAACTGCTTAAGAATGGTTAGTCTATAGGGAAAAGAAAAGAAACGAATTAAGGAAGACAGAGCAAATTAATTAGAGAGAATTCGTGATGTGTAACAGTAATCCCCGAATTCAATAACAGAGGGAGAGAAGGTAGGGTAGGATTAAATAGATATTACCGTCAATTCCCCTTGAGTTTAAAACAAAGAGTAAACATTTCAGTTGTATTTACAATTCATTAATCTGGCGAAAGAAACAGGGCCTAATAGGAATAAGAAAATCATTTATTTATGGTCTTAGAAATAGGAAATCATAGTTGTCTGCACGTCAATGCTGTAGCTAGGTTTAATGGCATCCTCTCGCGAATAATCAAAATTCCGCACGAACTCTCTACCAGAAAACAAAAAAATAAAAACCAACCAACCAAAAAAAAAAAAAAAAAGAAGAGGCTATTCAACTAATAGAAAATTTTATATGGGATTTCTTCCACTCCAGATGAAATTGAGTTGATATTTCGGCTCTGCCTTCAGAGCCTTTGTCACGCGATGTTTGAGAATTATATGAATTACTGTATTGTTGGTCTCTGAGAAGAAGACCACGAAATCGTCTTCTCCAAAACACTCAAAGAAATTTCATGTAACTCAAACATCTCCTGACGAAGACTCAAGGAGCAGACCCGAAATATAGAATCAATTTCACCAGGAGCTGGAAAATACGTCATAAACGAGCGTATTACTTGAATATTCATTTTATCATCCTTCAAATCCAAGTTATGGGAACATATCTTACAACGAGCAAAAAATATCAGTAATAAATAAAGGGTTTATTTTACCGCTGCATTCCACAGACTGCAAAATGCTTTATTGCTCTATTTTCTTTGTCTCCGTTAGTTTTACTAATTACTTTAAAAATATCAATTAGCAATATTCTGCAAAAGTAAAGACATTGTTGATGCATATATTCGATCTTCTAATTTAAAGATCAACTTATCTTTGTCTTTGTATCAGTTCTCCATTTTGTATTCCATATATTTCTGTATGTATAATCATTACTCATCTTATGCGTCATATTATCTTCTAATGTTATATCCATCCATCTGCTTCACTTTTGTGAAATTCATTCGTAGAATGCATCTTATTCATTACCAAAAATACTTCACTTCATCTTTTTATATCCTCCTATTTGTTGTGTCGCCATGGCTTCAAACGAGTTCAACATTTTTCTCACATTATTATTAATGTCATTGTATTTTTTACTCTTCCTGCTTTCTTTTCATTGTTGCTTTGTTTGATTGGGTGTTATTTTCTACAATGCAGTCTAGAAAAAAACAATTCGTTATTATATTAATTCTTATTACATTACTAATAAGTATTACTAATACATTTTTATTTTCTTTTTTAATTGATGAAAATTAAATCCTTAATTTTATTTATTTATTTAAACGTGCAGTTTTCTGTTTCTTCTTTTACAATATTTGTCAATACAATAATCATCCACATTTGTCTACAATAATAATATCACAATAACTCAACTATTAAAATTTTGTAAAAGCAAATATAAATATCATTTATGAGGAGAATTTTACTAAAGAATAAATTAACTTTCCATATTTCTATACTTTTAGATTGTAGAAAAAGCTATAAAAACTTGATGTTGTTTTGTTTATTGTATCATCATGTGATTTATAAATATAAAACTATTGTTTGCGACTGGTATTGATTCGTTGTCAATGATAACAATTCAGATAGATCAGTTTCTATTTAAATAAATATTTTTGGTGATCCTATATACATTCCTTAGTTGTTCTTCTAGTCTCTCCAATGTATATACAATAGAAGACAAATGTATACGCAAGTACATCTGCTCAGTTTATGAAGGTTATATTTAGAGAAATGAAGCCAGAAATTCTATTCGTTATGTAATGAATAAAGCTGTCCATGCTTTTGTAAATGAAATCAGGGTTGGTTCCATTTGCTTTGGGTTGTCTGTGAATCCTCTACATCCCGCAGGACCTTGGTTATTTATCATTATGACGTTGTTGTTTTTTTTTATTTGTGATCTCGGTTGTCACTCTGATTAAACGCCACCCGCATCTTCTTGACAGCCCTTGCAAGTGATATGGACGAGTCCACAGGGAAATGGAGGGAAGCATTGATTGGATTCTTCCCAATCACAGAGTTTTTGAAAGCCCTGAATTGAGGTAATTGTTTGTTATCCTCTGCGGAGTTGAGATAAGTTAGTATGCCTTAAATTCTTCGCACTTAAGATTTTCTTTTGTGTTGTCTTTTTTTACTCTTGCTAAGAAATCTTAACTAAGAATCAATTGTTGTTTCCCAGTTAAGATTTTACAAGAAATGTAAGAAAGCTATCCCAGAAAGTAAATAAATATTTGCAAAATTTAACAACAACAGTAAATTCTTGTGAACAATAAATACTGAAAGAAATGAAAAATATCTAAAATGTTACGATGACCAGAAAAAAAGGAAAAATAAACAAAAAAGTAAATAAGCAGTCACAACAGTTTCGGAAATCCATTTGTTTTCGATTTTCTTCTTCGGGTGCCAGAAGACTTGAGACAGTTACAGTTAAGGCAATATTCAACGTCACGAGCTACACTTTGCAGACTGGTGGAGTTCATTATGGTGAGAAAGGAAATGAGAAATTACACAGATTTCATTAATTCTTATCTTCTTGTTTTGTTTTTTTATTTAAATGTACTGTAGTGCATTTTGAATGGAGATTTCAGTATTGTAGCATTCCCTTTCCATGCTCATAAGGGTTTCACAGAATTTACGTAAATAATCGTCTTTAGCTTTGGCATAGGTAATGGGATCACTCGTGTTTATAAGGTGTCCAGTGCTGATGAAGTGTTGGCAGTGCAGTACTGCATGCTACCCTTTCTAATGGGTTTGATATGTTCAGATATATGCGTTTTTGTAGCAGATGTTTTGTTTCATCCACGTACATGCATGTTTTTATGGGCTTCTGGTTACATTTTAAACCATAAACTCAACCTGCACTACATAGTGTATGAAGTGACCTATTATGGTTATCTCTATTAGCTTTATTTAAGAGCATCCATAGGGTATCATTGACTTTACTGACAATGTTTATCCTGTAGGGCGCGAGTATGGGCCTCAACATTTTGAATAAAGCTTCGTGATATGGGATTGCGATGTATTTCCTATCTTGCTTCATTAGTACATTGTGGTCGTCTTTTTCATTTATTGGCCGTACGACGAGCTTTAAACTGTGCTCCAACAAGAATTTACTACGTTTTGAAGTAAAAAGAATCATGATATTTTCAGGGGTAATAGATATCTCTCCGAATACATTCACAGAAGCATTGGAAAAGTTATACGAAGGATTAAAAATGAAAAAGACGACCACCGTCTCGTGACGTTGAATATTGCGTTAACTGTAACTACCTCATTGTCTCCTTACAACCAAAAAAGAAAATCGAAAAAATGGATTTCCGAAACTGTTGTGACTGTTTAGTTACTTTTTGTGTGTTTTTCTTTTTAGAAAAACTGTGCTTATTCCTGTCATCTTAACATTTATGTATCTACTGCATGTTAAAAAAGATGAATTGAAAATATCCTTTTCTTAAAGTGAACTAAAACTTCATGTGCTTTTTTTTTTTTTTTACCGACTCTGTAGAAAATAGCTGCTAGGATTCCCATGTCTAAATGTATGCTTGTAAAACGTCCTTCATCGCCAAAACCGGGAGTCGTTGGACTCTCCATGGCCTGGAGGTTTGGAAAAAAATCCAGGATAGATCACTTCCGGTTTTAGATGGTTATTGACCAGGTCAGGAAAATAGTGGTAAGTGGACAAAATTGGGATTTATGTATACTTAACTGATGAGCTGAGAACTCGACCTATGGTCATTTCGATTCAAGGTGACCATTACCTACTTACTCAAGAGTTACATGAAAATGGGGCATAAACATACTTAAGACATATTGAATGACATACTGAAAGAACTCAGTGCAGGCATCGCTTCCACTGGTAATGTTTGTGCGGCAACAACGTTTCTGCAAGCCCATGAATGATAATTCATGCCAGGGTATCAAATGACCGTGATGAAAATTGTACTTGATCCTCGAATTACAATGCTTGAATAATTGAGTTTTGCGCGCGAACCAGCAGCAGTGGCAATTTTAAGAACGCATTATTTGATAGAATGCAAATTGTATGGGATAGCTTGGTTTGTGTTTGCTATGAAACTGAATTGATTTGTTTTTCTACAGTTGTTCACAACTAAAATCATCCGCAACTTATTGTATCTTGAATACCAATACAGTGAAAAATCGGAAACTTAGGAAAATAAATGTGAAAGCAGTGTAGTTTTAAATTTCAAAATGGATTTTGATTTATAATTGTTGCAATAGTAATAATTCCAAATTTATGATAAGAAATAATTTTTTATTAGATTTTTAGTTTATGATCTTTATTTTTTTTAAATTATTGAAAATTAATAAAATATCAAAACCTCATTAAATTTCATTAATTTTAATCACATCAAGATGAATGTAATTAACTACTGAGGAATTTTTATATTCACAATTGTAATGTAATATCAATTTAAAGTTGTCAAAAAAAGAAGGTTTATTTATTCGCTTAATAATTATTTAAAAATAAAATAAAATTGATGCCAAAGTGTATAATTTTCAACTCTGAAGGAACTTTTTTTTATTCTATTCTTAAAATTAAACTAAAACCGGAATAAAGAAAAGGATTTCCGGAATCGCTACAAAATTTTTAATTGACAAAAAAATCCTATTTTTTTTCCTAAAATACTTAAAAAAACAATAACTCCAACTAATATTTTTTTTCTAAAATTGGGAATTATTATATTAAAACAACAATGATAAATGAAAATTAATTTTAAATATTAAAATTGCAGTGCCAACTTATAGTTAATAAGAAATTATGTATATTTGTAATTAAGTATATTAAGAAAAGAATTATCGTATAGTGAGACTAATTGAAAAATAAATGGAAAAGTTAATAAATAAAAAAAAGAGAATCAAAAGATTATAATAATAGTTATAAGTATAAATATTTGCAGAGGGTTATATTACAAATTATTAATCTTTATGAGTTGCCGGTACGCACCGAAGTGCGCGCTTCGTATCCGAAGCATCCGTATTCCAGGGAGCGCTAGTGTTCCCAAGATGGCGAACCCCTAGCAGACTCCCTAGAATTTCAAGGGAAAGATACTGGGGTGGTTTCCCGAGGCCTTTTCCAGGACGCCATTAAGGAATGACGTCAGACCGAAGAGAAAGTGAAGAAGAGGCTGGACAACACAGGAAAGGAAATTGAAACAGTCATGCCACTGCCGGGATTCGAACCCAGGTACTGGCGCACTGGTCGCCAGGGCAGACTGCCGCCGAGACCGCACGGCCACGCCAGCATGGCTACTAATCTTTAATAATAAATTTAAAATAACTTTTGTTGGTAATTTTAAATACTTATTCTAAATAATGCTTTATATTAATACAGTGTGTAATTAGCATTGAAGGTAGTTATAAATTACAAGGATTAGATTATTGTGAATATGGGTAATTTTAACAATAAGTTTTAACAAGATTTATAGGAAATGTTACGAAATTATACTATTAATTATACATTTATTTAGAGCAGGAGTTCTCAACCGGGGTCCACATGGACCCTGGGGGTTCATATAATATTCTTCGGGGTCCACAGGGATCTCATTGAATAAAACTTATTTTAAAATGGTTTATAATGAATTATTTAGAAGTGTGTAGAATATGTATTATTTACCACTGCAGAATAATTTATTTGCATTAAATTAGTTTTCATTCAAAATAAAGCATAATCATTTACTATTTCGTTGATTATTAATATAATCCCTTTTCTTTTTAGCTATGAGGGGGTCCACCAAAAAAAAAAAGAAGGGAAAAGGGGTCCATGGGTAAAAAAAGGTTGAGAAGCCCTTATTTACAGAGTAGAACGAGGTTCTCCATTCCCAACTAAATCCCATTTTGTGAACGGGTTTATTCAAAATCTACAGTAGACAGAATTACGAAATTTTGCATGCCCACTTATTTCTATTTCATTGTCCTGAAACCGAAACAAAAATTTGTAATTTCTAATAATTCTACAGCGACGTAGCATTAGTCTATTTAAAATGCCTCATCATACACTCACTGACGAACTCACGTAGAAATCCATGCAGAAGTGCACGATCATATTTTCAACACTTAAAACTGTAAATTTTTGTAAGAATTATTTGTTTTTTTAAAAACTTGGAAAAAGCCTTAAGAAAGCGCTATTAGTTTTAATCCAAGAAATGAAGCCAACGCACAAGTGTACAAGAATAAAAACTATTTAATAAAAACGACAGTTTCAGATACATGATGGGAGTATCCTTCCTCAAGTGAGGGATTACAAAATTCATGGAAAGTCTCTCGCATAATTTGATTACGGTACCCAATGGTGGGCCCCCAGGCCAGTAAGTACCCGACATGATACTGGGGAAGAGCAACGATCCTTCGCGAGTAATGCAGGAATTTATGATGCAGATGGGAGAAAGCCTTCTGGAGGCCCAACTGCTGATGCTGTCTGCAATGAAAGGAAGAATCTGCGCTGTTCGAGAATGTGCAAGATAGCAACATGGAATGTCCGTGGAATGAGTCGGGGCAAAATGGACATCGTCAAACAAGAAATGAGGAGACTAAACGTAGATTTATTCGGTGTTAGCGAATTGCATTGGAAGGGCAGTGGCGACTTTCAGTCTGACAACTTCTTTGTGCATTACTCTGGTCATCAAGATCAAAGAAGAAATGGAGTGACATTTATAGCTCAGAAGAAAATAGCCCGTGCAATTGCTAGCTATTTCACCATCGATGACCGCATAATGGCCATCCGTATCCGTGCTAAACCACTGAACATTACAGTGCTACAAATCTATGCACCAACAACAGATGCTGAAGGAGATGAAACTGAACAGTTTTTTGCCAATATTGAAGAAACACTGAAAATGATGCCCAAAAGAGACATTATTTACTTAATGGGCGACTTTAATACTAAAATCGGCAATCAAAAAGAGGGAACTATTATAGGGCAATTTGGTTTGGTTAAAGAAATGAGGCTGGAGACCGTCTAACCCAATTCTGTAATGAGAATCATTTCTGGGTCGCAACACATGGTTTATGCAACCAAAACGCCGTCTGTACACCTGGACAAGCCCTAATGGACAGCATAGGAACCAAATTGATTACATTCTCTGCAGGCAAAGATGGAAGAGTTCAATTAGAGCTGTCAAAACATTTCCTGGTGCAGATTGTGGCTCTGATCATGAGCTGCTTGTAGCAATCATCAAAGTGAAATTTTGTAGCATCAAGAAAACTGCCCCACCGAAACGGTTTGATGTCTCCAATGTTCCTGAATCATATAGTGTTGAAGTGAAAAATAGATTCGAACTTCTTAACACTGTAGACAAATATCCAAAGGAATTGTGGAAAGAAATAAAAAGTACAATCACGAAAATAGCTCAGGAACATATATCATACAAGAAACGTGAGGGGAAAAGAACAAATGGCTGTCAGAAAACACCATCAAAAGGTCACACTAGAGATCTCTTTGCGCATGTCAGGAAAATTCGAACTCCCTTTGCTGCCCAAAAGGGAATGATAAGAGACAAAAATGGAAAATGTTTGTTTGACCAGAAGAGTACTAAAAGTAGATGGCTGGAGTATACAAAAGACCTATATTCTAGTACTAGCAAAGTAGAGCCACCTAGCAATGATCTGGTAGAAAATGAACCAGCCATCTTGATTGAGGAAGTTATATGGGCACTGCAGCACTTACCAAGCAATAAGGCTCCTGGCACTGACTGTATTCCAGCTGAACTGTTGAGATCTGTTCCACCAATCTCTAGTGTGACCTTTTTGCCAGTCTTCTTCCAGTTTTTGGCAATGCTGATTCCAGTAAGCCTCTTTGTCTTTTCTTGCTGCTCTTCGGAACTCTGCATTCAGCATCCCAACTTTGTTTTGATCCCCCGCAGACTTGGCGCTCTCCTTTGTTCTGTAATTTTGATGGTGTTTTCTGACAGCCATTTGTTCTTTTCCCCTCACGTTTCTTGTGTATGTTCCTGAGCTATTTTCGTGATTGTACTTTTTATTTCTTCCCATTTTAATTCCTCTGGATATTTGTCTACAGTGTTAAGCAGCTCGAATCTATTTTTCACTTCAACACTATATGATTCAGGAACATTGGAGACATCAAACCGTTTCGGTGGGGCAGTTTTCTTGATGCTACAAAATTTCACTTTGATGATGGCTACAAGCAGCTCATGATCAGAGCCACAATCGACCGTTCATAGAATCAGAGCTGCCAGATTCTCAAGCTGGCTTCCGGCGTAGCCGTGGTACTCGCGACCATATTTCAAACCTTCGGTGGATTATGGAAAAATGTTATAAGTATCAGAAAAACATTTACATTTGTTTTATTGACTATCAAAAGGCGTTCGACTGCGTTGAACATAACCAATTATGGAAGGCATTGCAAGAACTAACATTCTTGTGCATCTAATAGAGATGATAAGATCTCTATATACTGATCAAAAAGCTAATGTTAGAACACAATATGGAGACACTGAGTGGTTTGATATTGATAGAGGTGTGCGACAGGGTTGCATTTTATCCCCGTTCCTCTTTAATCTGTACTCTGAAATGGTAAAGAGGAAAGCAGACTTGGAAGAATCAGAGATCGGTGTGAGGATTGGCAGTAGAGTTATCAACAACCTTAGATACGCAGATAATACAACTTTGTTATCAGAAACTGAGGAAGGGTTGAGACAATTTGTAGGAAAGATCAAGAGAGAAAGTGAAAAGATGGGTCTCCTTCTTAATATCAAAAAGACAAAGATCATGACGACTGCTGAAATAAAGGATAATAAAATAACCATCGATAGAGAACAATTTGAATGCGTGAAAGATTTTTGTTTGCTTGGATCTAAGATTGACCAGAGTCAAGGCTGTTGTCCTGAAATTAAGCGTCGAATCGCATTGGGCCACAGAGCAATGTTGAGCATGAACACAGTGTGGAAAAGTAAGGACATCGGTCTTTCGATTAAACGCAGACTAGTCAATGCCATAGTGTTTCCTATTGCATTGTATGAATGCGAAAGTTGGACAATGAAGAAAGCTGATTGGAGGAGAATAGATGGGTTCGAACTGTGGTATTGGAGACGACTCTTACGAATTCCATGGACAGAAAAGGTTAAAAACAGGGAGGTTTTGAAACGCATGAAACCTGAAATTTCACTTGGCGGGAAGATAAATAGAATGCAGCTAAAATATTTGCGATCTGATTCACTTGAGAATGCAATAATGCTGCGAATGATGAATGGGAAAAGAAGGCGTGGCCGACCGAGGATCACATTGATATACACGATTAAAGCAATCACAGGCCTAAGTTTAGAGAAGCTAAGAAGGAAAGCACAAGATCGGAAAGAGTGGCGAGAGATGACCCATGAATCGCCAAGAGTCGGATACGGCTAAATGGTTAAAAGCAACAACAACAAAATAGAGATTCCAACTCCCATAATTCTTAATGGTAAATTCCAAATGTCTTGGTTCATCTGTGACGTCATGGTTCAGCCTGCCCCCTACGAAGAAATCTGGGAACTACTAGTAAATAAGAGAATGAAATAATTTTTTTGCTCATAACTAGATAAAGGGTCATAAATTAAAATTAAAGGATCATATTAAAAACGGTATATAAATTATATTGAAACAAAAAGTATGTTATACATATGAATGATATTAAAATAGGATATTTTAAATAGGAAACTTGAATTGAATTAATTTTTAATTTTATGACTCTTTATCTAGTTATGAGCAAAAAAATTATTTCATTCTCTTATTTACTAGTAGTTCCCAGATTTCTTTGCAGGGGGCAGGCTGAACCATGACGTCACAGGTGAACCAAGACATTTGGAATTTACCATTAAGAATTATGGGAGTTAGATTCTCTATTTATGCATGTGCAAATTTTTTAATCCCTCACTTGAGGAAGGATACTCCCATCATGTATCTGAAACTGTCGTTTTTATTAAATAGTTTTTATTCTTGTACACTTGTGCGTCGGCTTCTTTTCTTGGATTAAAACTATGATTACGCGCACGTAAAAATCAATTTGTCAAAGCGCTATTAGTTCTTAAAACAAAAATTTCTAATTTCTAATGTGATCCTACAGAGTTGAGGTTATTTAAAAGTGACTAATGCTACAATCGTAATATTAATTATGCATTTTTTCGGAAGTGATTTTTACAGCGCGCGAATCTACTCAAAGCCCGGCTTTTTGGTAGTTACGCTTCTAAATTACAAATAGCCAAACTATCAATAATTAGTTAATAAACATAATCAATCTGTCAATCGTTAGACTAGATAATGTTTACGCAAGTATTATACATTATCTATTGGTATTTTTAATAAGAAGTTTATTTTTATAAAAAAAATGTGGGAATATTATATTGCGCAGTTAATTGTACAGTTTACTATGCTGTCAACTGTATATGGTCAAACGATCAATAATCATTAATAAATTCTTCTGCTTCTTCTAATTGCCGTCACACCTTCTATTTAACAAGTTTTCAGAGTTTTGACTACAGTAGTATTGAAAAATGAAATAAAAGTTGTAGATGACTCGAATACCGTAAGATAAAAGCATGGGAAAAAGGATTAGCATCATCATATATTACTGCATTCTTTTATTTTCCTTCCCGTCTCAAAGCATGACAACAATTCAAAGGGAAAACTTTACATCATAATATCTGACGGTTATGGGCCCGGTAGTCCAGTGGTTTAGTCGTTAGACTGAGGAACCTGGGCTCAATTCCTGGAGGTGGTCGAGGACATTTCTACTGTCATTTTTGTAACTCCAGACGGATCTTAGGGTTCACTCAGCCCTCTATCTAACGGGTACCGGGTTTCTTATTCGGGGGCTAAACGCGGGCGAGCTTTCGGGCTGACTATCCGACCTCAAGTAGTCCCGCTGGTCGAGAATTGCTGGAAGCCTACACCTCTCGGGCACCCTGGGACCTGCAGGGCCTGTGGCAGTACAGTTTAACTTAGTATCTGACGATTATTTAAACACAATCTTTAATTTTTTTTTAATTGCTGAAAATGAATTAATCTCGAATTCAATTAAATTCAAGTCATTTTAATTTTTTATTATTTTAATCTTTTCAATTGAAATTCATGTGTAAATATTTTAACATATTAGATATAGACATTGAAAAGGTTACGCGCCAAAAATAACTAAAAATATTGTTATAAAATGCCAGATAGATTCGGCATCTGTAAACATGTCATCTCCATGGAACCCCTGATGATGGCACACTTTCGTTTTAAGCTGACCAAAATGTTCAGCATTCTAATTGTTTGTAATTATTTTTAACTATATGTATTTTTCATTAAATTTCTCATATCAAATGCAAAGGGCTTACATGTATGCTTGGTTATATTTACTCTTCCACGATATATTTCAGAATAACCAAGTCTAGGACCAAGAAACTTTTCTGTAACGTCGATTAGATAAAAGCCTGTTTTTCATCTCAATCTCATTGCATGAGACCTGAGTTACAAACTTATACAGAGAATGGCATTTTTTTTTTTCTTCAGTAACTTTTTTTTTCAAAATCTCATCAATAACAAAATAAATTCAAGGCTGGCTCATATTTCAAAATAATTATTATCCACGTAAGCATTATATAATCACATAAATTAAGAATTTCAAAACTTCAGGAAAATGAATACCTTTTAACAATTCATCTATTTAAGGATTTATTATTTGATAAACTTTGGGATTTTAGCTTAAATAATTAACCCAACATATTCGTTTATAGGGAAGTTTTTGTTCTCTTGATTTATTTGTAACACGTTTTTATTAGCTCGCTTTCTTGTCTGTCTGTTTGTTCGGTACAAATTTTGCAATTGATTTTAAACTAACTAACCCCGATGAGCTAGAGACTTTACACATAGCTCAGAACTGGATGACAATGCAATATTAACTCGCCTTCTTAACATTAACATAGTTTGTTTGTTAGGGAACCTTAATTCTTCGGATGACAGGTCGACGCGCGCTGTCAGTGTTTTGAAAATGGCCGCATGGCGCTGGAGCTGTCGCCTACAGAAGGAGAAGCAAAAACTACAAGAGAAAACGTGGGGCGCATGCAATAGATAATTGAGATGGTATGGATGGAATGTAAATTATCTTGCATTTACAACTATTTTTCGTTGTAAATCTGACGAGTATTTTCATACATATTAAAAATTTACAATCACAAAGTTTCAGGACTATCTGTGTGGGGATAGGAAAAAATATTTTATTCTTTTTAGTCCGTCTTAAAAACGTGCTATATTAAAAAAGATTTTTTTTTTAATTAATTATTTTTCATTCAATAATCAAATTCAAAAACTTCGGCAACAACAACAAAAAAAAAGTCTTCTGATCATTTAAGATTGACTTTAAGAAAGCTTGTTAAAAAAAGGACAGCAATTAATAATAAGAGTAACCATAAGGTCTGCCAGCTTCAATGAATTTCAAATGCGCATTTAAATGAACAAAAGCGTCTAAAATGCATAAACACATTCTTTTTCTTTATTTTTAATGTGTTTTATTGTTTTTAGTTTAGATTTGTGGAGGTTCCATTTGTCTTCCCATTGCCACTTCCATTCACTTCCATTATGAGACCTGCTTGTTCATTTTGACTACTCTCAACTGATGATCGCCAAGTTAGCGTGAAAAAGGCTATCTTGAGATGTCACAAATGAAGATCAGTCTAACATTCTGTTAACAAAAAAATGTGGAAATCCCAAAACTTTGCGGAGCACTTTGATTACCACAAGAAAAGAAAAAAAAATATAACAAGCCCTTTCTAGGGTAAAAGGAAAGCAATCATCGCCTTTTGAGCCGTTTCTCAGAATTTATCTCCTATGTGAATTTATGAATTAAGATATAAAGATTCAGAGAAACATTATTAGAATCTAATAAAAACTGAAAAAATAAACGTAAATCAAAAGGAAACGAAATGTTTGCGTCTCCATAAAGAAATTTCAGATAATTAACAATAAAGATCCAATACTTTTCCATCACTGGATTCTATTCTGTTTTTCTGATCCTATAAAGTAAAAAATTGTAGTATAAGAAGATGTTGAAAACGCTTATGCTTCATTTTTGTTTAGATAGTATATTTGTTTTCATGTCAAAACAAATGTGACCTTCAACATCTTTAATTCACAATAAAAAAATTAATTAAATTCAAAATCAAATTTTAGTTTTACTAAATCATTCCATATATTTATTGCAATTTCTTCTTTGGTATCTCAACAGCTGTTAGCACATTTTTGGATCCAAACAGCGTCATTTTATTTTTTATTTTTTTATTTTTATTTTAATGTGCATCAGTCCTAATAGGTATTTCTAAAAGAGAAATACCTGTGGTATAGGTACTGAAAATTTAATCTAAATATAGTTAAGTATAAGAAAAAAAAATAAGATTAATAACATTAAAATTTATAACTACCATCAATAATATCTATTATTAACTGATTTTTAACCTGACTAATTCTTTCAAAATTATAATTTTTCCAATTCAATTGATTGAAAAGACTATAAAGGATTTGATTTTTTTGTCTATATCCCATATTATTATTTATTTTTATAACATTAAATATTTTTATCCAACCTTTTCTGGTGTTGGAATTATTTTGTAAGTTATCTTTTTTATTTTTTATAGCAAAAAAATTCTTTATCATATTGTTATAAATAAATTTTTCATTTAATAAAAGTATTTTATATTTCTTTCTTATGCTTTGTTGTTCCTCAGGAATTTTGTTTTTAAAGTTAATCATTACGTAATTAAAGATCATGAGAATAATTTTATTTATATTTTTAATTTGCTGTCTCTTTATAAATATCCAACAGTCCAAACCATAATTTAGTATCGAATCAACATATGCCTTATAAACAACCAATTTCTGTTTAAAAGGAAACATATTTTTAATGTGATAGAAAAAATATAATAAAGTATTCAGTCTTTTTAAGATATAAGGTAGGGGGCCCGTATATCGCCTACGTTCCTAATATCGCATACCGGGGTTGCTCCGTGATTAGTGCTGCTAGCCACTGACCAATACCGCAACTACGGATAATTCTCCTTCGATAGTTGTGTGTGGAAGCCAGACGGAGCTGTGTTTTGTTTTCTTGTTGTGTGCATTTTTCCTGATTTTCGAGGACGGTGAGTTAGTAAACATATTTAATTACTTTCAGTGTAATAAATAAGGTTCAAGTGATATTGTTTTATTTTTTGAGGCATTGATACTAACTCTAATAGGCTATATTCAGGGGTAGTTAGTTTCTGGATGTGCGATCCGATTCTGAGGTTAGAGGCCACCATCTTTAAGACTTAGGTAGTTCCCAATATCGCCCACTGGAGTGTTCTTAATATCATCCTGGACGATATTAGGAACACTTTCTAACTGGATTTTGTTTTCTTTCAGATGTCACATAGAAAGACATGGGACAAGGTTAAAATGAAAGAAGCGGTAACAGCAGTACGGAATAAAGAGATGGGGCTCTTAAAAGCACCTAGATCTACATTAAAAGACTATGTAAAAAAAAAAACAAAGGTCCGTCTGCCTCAGGAAAAAGAACAGGCAAAGCTTTGAAGAAGCCACCAGCTCCAAAAAGACGAAAAACTGCAAAACGAAAGGAAATTCCTTCATCATCCGAAGACGAAGAAGAACCTCCATATGTCTCAACTGATGATAACGACAGCAGTTGTGATGACGAAGATAATGATGCCACATCTTCTGTTTGTAACGGACTGTACTTAAACGATTGTCATGGAGAAACTTGGTTAAAGTGTATGATATGTTATAAATCGTTTCACGTAAAATGTGATGAAAGGAAAGTTAAGAAAACTAAAAGTTACGTTTGTGATAGAATGCTCCTAAATTTTTTCTTTGCATTTTGATTTTGTGTTCCTAAAGGACGAAAAGACTATCTCATATTATATTTAATTTTGCATTATCTTAATTTTCACAATAAATATATAAAGTATCATTTGTAACATAAGTTATACTTTATTCAAACCCATTTTAGCCGTAGGCGATATTGGGAACAGATATTTTTAATTCAAAAAATTAAATGGTCGCCAACAATTATTTTTTCCCGATGTTAACATAATGTGTTTGTGCTGTAATTCAGTTTATTCTTATATAACATTCTAGATGACAGAATAAAACTATTTTAGACCAATAGCTCATGTTTGTGCACTCTGATATAAAAAACTGCTTCAGTGGGCGATATTTGGGCCCCCTACCTTAATTATAGTGAGAGTTCCAAGAAAATTTGTCATCTATATAAATACCAAGATATTTTTGTTTATGAACACTTTCAATTGTAGTACAATTACATGATTTAATTAAATTATTTAGTTTTTTAGAATTTATGCAATTTTCATCATGTAGTTGTAGATCTAAGTTATAATTTAGCCTTTCATTTTTATTCTTAATCACAATAATTTTTGTTTTATCTTTATTTATTGTCATTTTATTATTCCTTGTCCATTTTTGATATTATTTATATCATTTTGCAAAAAATTAAAAGCATCTTCCTGGTTCCTATCATGAGTCATGAAGAGTACATCATCTGCATAGATATATATCTTTGAATATTGGATGCAATTGTTAATCGAATTTATAAAGATATTGAAGAGCAAAGGACCCAAATTTGATCCCTGTGGAACACCACATTTTATATTGAATAAGTTGCTTTTATAATTTTTTATTTTAATTCGAAATTTTCTTTTTTTTAAGTAACTTTTAATCAATTCATAAATATCGCCTCTTATACCCATTAAATAAAGTTTATCAAGTAACAAATCATGATCAACAGAATCAAAAGCTTTTTTAAAATCAATAAAAGCAATGTAAATAATATTTCCTTTATTTAAATTATCTGCAATATTTTCATTTAAATTTATTAAAAGTTGCGTTGTACTCTTCTTGTTTTGATAGGCATATTGATTTTCACGAATAAGATGATTTTTTTGTATAAAATTATAAAGGGTATTTGTAATATATGTTTCTAAGATTTTTGAGATATTTGAAAGCAAAGAAATTGGTCTGTAATTTTCAAAACGTTCAGCATTTCCTCCTTTGAAAATAGGTGAAACATAAGCAATTTTCCATAAATTTGGATAAGTACTGGTATTCAAAATTTTCTTGGATAATTCAACTATAAAATCTGCGAAAATTTCTTTATGTTTTTTTATTTCAGTTATATTTATATAATCAATACCAACTGAATGATTTATATTTTGTTTAGTTATTATACTTAAAATATCATTTGTATTTGGTGGCAAGAAGATAATAGAATCTTTTAACGAAGGATTTTCATATTTTAGCTTCTCTTTTTTATTGTTATTTTTGTTGATTTCCTGTGTTTCTGTAAAAAAAATTTTAAATTCCTTAAAGATTATTTCTACATCATAATTTTCTAACATCTTAATTATTTCATTATTTGAATTTTTATTATTATTAGTAACTTGTTTTTTAAAATATTCCAAATTTTTATATTTAGATTTTTTTCATTTTCAATTAAGTTTTTGAAATAAAGTCTTTTTTGTCTTTTAATAAAGTTTTTGATCCAGTTTCTTTTTTTCTTGTAACTTTTTTCAATATTTTTATTTGTTTTATTATTTTTATATTTTTTAAATAATCTATTTTTTTCTCCAATTTGTCTCATAATTTCATGAGTCATCCACGGATTTTTAAATACTATTTTATTTTGTTTTGAATCTGTCTGTAAATTGTTTTGGTTATTATCCTCATTTATTTTATAAAGCTTTTTAGCTTTTTTTATTATTTTTTGAAATTTATTAATAATTATTTTAGGGTTTGTATATATTTTTTTTTAATGTTAGAAGTTAATAAAATAACTTTACTATATAAGTAATCATAATTAATCTTGTAATATCTTTGTATTAAATTTTTTCTTAAATCTAAATTTTGATTATTGTAATTTATTATAATTTAAACCTATTTTCTTTTTTTCTCCCCAAGAGTTTCTTCCAGTCACATGTATGCTTGGTTTGTCGTGCCGGCGTGGCGGAGCGGTCTAGACGGCGGTCTGCCGTTGCGGCCAGTTTGCCGGTACCCGGGTTCAAATCCCGGCTTCGGACATGGATGTTTGCTTTCTTTCCTGTGATGTTTACTCCTTCGTCTTTCCCTTCTTTCGCCTTCTATGGCATCTTTGGGTTTCCCTCTGATTTGGGTTAGTGTTAGGAAGGGCATCCAACTGTAAAACCCCTAGCCAAATCCCAATATTGAGCAAGTGCGCCTTGCTCATCAGCGACCCCATGCGGCAGTGGGAAAAAGCTGTAGATAAAAAAAAAAACAAAAAAAAAACATTGAATGATTTGTTTGTCCAATAGATGCTCTACGAAACCCGATATGATGCCGTGGTGATTATTCAAACGCTGTTTTGTACTATTAAGAGTTTTTTTAATAATTTTTGGAGAATATTAATATCATTTTTTTAGCAACTGCACCTTAATTGATAGACCATACCAATTTCGTTTAGTCTGGTGATGTATTAATTATTGGATTGACACATTTGTTGTATGGTGTTTCTAGTACGAAAAATTACTTTAAATATTTTTTTTTTTGCCAGTTCATTCCGATTTTGTTATAGGGGTGTCGCCATAATACAGGTACATTATCTTTTTCATTTAATTATTGTAGGTGCTGTTCTTCCCTTGCTACAATCTATTCCACTTGTAAATTTTGTTATTTAGATTTCAATTCATTTCATAAAAATTTGTTACCCAAAAAATTTGTTACCAAAGTTTAACATCTAACCACATCACAGGTGATAAATGAGACGATATACCCGTTGCTGTATAATGGTTATCCTTCTTCCTTGATCGGAAGAGGTTTTTAATTTGCAGCATTACTGGGTATCTCAGTGACATAAATTGATGAAAAACTAAACAATTATAAACATTTTGTAAAAGAATACAAACATTAATTCAAAGTTGCTTAATACGTAATGCCTTGTAAAATATTATTGTTGTAAATTCAAATATCAAATTAAAGTTTCAAAATGCACATAACTTATAATTAAAAACGAACAACCAGTGCTCGTAAGCTTGCTTCCGCGCTCTGAGTCATCATCGTTGGGAATCTGAAACAGCTGTTTCGTCCTTATTAGGACTCATCAATCAGATTTACATACGATTTCGGCTTCCGGCAACGGAAGATGTATCCATAACCCTTTCGCGCCGTTCTATGTCATCATCGTGGGTAAATCTGACTGATGAATCCTAATAAGGACGAAACAGCTATTTGATCTAAGATGGTGGTTGCTCATTTTTTTTGTCAAATTAAGCTTTTTAAGAATAAATTTTACCTATTAATTGATTTTTTATTCATATTTTGAATTTTATTCATATTTTAATATGTCACGTGGACTTCTAAACATGACTAAGTTTTATGGTCGTTTCCTTCCTTAGAAACTTTCTTTCATGGCGCCAACTGTAGAAAGACTGAGGAACAGTTACATTCTCTTTAATACTAATTATTCGATCATGTTGTACGTTTTTGTTGTTGTGTTTATACCCAAATCGATTTTTCGTATCATTAGTCATAGAGCTACACTCTATGACGGGGATAATTAATGCTTCTGTGGTTTGGCAAGGACGCGCCTGACTGTTAGATAACTGCCACCTCTTATGTAGTGAAACTATCACAAAAGAACAGAGAAACATTCAAGCCCACGTTGGGATTCGAACCCAGATTCAAATGTATCAGTCTAATGGCAGGCCATCGCCTTGACCACAAGACTGGAGTACTTAAACATCATAAGAACGTCAATGTAACGATTTCAACTGAAAAATAATCCTACAAGAACGAAACACGTTTCAACATCTCCTAATCACAGAAACGATAACGCTTGGAAACACACGACACAAATTCATATTCGATATTCTTTTTTTTTTCCGAAGGCAATGGGAAGAAAAGATTCTCCTATTTCAGTTTTGGCACCACTGGTATGTGTATTTCTGTGAAAATGTGAAATCAATTCCTTGGGGTACATTAAGAGGTAGATCCTATCAAACAAGATTAAGACTCATTATGGGGGAGGTATTTATAGCCATTCTTAATGTCTTACAGATAGATGGGTCGAAGACACAAAGAACCAACTGATTGAAACAGATGATGACAAATGTATAAATCACGTCTCTTCCGAGACCCCCCCTGGTGGCCAGTTGCCGTTTCCAAGCGAAAAAAAGGTTCTTCGTCATTTGGAAAACACAAGAACCTAAAGATGGTGTTTTAAGCGCTACTGTTCGTATCAATAAATTGACAAGTTAAAGTTTTAAGCCTATTCGATATGCATCAGTAGAAGGTCTCTTCAAATGCTTTCTGTTACTCATTTGAAAGCTCAGGGTAGAATGTTTAACAAGAAGTTCCTAATAGAACTGTGAACATCATTCTTGCAAAGTCAAAATTATAATCTGAGAGCTGTACTAAAAAAATTAATTCAGCAAAATAAACCAAAGAACGCACATAACTAAACAAAACAAAACACAAATTCACTGAGCTATTTTTTGATATTAGTGCTGGAAATGGAGGACAGCGCTGTTTCGAGGCTTTTTGGCCTCTCATCAGCTCCACCTATCCAGCATACCCAAGCTCAGTGAAAAGGACGAATAGACAAAACGGACAAACATACAAATCAATGACCCCTGAATTACAAAAACATCAAAATAAAATCAAGAATAAAAAATTTTCTATTCTTGATTTTATTTCTTGATTCTGGCAACTCATGTAATATATATCAATATGTTTATATATATGGTGATTCAAAATTCCCTGTACAAACTTTAATAGTTAGGAATACAAAACAAACCGTATTCACAGTGGAACGTACCGCAAACGCAAGAATGTGCTAGAGGGCTCTGTTTGGCAGCACGTTAATTGTGCAGTGTGAGCCATCGTCATTTGAGACGTTGACTTTGTACGAGTAAGATGTATCGCTTCACTAGTGCTGAGAGGGCAGATATGCACCCAGCCTATGAACAGGGAACGAAAACGGGCGAGCCGTTATACGATTGTATTGTGAACGGTTCCCCAATAGACGTGTGCCCAATCATCAAACGTTTGCAGAGATTGTGTGAAACTGAATCATTTGACGGAAACAAGCATGATTGTATACACCTTACTGTCATATTGTAAACGTAAGGCTAATGAATATGTTGTGTTCCTTACTTTTTGTTTTGTTCTGTACTAAAGGATTTGCCTTGTCACTGTCGCAAGGCGTTCTCCAATGGGACACTCGCCCCACATTAGGGAATAGATACTGGATTGGTTTTTCCACTGCCTTCCCCTGAAGGATTAGACGGTTTCTCGAAAATTTGGCAGTGCAGGATTACTCAAAAGTTGTAATTACTTAGACATGAACTCGAAAAATTTAAAGGTGAAGGCTTGAAAAATTAAAAAAAGGTAAAACATTGAAATAATTATTCCTTATCTAAAGAACGTGATCAAATATATATCTATTTTTTTTTTTGTAATTTATGTATCTATTAGATTTTTCGAATGAATAAATGAATTCCAATTTGTTGCTTATTATATTTCTACAAACAAGATAGGGATAGTGATTAGTAAACCAATCAAAGTGCTTCGCAACGGCTTCTGAGTCACCTTTACTTTAGAATAGACTGTGCTAGGGTGGTCTAGAAAATGCTCGCGCGAGTTTCGTTGCGACCCCAGGCTATCTTACCCCCCCCCACCTATTTATATAAAATAATCGTCATTCTTAACTCAAACCTTGTTAATACACTGAATTCCTAATAATGATTAAAAAAAAAAAAAAAAGCAAACTTAAGTTCAGAAACTGAAAAGATTTAAAGTGGGGAGAAAAAATGAAGAAAAAAATGCCCATGAGGGGATCGAACCCACGACCTTCGTGTTATTAGCGCGATGCCCTAACCAACTGAGCTAACAGGCCACTTACAACTGAGCTAACAGAAGCCGTTGCGAAGCATTGTGGGATATGTGTCCATAGACAGACAAACAGGGGATATAAGGAGTCTTTAAGAAGCCTAAAACTGATGTTCTAGAAATAAAAGCCCAGGTCAAAGTCGGACAAATAAAATAAGTCATCAATATAAAGCAAAGAATGAACATAAAGATGAAATAGGCTTCGCTGAATGGAAATAAACAATAAATTAGAAATAAAAATATAAAAATTTATATATTTATTGTATATTACAAATAAAAGAAATCAAATAAAAAGTATAAAATATAAATAAAAGTATTCTTTGTTCTTGGCATTTTTTGTAGCAAGGAAATGTATCAAGTACTAAGGAAAAACACCAAGGAAATGAAATAGCATAAGATGTCAACAGGTGAAAAATAATAAATTAAAATAAAAAATATCTTAAACCAAAGCAACTTAAATAGTTGTTTTGGTTTAAGAAATCTTTTATATTAAGTTATTATTTTTCATTTCAAAAAACTTTGCTGGTTTTTGAAAAACTGTAATATTATAATAAAATAAATATCGAATAAAAACACAGTTGAAAAAACTCTTTTTAAAATAGTATCATTTTAATGCGTTGGATTACAAAATACGAACACGTTGCGGATATTAGCCTTCATCAGTTCAGAATGATTTAAAAATTTCCGTTTAGTAACGAGTTACATATTGGTAGGAAAGTCCATTGTTAAGATAGGGTGTTGTTGCTATGAGGAAGCAATGGCGCAGCAAGGGGGGGGGGGCGGACCGCCCCGAGCCCCCGCCTGGGAGGGGCCCCACAACGAGACGAATTCATATTTAAAATTTATCGTTAGTGCTAGTCACAACTTTTTTTTGGTTGTTGAATTAGAGATTCCGTTTTTTTTTTTTTTGATAGTTGAAGGCCCTGGCCTAGGGGGCCTTACCTGCCAGCCCAGGGGCCCCATTCACCTAACTACCCCGACCAGACCCTTTACCACAACGTTTTTTTTGGTTGTTGAATTAGAGATCCCGGTTTTTTTTTTTTTTTGGTTATGGAATAACGGAACTCCCGCCCCGGGCCCCCAAAGCCGTTGCTACGCCACTGTGAGGAAGAATTCTTTTATGAATAGTGATATTCTGTTTCCACTTCTCCCCACTACTCGGAAAAATGGTTGATGTCCCGTGTTCACTTCATGGTTGAATAATCCTTATATATTATTTCTCAAAGGTGTTTTCGTGTCGGTATGGCATATTTCCCTTAAGACTTCATCAAAATCAATGATTGAGACATTATTTTGAAGATTACGTTCCCCGCTAATGACGACAAATAAACAAATTGTTTAAAATTAATGTTTTCGTTAAAAAACTTTATTTTAAAAACCTTTTTATAAAAATGTAGACACCCTTTAACAGAAGCGACTTATTTTTCGAAAACGAAACAAAATTTCAAATAATGCTGTAGCGTCATAACTTCTAATACATCGTTTTTTGGATAAAATGCACTTTAAAAAGAAATTTCATCGTTTATTTAATAAGAACAGATAAAAAATAAACAAAGATTTATGTTTCAATAAAAATAAACGACTTATTACAATAAAAAACATAACAATTTGTCAACTTCTCATATATTATTTCTCAAAGGTGTTTTTTTCTTATTTATCTCACTTAATTTTTCATCAAAATCAATGATTGAGATATTTTGAAGATTACGTTCACCGCTAATGACGAAAAATAAACAAACTGTTTAAATTATTGTTTTCGTTAAAAAACTTTATTTTAAAAACCTTTTTATAAAAATGTAGAAGGCATTTGACAATCTATTGACAATCTGTTCATTTATTTATTTCCACATTACCATTCGGCGACTGATCAAGATACCATGCGAATTTTTCGTACGGGTCAACCTTTTTATAAAAATGGAGAAGGCGCCATCTATTGACAATGGGTTTAACTAACATGCACGACAGCTGTCGGATTTGTATATTATTTCTCAAGAGTGGTTTTTTGGTGCGAATTATTCGCACGGGTCAAGTAGTATTATAATATTATAAACAGTTTTAAATGTTATAACAAACAAAAAGGAGTAGAAATTAGCCAAACACTATTAGATAAAGTTAAAGTCAATTGTAAAAACTTGGAAAAATTTCAATAATGAAAATAGTTTGTAAGCGAAATCTATTGTAAAAATATTTTTAATAATATGAAAGTTTTATAAATAAATCAATTGTAAAAAAAAAAAAAAATTGCAATTAATATAAACAATCTTGTTAACAGTACGTAAGTTGTATATATTCCCAAGAGTTTTCCAAAATTGTTACCAGATTCTTTATTATATTTTACGAAGAGTATTTTTCTATGTAAGAAGGCCTGATGAAGCAGTTAAAAGAAATAAAACTGCGAAATATAGCGTTGATAAGAAGAGGATGTGTCTTGTATCATTTTTAATATTATAATTTACTAGTCGGCTACCCGTCGCTTCGCTCCGGAAGCCTCGCGTATGTAACGGAAAACAATTTGTTATTTATTAAAAAAACACTCACACACAAATTACATCAAGTAAAATAAAACTAAAATTTTTTTAATGTTTTTTTTTTATTTTAATTTTTGATATATATATTCTCTCAATTCACGACTGCTTTTAGAATCAGCGTGTGAATCATAAATCTGTGATATATTTTTATTTTTTATAGAGATTAGAATGTAATCCTTGTGGTCTAATGCTTAAGACGTCTAACTTCGGAGCAAAAGGTTGCATGTTGGATTCCATTAGATAACTTGTAGAAATTATTTCTATTTTTGTAAATTACAATAATTGCACCAGACCGAAAGAGAAATAAAAGATTTTCGTAATACAGATACAATTTTCAGTCGCTTTTGAGCTACAAATAGTGAGCTTTCAGTATTCTACTTAATAGAAATAGTGCTTCTTTCTTTCTTGAGTCTCTTTTTTTTATTTCCATTGATACTTTACAGTGGTTTTTGAGTTAGAAATAGTGATTGTTTTTGAGTAACGAATAGCGATTTTTCAGTGTTCTACCTAATAGAAATAGTGATTATTTTTTTTCTGTTCTTTTTTATCCAATTCCAATTGATACTTTTCAGTGGTTTTTGAGTTACAAATAGTGAAAATTATCTATATCTATTAGCTAGGCC
>JAFIDM010000005.1:12100307-12123325 GCA_023159025.1 Thereuonema tuberculata | reverse complement strand
AATATAGATTGTTACTTTTCAGTCAAAGTCAGTTCAGTTTTGACAGATAAGTCAAAAAAGCAATATGGAGAGAGTTGAAGTTCCCATGGCCTAATGGGTAAGATGTCTGACTTCGGATCAGAAGGTTGCAGGTTCGATTCCTGTCGCGGATGTTTCATTGAAAAAATTCTTTCTATTTTTCATGCTCACAGAAAACTGCGCCGGACAGACACACAGACAGACACATAAAAGATTTTAGTAATATAGATTAAAATTACGAAGTTTACTATCTTTGCGAGCTTTAAACTACAAATAGAAATTTTAAGATATTTCTAATTAGAAACTTGTGAAAATTTAAGTAATATTTAACAGTCATTACTTTATCTAATATTTTTTGGTCAATTTTATATAAGAAAATATTATTAAAACTAATTAAACGATTGACAATTCTCTGACTTCGCCCTTAAGTTTTCCTTATTTTTAAAGCAGCGGTTCTCAAACTTTTTTGGCCTTAGAATCATTTTACACTACTAAAAATTATTGAGGTCCGAAAAGAGCTTTGGTTTATTACTTAAAATAAATTTCAGATGAAATTGTCAAGTTATAACGTAATTACATTACAAAAATAATTTTGACGTCGCGGAAGGGGTTTTTCCACTTCTTGAGAAACAATCAGTAACTTCGTTTATTAGTGTAATGCCTGTGACTAGATTGCCAGTTTTCGGCAATGATTTTTCAAATTTTGATTTTTTAAATTTTGATTTTTCAAATTTTGATTTTAAAATTTTGAATTTTTTAAATTTTGACTTATTAAATTTTGATATTAAAATTTTGATTTTTTTAAAATTTTCATTTTGAAAATTTACGTTTGATTTTAAATTAGGAAAATACTTTCTTGAACTACCATACACATTATGTGAATTTACTGCCAATATCAGATAAGTCAAATGAGATTTAATAACAGCAATTTATTGGACGGAGGACTATACTACTTCATGTCTTGTGTCAAATGCCACGAACCGAAACATTTAAGCTGGGGCTAAACTGAGAGTCTCGAGCCGCAGCAGAAATGCCTGTGGCATGTAGAAATTTACGGGGAGAGTTCTTAGTGAATAAAAGCTCGGTTAATTCCCAAGCAAACGCTTCCTCGAGCAGCAGCAAGCGACTGCAGCCAAAGATGCCGAATTAATTGATAACACACTAGCAAGGAAGGGATCTCACATACGAGAACTACTTCGAATCACCTTATGGTGGATCGTGTAGCTGCTCAGAAGATATTAAAAACCCTCAACGCTTTTGCCTGCCAATAAGTTTTTGAAATTTCAGCACCTGAAGATGAGCGCCGTTGTTGGGCTTTATTTTAAAACTTGAAACGGTTTGTTTTGCGTTTGCTTGACTATTTTATTTAATTTTATTAATTTAATAACATTTATTTAAAAAAACAAACAAACATCGATTGTGGAGTTACCCTTCAGCAAAATGTACAGTAATACCCAGTGGAATTGTTTAATGTTTTAAACTATTAATAAATTTTTATTTCTTATGTTAGTGTATGCTTTCTTTTGATGCTGCCATCTGTTTCTCCTTTCATTTTAGTGGCCCCTAGCTTGTCTGTAAAACATACGGAACCGCTCTTGCTTTTATGCTTGCTGGATGTCACACTCTGTAGTGGCCAAACGGTTAGAGATATTAGAATGAAACCTTCACCATTGTGTTCAGCATCAAAAAGTAGGTGACAACGTCCAAAAAATCAGACCTCTAAGACCACTCCCTGACCGTATTTTGGGGGGTCAAAAGTGGTCGCTTCCGGTAAAGAGGAAAACGGCTATAGACGTCCCCCGAATATCTGTCTAAAAGCATTAATTTATCTTGTATTTTTCTTTAAATGTCTGCTTTTTGTTTTTTGTATACAGACCATCAGCTTGAAAACATTCAAAAACTCCAATTAATCAGCGTTTTAAGTGGTCAATGATGATTAAGGTACATGTTTGATATAAAAATTTTAAGCATATGAATCCAAACTATACCGATCAAGCTATAGCTGACAACTGAAATGAGGTAGTTGCATTTCTAACATTTAAGCTAATAGCGGAAATCCAGTAAAAACAACGCCAAGTATCTCGAACTTGGAGAGGCGTTGGCCCTTGAAAATACCCCCATTCCTGCGCCTGTTTGGGCCGCTGAACACGACGGTGAAATCTGTTTGTCGATCCGACCTTCCGTTCGGGAGTTGTTAGGGATGAACCAGACACGGACGGACGGACAGGACAAAGGCAATTGCTATCTATTTTGGTCACTATCACAACAGCTCCCAAATGAGTCGCTAATTAAGCAAATCAAACAAAATACGTTTGAAAAACTGAACAATGTTAGACAATTAGATACGGAGGTTATTGATTGGCATTTGCGACGCTGAAATTTTCAAGAAGCTGAAGAAATTGATCTTGAAAATTTCAAAGCATCGTTAAGTTTTATTAAAACTTTCAAAATACTTTCAGAATCACTTCAAGAAAGCTCACAAAATTTTAACATACCGGAACTTAACAAATGAATTTATTATAATTCGATAGCCCCAATGAAAAACATTGCAACTCAATTTCAGCAATTTTCAGGAGCATCAAAATAAGCTTAAATATCTACCAAAATTAATGGTTTTAAATAAAAAATAAGATTCCCTAAGGAATGTTCACAAGTATACAACTACTACAAGGCATGTGGTAGCTATTGGATATCCAAAATTATCAGGGATATCGTTTTCATTAGGGGTCTTGAATTGACAAAGGAAAAACTTTTACATTGAAGTCAATAAATTTATTATTCATAAGCAGTTGTCTCCTGCTAATGTTTGGAATGCTGATCAAAGTCCATATAATTACGAAATGCTTACTGCCTGAACTTTATCTTCTCAAGAAAAAAGACAACATTTGCCACTGTTCAGTTTCTGAATGCGTTCAACTCGTTTATACGTTGCTCATCCTTTAATGTCAATAGCTGCTAAACTAGGAAAATATTATTTATTGCCCTCCAACAATCAGATTCGGACCTCCAGCACTTCAAACAATTGAAGGCAATTCTCTACCAAATATTGTTGTCACATCAAGCAAACGAGGGAAATTTACAAATGATATCTTAAATATTTAGTTTGAAAATATATTAGCAACTACTGTTCCCGAAAAATCATTAGTTTTATTAGATTCTTAGACAGCTCATAAAAACAGTCAAGCAACAGCGCGGATTGCTTCAAACATGCTGTTACTTAAAAATAGTTCCTGACAAAACTGCAGAATAACCTCTGGACATACTTTTTCAATGCTTACAAAGCATTTGTTAAACTTACATTCTAGACCAGGGAATCTGTGGCCTTTTGTGTTACTCAGTGCGGTCTTTCTGATGCAAGTTCAGATTCATACATGGCTTTTAGCAGGAAACAGTAAAGGATTGCATTACAAATAAATTGAAAACTTACAGTAGCTGAAAATAGAAATACTTCTTGGGCAAACTATTTATTTTAAAGTCGACCGAAATAAAGTCTATCAAATACTTTATCAAATTCGAAGCAGTCGTACTAGGCTTACTTTCACAGAAACATGTTTTGAAACTTATTATTCGTTAAACGAATATCCCAATTTTTAATTGTAGATACATTCTCAGCAAACTGATGGCGAAATGGCTACGGTCAATGAGCAGCCTGATAGAAGTCTCTACAATATAACATGTGTTCTGCCTCAGACAAAAGGTTCCTACGTTAAGACACAAGTTGACATATAACTCTTTCTTCATTTGTTAATGGGCGGAATTTAGATCCAACATTTGTTATTTCACATATTAATTCATTTAAAACATATTTTGTAAATTACATTAGTAACATTTTTCTCATTAAAGAAATCTAATCTCAAATTTTCCATAAAAGCCGTAACAATTAAGCAGAATTTACTCCGCGCATATTTTAATAATCATTTGGTTGTGTAATTAACCATCAAATAAAAACTTCAATGTTTTTAGAAAATTTATGAATAATTCATAGTATTTCATTAGTTAATTTTACTCAAATCGATATTAAAATGATTTCGCTTTAGAATGTATTATGAAACACGTTCTAAATATTCATGGAAATTTGATTCGAAAGAGCTTAAAGACGAAAGTCTGTTACTGTTGTAGAAAACATATTTTATTGGATGTTTGTTAATTACGAATAATCTCCGAAACGGTAAGAGCTAGAGATACGGAATTTTTGCGTCAACTTTTCTTGCATCCATTGCTAAATTACCAACATGAATAAAAGCTGAAACTGTCCATCACTTGTCTATTTGCCATTGTCTGCATTCCGGATGCCTTGGGTTCAAGGGTCGTTCAACGAAAATAGTTATTGATGTACAGCAAAGTGAAGCTTCTCTGCAAACCAGTCCCATTCCGCGAGAATGACACAACCGATTTCGATGATCTTCGATGTGTAATTAGACAGCACTGAATCGATGGTCACCAGAAGAAATATGTAATAAGTTATCATCAAACAGTAGTGTTAGATTGGACAAGCAAGAGACAAGGGAGACCCTTCCAATTAAGTTTCAGCCCCGTATGTTCACAGATTCTGATATGGAGGAGTAAATGTCTCATGCCAAGAGCACGTTTACGGTCTTATTTCTCGTTCGTTTTTCTAAAAATCAGTAAAAATAACTTCTGAAATATCTCGTTTTTACTTCACAAGGATCGATCTACAAACAACAACAATATTACATTATCATTTGAACGTGTTATCCAACCCCGATATATTTCGATATCGTACTTACAGTAAGTTAAATTGTACTACTCACTTATTTAATTTACAATAAACTCGTACATATTAATGAAATACTTCTAGAAACTTCAGTAAAATATTAGTAATTCTGTTAAAGTTAGATTATATTTTTTTTCTTTATAACCAGAATCTGTGGGCATCCAGGATACAAAGCACGAGGTCCAAATTATTTAAATAATTCGATCTTGACTTCACCGTCCAAACAAATAAAAAACTGTTAATTTATCGCACAAAGTTCCTACGGGTACTAGGTTTTAGGAAGAAGCACAAATTAAAACCTTCTCTGCCATTAGAAAAAAAAAAATACTTCTCTATTCGCGATCTATTGATCTATTGTGCCATCTCTCCGAAATAAGGACAGACTGAGAAAAAGACTGAGAAAGAATGGTGGGAGAAATGCAGGGGAAACGGGAGACCACCGAAAAAACCTGCCCAGCGCGGATCGTCCACCATCACGAAATCCACATGAGAACCGAAACTCGGCACTCATAGGTGAGAGGCCAGTGTCTTAGCGACGACACCAACCGCGCAGCCTCATTTGGGAACTAAGAATGTCATCTAATTCTAGTAAGTAAGATAACAACAAAGACTGAAACAGCGTTTACAAATCAGTGCTTTGGATATTACAGGTAAATTTTTTTGTATCCATTTATCCATTTATTTAGTTTACTTTTATAGAGAGGTTAGAAACTGTTGACCTAAAAATTGTAACTCCTCGAAGATCGAAAAGTAAACCCAATTTATTTAAAGCCAATAAACTTTATTTTTTTGTAATTAAAGAAAAAAAAAAAAACTTCTCTTATCAGACGTTAAAAAGGCAACTTTGTGTAATTCTAAAAAAAAAAAACTGGTTTCTTTAGAAATTAGCTCTGAGTCTATATTAGACAAGACTTTGGAGACCGTGAGGATCAACTTAACAATTAACATTTAATTAGAGGATTAAGAGTTTAATGTCAATGCGGTCTCATGGTTGATGCAGTTGCGATATCATTGTCATGTTCAATTCGGGAGAAGATGTTGAGGATTAGTAGGTGCTGATTCAAAGTAATTAAATAATCACAGATGTAATAATTTGGAATAATTTCTGGTGGAAAAATATTTAAATAAGATATGTGTAAGGTTGGTGGTCTTCACCGCTTGAAACTGTTATCGCCTGTACATAATGCATAAATAAAAGTCAAAGTTTGTATATTTGTATGTTCTCTACAATTTTACACCGTTTGACTGATTTTTTGCATAAATACTCTCTATTACCCTGCGGAAAATATAGACTACCTTGAAACCCGGTTAACAACCCCAAGTGATTGAAAACGGGTGAAATCTCTGAAATAGCGACACATATGCACCTGGTGGCGATAATGGAAACAACACAAATATTGTTCTGGAACAATTAGGGAAGGTTTGATGTGATAGGGTTGTGGAGAAGAGCAGAACTATGATTCCCCACTCCATTCCATCCCAGGACAATGCCTGGTTCTTGAAGCTAATTACAAACTAAAAATTCTAAAGTGATTTTTGAAAAAGATCTCCAATATGTGGCTTCGTGTTAGAGAGCCGTTACTCAAAATCCCTGTATTTGCCAATAGATGGATTTGTATTCGCCTGTCTACGCAGAATTCTAATTCATTCTAACTACAGTAAAACCCCGTTATTACGCTCCCGCTTATAGCACTATCCCGTTCTTTACTCTCCTTTCATATGGTCCCTAGAATTTTCTATGTAACTCTGTATACTTTTACCCTCTTATAACGCTTCAAATCCCGCTTGGAGCGCTTTTTTTATATCGGAAATTTTGTATCGAAAAGAAATGTAACACTGTAAAGATTTTTTTCTTTCCCTGGTAGGAGGGAATCTTTGAACTCTTTGAAGTGCGGGTCTGCGATACAGTAAGTTAGTGCAAAATGTCGAAGCGGAAATCACTTTCTATAAGTGAAAAATGGGAAATTCTCCGTAAGTACGACAAGAATTCTACACTAAGAAGGATTTCGCAGAATCTCTAGGAATTCCCTCATCCAGTCTGAGAACAATAATAAAAATAAGAATGGAATTACCAATGCAGCGAAGGGTGGTTGCAAACGTAAAAAAGTAAAGTGTGGAAAATATTAAGATGCCGAGGAAATTCTAATTGAATGGATTCATCAGTCCCGTGAAGCATCAGTGCTATTAAGTGGCCCAATCATTCAAGAAAAGGCGCGTGAAATAGCGGGCAGTGCACTAAATCTGCTCCGAAAATATATTAGTGTTGCTCCTAGTGGTGTATCAATTGATATTAATAGTTACTTGAACCGCATTGAAAATGTCATAATTCATAACAGTAGCACACACACACACACACACACACACACACACACGACAAACCACAATCAAAGATTTTTTTAATAGGAAATAAGCTCACATTTGCACTATGTCTATTGCAGAATCAAGTATGTTTCCTGTAAAGTGGTGTCTAAATCTTTCCCCATCTAATAAATCATTTCCCGTCTATAGCGCTATCCCGCTTATTACGCTTGTAGTTCATGGTCCCTTGACGAGCGTAATAACGGGGTTTTACTGTATTTTAAATGGATAATTTCGTCATTGCGTTCGTTTTAAAAAAAAAAAATGCAATAAATTTTTTGACAATATTTTTCGTTTTTCTTCATTAACCTTCGAGTTTATTTTTTTAAAAAGAAATTTAGAACTTTCTATCATTTATATATTTGTAGTCAAAACAAAAAAATCCTTTAAAATATTAATATGTTTATAAAACAACTGAATTCCCGCGAGGAAAATGAACTAATTTTCCTCGCGGAAATTTTTGTTGGTTTAAACTCTCATCAAGAATAATAAAAGAAGACATCTGGTAGAAAAAAAATGTTTTTCTTTTGAATATTAATGAAGACAGTAAGAGATTTTCAAATTAATTTGAAATTGTAGCCTGTTTTTGTAAGGAAAAAGAAAACTCAAAAATCATTACATATATATACATGTATGTTATATTCCTTTGTTGTTTCAACCGGTGAATTTGATCTTTTCGATACTTGATAAGCATGCTTGCGGACAAACCGAGCTAACCGTAAATTTGAATGTGTGGGTCCTTTTTCTAGAAATTTGCGCCTGAAGATCACAAAAATAATCATAGGATATCATTAGAATCGAAATAGTGGATTTCTACGCACGACTTAAAGATGCATCTTAATCTTTTTTGAATTCACTAAACAACTTCCCGTCGCTTTGCTCCGAAGAAAATGAAACGCATATGTAACGGAAAAAAACAAAAAACATTTACGTAACTAAGTCATTTTATTTATTCACAGAACGAATTACATTAAGTAAACTAAAAGTTCTAAAACCTTAAACTTAAAACTAAAACTAAACAAGGTAGGGATAGCGATTAGTAAACCAATTACAATGCTTCGCAACGTCTTCTGATACATATACGAAAATATAATTGATATTGCTTTAATTTCCTTATTATTATAAATGTGATTGTTGCGAATGCAAAAGGCGCAATTGTTGCGATTATTGTGATTGTTGTAGAGCTGTATTATAAATGTGATTGTTGCGCATGCAAAAGACACAATTGTTGCGATTGTTGTGATTGTTGCTAATGATATTTTAATGATACTTGTCCACAGACAAACAAAACGGGAATATTAGTCTTCTGATCCTTATCAGAAGACTACAATTAAATTCTAAAACACACATGCAATAGAATACTGAAATCCATTTGTAATAGTCAGAAATTTGTTGCCTGGCAACGGAGTGCGAAATTACATTGTTGTGGACAGGGGTAACCATGCAACAATTCTTCTGTTGCCTGGCTACGCCCGTGCGAAATTCCATTGTTGTGGACAGCGTCGACATGCAACAATACTCCTATTGCCAGGCAACGCGAGTGCGAATTATTGTAAAATTCAATTATTGGCGACGTTCGCAAGCGCGCGCACATTTTTTTTAATAATACAAGATTTGCGCTTGATTTAATGTAATTTGAAATGAAGTCCTTCAATAGATATCAGTAGGTTTACTGATTTAATGAATGAAAAATCTAAGACACTATTTGTATTCGACATAAATTATAATTAACAAGGACTCCTTAATTATCAATAATTTTAAAAAAATCAAAAAATAAAAATAACAAGAAGTTTGAAAGATTTTGAAGCCTACTGCCCTTTAAATGGTACTTCTTAAAATTTCTTTTACTTTTATTTTCCTTTTTTTCTTTTTCATTAAAATGATAGAATGAATAAATACAACAGCCTACATTTCAATTCTAATATCTACTGAATACAAACACCGCAAATTTCCATTTTCTTCAAAAAAGTGAATTAAATCCGCTTTAGTTTACTTATTTTAATTTAAAATTTAAAATTTTAAAACACACTGAACGTTCCAACTAAATCAACTTATATAATTGGCTAAGATCGTCTGTCTGTCTGTAACTCGATATAATTAAGCTATTAAGATAGATCCAAATGGTTCTCAATGGTACCATTGAATCAAGGGTACTCAAATTGGATGAAAATACAGTAAAACCTCGTTAAGTCGTCACTCAAGGGACCAAACATTTTTGACGACTTAAGCGGAGTGACAATTTAGGCAGAGTGGGAATTTTTGAAAAAAAAAAAAAATTAACTGAAATACAGTAATACAATAAAATAAAAAGCATACATAATGAAAAAGGAATCACTGATCTGTTTTTGGTATTTTTGATACCAGGAATCCAGAACAGCTGTTTCAGAGTTCCTACTCTTCATCAGCTGGATTCGCTCAGTATCTGACAGTCTGCGATTCCAAGAAACATATAACAAAAGCAAAGATGAACAAGAAAATGGCCCTTCGTAACTAAAAACAACAATATATAAAATAAGAATAAAAAAGGGCAAAAATTCTGGATTCCCGGTATCAAAAATACCAAAAACAGATCAGTGATTCCTTTGTCATTATATATGTGCGAGTATGCTTTTTATTTTATTGTATTATCCATTTGTCCGCACGTTAAAATTGTTGTGAAATACAGTATTTTCATGAATTGCTGTAGGATTCGGTAAGAAAATCAATACATTCAAATGAATGAGTGGAAAATTAAAAAAAAACACTTTTTATAGTTATCACACTTTAATCGTTTTAAAAGAAAGGCAATGTCTATCTTTGAAACGTTATAGCCAACCATTGCTGCCGCCGAAATCTTCAATGTTCAACTCCTTCACAATTTCCATGGCTTTTTCTTTGAGAATCACGGCAGAAATCGGCACTTTTTGCGATCTGGAATGTTTTAGCCATCGAACTAAAACCTCCTCGATCTCGTCAAACTTCGATTTTCTCATTCTCTTTCTTTTGTCTTTGCAATCAGCTTCTTCAATTACTTGTTTCGATGAAAGAATATCGTTTAATGTAGTCCTGGGAATATTGTGTTCGTTGGCAAAAGCTGTTTTTTAAAACATTTGATTTTTCAAAAATTGCAATTAAGTCTTTTTTTTCTTTTAAAAGATAACGAGGTAAGTTTTCGTTTCCCTGGCATGTTAAAAACGTAATCGAACCACGAAATTGCAAGAGAAAAAATAGCCCTTATAGCGGGGCTTACTCGCTATAAAATGAAGTCACACTCAGGAGCGGTCAAGAAAAACGTCTGCACTCGACAGAGTCGCAGCAAGAAGTGTGATTTGAATAATTAGCAGCGAGATTCCAAGAACCCAAATCCTCCGAAGGGGTAGGAAAGGAATGAAGTGACAGGCGTGGACGAAAATTCCCCGTAAAGGTTTGGCTTTCTTAAAGTGAAGGGGCGGGGCTAAAAAGACAACACGATGGCATGCAAAATGGAGAAGAAAGATGCTTTTGGCCATTTTGAGGGTGACGAGTTATCCGGAGTGAATTAAATTTAGTGACGGGTAAAAGAGGGTTATTTTACATTATTGTGTATGAGACCTTGTCGGGGCCAAAGGAAAACGACGACTTAAGCGGAGTGACGACTTATCCGGGTGACGACTTAACGAGGTTTTACTGTATTAGTTCATTGTGTTATTCCATGTTGTTTCCATGAAATTCTATCCTTGGGAACTGACCTCGACAACTGAAATTCTAACAAAACATTCGTTCAAAACTAAATAATTTTGTTACCACTGCCCCCGTTTTAATGAAATTTGGCTTACTTACTCAGTTGTTTACACTGATTTTGAAACTCAAAACCATTTTTGCCGTAGAAGCTTCGTTCACAAGTTAGTGCAGTATTTAGATTACAAAGGTGAGTTTTAAATACCTTTTGGCATTACGGGTCAAAAATAATAATTATTCCATTCTTACTTTTAGTAAAATTTATTTACAAGGACAAACTTTAGATATGGTTGGTATTTATTTACCAGAGCCTGTTTTTAGTGACGGACAGTTATATGTTGCTATTTCTCGAGCACGTCGTGCTTGCGCAGTCAAAATCAAAATTCTTGACCGAATAGATCAAGGACATCTGATAGAAAGATCTGATGCTGTTTTTACAAAAAATATAGTTTATAAGAAGATATTTACTTTATAGTTGATAGTTGATAATAAAATGAGTTTTCAGATTTTTTTATGCCTGTCGTCTGACAGGCTTTGCTGCTAGTCTATATTACTAAAATCTTTTATCTCTCTGTCTGTGTGTCTGTCTGTCCGGCGCAATTTTCTGTGAGAATGGAAAAGAGAAATAATTTTTACAGTGAAACATCCACGACAGGAATCGAACCTGCAACCTTCTGATCTGAAGTCAGACGTCTTATCCATTAGGCCATAGGGACTACAACTCTCTCCATAATGTTTTTTGACTTATCTCTCCTTCCCCTTCCTCCATCAATAAGGAATGTATTCAACCTTTTTTTTTGAATCTCAAGTTTGTTTATTTATTTCCCATCCGTCAGTTTATTTGTAATTCGAAAATGACAATTAGAACTATAATTGCCGAAACGTTGCAATATTATAAATATTCTTACTTAACCAAATTCTATGTGATATTGAAAAATAAGCGCGTGTACACGGCAATTAAGAAAACAGAGTCAAGAAAGAAAGAAGCACTCTTTTTTTGAGGTGGAATACTGAAAAAATCACTATTTGTAACTCCAAAACCATCAATATTTGTAACTCAAACGCCACTGAAAAGTGACAATTAGAATAAAAAAGAGACTCAAAAAAGAAAGAAGCAGTATTTCTATTAGATAGAATACTGAAAAAACACTATTGTAACTCAGAAACCACTGAAAAGTATCAATTGGAATAAAAAAAAGTGAGTCAAGAAAGAAAGATGCACTATTTCTATTAGGTAGAATACTGCTCAGAAGTTAGACGTCTTAGCCATTAGACTATGAGGCCTATATTTTAATCTCTATAAAAAATAAAAATAGATCATAGATATATGATTTACACGCTGGTTCTAAAAGCAGTCGTGGATTGAGAGACTATAGACATCAAAAATTAAATTAAAAAAAAAAAAAAACTTTTAAAAAATTTTAGTTTTAGTTTCCTTGATGTAATTTGTGTGTGTGTGTGTGTGTGTGTGTGTGTGTGTGTTTAATAAATAAAAAGTTGTTTTCCGTTACATAAGCGAGGCTTCCGGAGCGAAGCGACGGGTAGCCGACTAGTAAAAAATAAAGGATAAAAAAACCCGGACCAGTTTCAAGTCCTATGTACGGAACCTTTCTCAATGTGTAACGCGTAGCAGAAAAGCTTCACAACATAAAGCAATTTGTGCCAATCAAATGATCAACAAAGTCATTTGTTTGAAGGAAGCACAACGATGACTAATGAAAATAGTACGCAAATAAATGTAAATTATGAAAATATATATCAAAAATTGGGAACAGGATTATGGAAAATTCAAGAAAAACTAAAATGCGAAACTGAAAACTACCGGAAAAGAAGCATTGACGGAAGCATGGATCAAATATCAAATCAAGTGATGCTGTAAAATTCAGCTGTATAGACAGAAATCTTGTCGTTTTAGGGCTGTTTTAATAAAACTTAAAGTGATTCTTTAAATATTCTTTTGGGCGAGAATCTTGTCCGATGGTCAGGTTCTCGCCCAAAAATAATCGGTTTGGTAGAATCACTACAAGCTTTCTTCTGTTGTTGTTGCTTTCTTTCTTCATCGTTGATTTTATTTTTATTTTTTATTTTTCTATATTGGTTTTATTTCTTTTTTTCCTTATATTAATATACTTTTTTTATTCTTTTTAATCTTTCTGGCTTAGTCATGTGAGTTGAAATTTTATATACTTTCCCCTTTAATTAGAAGATAAAATAAAATATTACTTTATTTTAATAACTATTATTTATATAAACGATCATTTAATTTCTTCTTTTTATTTTTTCATAGTTTTTCTTCATCCTTTGTTTTTCTTCTTTATTATTTTAATATACTTTTTTTATTACATACATAATTAATAATATAAACAAGATAAAAATTCGATTAAAATATGTAAATAATAATTCCTTTATTTTTTTTAATTTTACAAACAACAATGCATTAACATAATGAAAAAGAAAAACAAATGATGATAAAAACAGGAAGACGGAAGTAAACAAAGAAGATGATGTTGGTCATTTAATAATGTAAGCTCGGAAGATTAAAAATGACAAAAAAAGTATATTAACATAAGGAAGAAGAAACAAGATAGGCCTAGAAACAGAAGGAAAAAAATTAACAAGATGAAAGGAAAAGAAAAAAAAACATATAGCGGATTCGATCCCAGAATCTTCAGCACACCGTCATGTTATCAATAGAGCTGTTGGCGACAATAGTACCAGAATTACCGCATTTGTAACGGTCAAGCTATTACGGGTAATCCACTGTAAGCAATGTCTAATATACGTTAATCCGTTGCCCCTAACCTATCTGTATTTTGAAATACTTCATGTGCACTTTCATCTCCCAAGAGGTCATCAAATTCTGTGATATACAGGCCTTGTCGTCTCCTTATTAGAGTTAAATGAAAAAAAGGAAACATTATTTGCAATAGGGAAAAAAAAACTAACAATGACTGACTAAAAATTATTCTTAAAACTGGGATATACATCGAATCGTGGAGATTGATTAAGGAGCTCGGGGGGAGAAGGGTCATTTCAAGGATTGGATGGGCGGAGACAAAAAGAAGCGTCGAACCAAATTTTAAAGAAGTCCATCCAGCAGTTTTAACGTAATGCGTCTACAAAGAGAGAGAAAAAAATATTTGTGAAATAGTGAAATTTCACATGCTTCAGTAAAAATAAAAATTAAAAAAAAAAGATAATTAATGCTTTTAGACAGTGTCAAAAGCAAAGTGGCCCCATAATATGCCCAATTGTATAAACCAAAGTAGAGTGAACCTAACCAGCGTTTACAATAAACCTAATGGACGCTTACAGCAAACCGGAAGTTGGGGGTCAAAAGTGGTCGCTTCCGATAAAGAGGAAAACGGCGATAGACGTCCCTCCCAATATCGACCCTTCTGAACACGTTAGTGGTGGTCACGTTTTTGCCAGACAAACGGTTGCTGAGATATGATAAAAGAAAAACGTATTGAAGCACCGACCTTTGACCCACCCCACATCCGATCAGGGAGTGGTCCTAGGTCTGATTTTTTGAACGTGTTCACCTACTTTTTGATGCTGAACACAATGGTGAAGATTTCATTCTAATATCTCTAACCGTTTGGCCACTACAGAGTGTGACATTCAGCAAGCATAAAAGGAAGAGCTATCCCCCATGTTTTACAGGCAAGCTGTAACCTAGGGGCCGGTAAAAATTAAAAATACAAAAAGAATATAGAAGTTTTTCATTAGAAGTTAAGTCTAATGGATGAGAAGTCATTATGAATCGTTTAAGGTGTGACCGGCTTTAATTTATGCATTTAAAAAGAAGTTAAGTCTGCTTCTCTTAAAAATATTCTTGAAATTTATTTTTTATTTACCCTTGTTTATTTTGCGATTATGAAACGATAGAAAAAAAAAAAAAGAAAGTCTACATTTTCACTTAAGTTACAAAATACACAGAACAGAGATACTTCAAATTTTCTATTTTTCTGAAAAAAAGCAATCAAATCTTCTCGACTGACTTAAATTGTTTAAATCCGTTTAACTTTAATCATATAAAGCACGCGAAATTAGTGGATCACTAAAAGAAATTACAGCATATGTTAGGCATCATTGAAACGGCTCTAATCCGTTTCGCGCGCTAATTTTATTCGCGCGCTAATTTTCGACAAGAATCCACACAGAAAAAATATGAAATATAAAAGATTTTAATCATAATTCTTTAAATAATATAATAATCACGTTTTATTTTGTTATAATAATGCAAGCAGCATGTCACGTTTTATTTTGTTATACGAATATTCTATATTCATATTTGTTAATTTATGTTTTAGTTGTTTGGGGAAGAAGATGATGGTTTCTTTTCCCTAATGTGTAAGACTTGAAAAAGGAAGCCGGTGAGGTCTCCGAAATATTGTAATGGAGGATTTCTGTTGTTAAATAAAGGAATAAAAGACTTTATTCAAAAATGTAATAAAAAAATTTTAAGGAATAAAATATTCTTTTTGTTCTTTCAACAACTTGTCGAGATCTCGTTCGAGCCCAAGTTAGCTTAGAAAGAGAAGCAATAAAGATTGGTAAATACTGGATTTAAGAATTGCAAAAATACTGAAAAGCTAACAATAGGAATGAAAGAAAAACAATCAAATGCAGGAAAGAAACAACAAACAACCAAAAAAAGATTTCCATTATTTTTCTGTCGTGAAAGATTCAATAAGATTCTGTAATCATTTTATCCAAGGCATCTGTCTTTTATTTCATAGCTACAAATGGCTTTTTCCGAAGCGTATATCAAAAGAATCACAGTGTGGGTGGGGGGAGTATCGACTTCTATTGGTGTTGAAAGCTTTCAGCCAGTGCCTGTGTTGTATCTAATCTTATCAGTGTATTCAACGGAGGCATCGGAACTGTCCTGTGGCGAGGAACAACAATCAAAGAATCTCAAAATGTGTGTTGTACGCTTGTTTTTACGGTTGATATTTTTTTGATTTTCTTAGCCTTTCGAAGCCGATTCTTTACACGCTTCAAGGAACCTCCTCTTATTATCGGAGTCGAGAAAAAGCTTTTAATGTGCTGTTTGCTGACTTTTCTCTTGTAGGATAAAGAAAAAAAAAGTCTCTGATTGAGAAGTTTACGAGAAGCTAAGTGATTTTTGATAGAAAAACATACAAACAGCAATGCATTGTAACGAAGAAGTTGTTGTATAGAAAAACAAAACAAACCTTATATATTAATACAGTATTTAGAAACAAAATATATTTAAAAGCGATTTTTTTTGTGTTGTACCAACTGATTGGTAGTGAGACCTGAAAAAAATAAGCAACACATTTTAAATGGGACGAAAAAATTCTATTTACACTAATCATAATCTATATTACTAAAATCTTTTATTTCTCTGTCTGTCTGTCTTTCTGTCTATGTGTCTGTCCGGCGCAATTTTCTGAGAGAATGGAAAATAGAAATAATTTTTACAATGAAACATCCGCGACAGGAATCGAACCTGCAACCTTCTGATCCGAAGTCAGATGCCTTATCCATTAGGCCATAGGGACTACAACTCTCTTCATATGGTTTTTTGACTTATATCTCCTTTCCTTTACCCCATCAATAAGGAATATATTCAATCTTTTTTTTTGAATCTCAAGATTATTTATTTCACATCAGTCAGTTTATTTGTAATTCGAAACTGACAATTAGAACGATAATTGCCGAAACGTTGCAATATTTTAAATATTCTTACTTAACCAAATCCTATGTGATATTGAAAAATATGTGGGTGTACACGCCAGATGTTGGAGTAAAGAAAACAGAGTCAAGAAAGAGAGAAGCACTCTTTTTTGAGGTGGAATACCGAAAAAATCACTATTTTCAACTCAAAAACCATCAATAAATGTAACTCAAACGTCACTGAAAAGTGACAATTATAATTAAAATGAGAGTCAAAAAAGAATAAAGCGATACTTCTATTAGATAGAATACTGAAAAATCACTATCTGTAACTCAGAAACCATCAATATTTGGAACACAAAAGCCACTGAAAAGTGCCACTTAGAATAAAAAAAAGAGACTCAAAAAAGAAAGAAACAGTATTTCTATTAGATAGAATTCTGAACACTATTGTAACTCAGATACTACTGAAAAGTATCATTTGGAATAAAAAAAAAAAGAGTTAAGAAGTAAGAAGCAGTATTTCATTAGGTAGAATACTGAAAAATCACTATTTGTAACTCAAAAACCATCACTATTTCTAACTCGAAAACCACTGAAAAGTATCAATAGGAATAAAAAAAAAAGATAGTCAAGAAAGAAAGATGCACTATTTCTATTAGGTAGAATACTGCTCAGAAGTTAGACGTCTTAGCCATTAGACCACTAGGCCTACATTCTAATCTCTGTGAAAAATAAAAATATATCATAGATATATGATTTACAAGGTGGTTCTAAAAGCAGTCGTAGATTGAGAGAATATAGACATCAAAAATTAAATAAAAAAAAAAAAAGCTTTTAAAAAATTTTGGTTTTAGTTTCCTTGATGTAATTTGTGTGTGTGTGTGTGTGTGTGTGTGTGGTTTTTTTTAATAAATAAAAAATTGTTTTCCGTTACATAAGGGAGGCTTCCGGAGCGAAGCGACGGGTAGCCGACTAGTTTCATCATAAAAATTTCTTAATTATTTGAATTACATTAGTTATTAGCGAACCGTTCGGATTCGTTTAGATATCATTAACTTTAGATATCTGAAGTAGATTAAGAAGTTGCTGGGTTTTTTTTCTGTTTTATTTCCAAACGAAAAATCCTGGAAGGATCTAACGAATTTGCCGTCAGGTAAGTTTTCCGAAAGACACTATAAGTTCTTGCTTTTAAAACGTGCATCCGTCTCCCGCAACGAGTTCCAGCTAAATCTGAAATTTTCTTTAAAAAATACAAAAAAAATAAATAAATAAAAATAAATAAAAGCTCAATCGAATTTCCTTCGATTTTATCCTTACTACATATTTACGAATCGTTTTTTTGTTTCCTAAAAAAAAAAAAGAAAATTCGTCTTAATTTTACTGGTTCTGGGTTATACACAACAACCAAGAAATTTAACAACATTATCTCTTGCTTAATATTAATACGTTTAAATAATCCATTACTTTACGCGCGCATTGATGCGACTAAAATTAACCGAATTAAGGTAATTGTAAGTACATAATTTGGATTTAATTATTTCTTATCAGAAAATAGAAAACTTCTACTATACGCATCTAACAGATATTATAATTTAAAAATCAACGGATATATTTCGTTTATATCGTTTTCAAGATCAAAAAAATAAAAATAAAGAAACAACATTTTAAAAATTTAAGGAAAGCCAGCTTTAACAGGGGTTTGTGTTTGTACTGTCCCACTACGTTATCGCGCGATCAGACCTGATCAAAGGTACTTCCATCGCGGGGCTAACGTAGCGGGACAGTAAAAACAGAAATCCCCGAGAGAAGTTAAAGCTAATGTTGTTATGTCTAAGTATAAAACAATAGCGGCAATATAAAACTCCCTGATAATAAGTAGTGAGATTCTTCGTGATAAACTATTATTATAGGTGTATGTTGTTTCTATTGTACTAAGAGCAATTGTTTACACAAAAAAGGTTGATTATTGCAATAACAATGTAAGAATAAAGCGATGGGATACGGGATACGTGAGTCTTGTTAGAAAGGAAAAAAATGAAGAAAAGAAGAGAGAAATGGAAGTAGAAAATATGTGAAGAGGCAGCGTTTTCCTAAGGAATTTGGGCTTTATATAGGAGGACAATTGAAATATGCAAGTTAAAGAGAATCTCTCAGATCTAAGGAATATGATCTACAAAGTATATTCGGATAAGATGTGCCTCACAAAATACAGACCTATCGTTCACTGGTATGTTCCAATATGAAGTGTACAGCATTTAAAGTAAGTGAATCTTTTATACTCTTCTCAAGATAAAGAAGTATTACATTCATCGCGTGACAAGGAAGTATTAACTTTTAAATATTATTAGTATTAAAATTACAAAGGAAGAATGTACCACATCAACTTTGAAAAGAAAGATTATTTGTGATATGCGGATAAACTGTGTTAATTCAACTAGACGTAAAGTGAATATAAGATTTAAACTTTTAAAGAGACTAGTAAATGAGCATTAAAGAACTTATAGTGTATATTAGAAATCAAAGTATTTTCTTTATTCAACGCAAGTGAGATAAGTGATGAGACTTTATAGAATTGAATGCAGCTAAAGAACTAGAAATAACATTTGTATTATTCAACACACTTAAGGCAGTGTGAATTTTAATCTTTATTTTGAATGTAAAGCAAGTATATATTTTATTGTTTAATACATATGTTAATGGAACTTTAAAAGACTCTGTGTTATTATTTTATAACTAATTTCATCTCAGAAACACATTACCAAATAACTTAAGCTCAGCTAAAATATACATAAAGTTTTACAGCTAACAATAACAATGGGTGAGACCAAATTATTTATAAGTGACATCCTGGAACTGCAGTTTCACGCTCGTTGGCGATCATCAGCCAGGAGTAGTCACAGCTAAATAACAAGCTAGCTTTCCTTAAATTTTAACAATTTAAAGATGGCAAACAAGTTGCAAAATTGAAGGTCATTCCGAAATGAAATGTGTTTTTTTAGTCTTCTGATAAGGATATTCCCGTTTTGTTTGTGGACAAGTATCATTAAAATATCCTTAGCAACAATCGCAACAATTGCGTCTTTTGCATTCGCAACAATCACATGTATAAAAATAAGGAAATTAAAGCAATATCAATTATATTTTCTTATACTATCAGAAGACGTTGCGAAGCATTGTGATTGGTTTACTAATCACTATACCTATCTTGTTTTCTTTTGTATTTCCGTACGAAACAACTGTAGGTTAGGTCAAGTGAGGTTTGACACTTTCCAGGATATTTTACAATATTTTTATTGTTCTGGAATGTCAAAAAAGAAACAAAAAACTGACTGTTCCGACTGCTCTCTGATTCATTCGGGACTCAAAATAATCGGGGATCGTTTGTGTAGTTTTTCTTTTTAATAATAGATCCTACTGAATCTTGGGAATTTGGGTTCAGTTTCGTTCCTAGGTGTTTCTTATACTAAATCACTGATAGTATTCCTTTTCTAACTATACAAGAACTACGTAATGAAATTCTGAATTCACTTTAGGTGATCCATAGTTTAACTTACTATATGTAAGTAATTTCAACAGTGCTGGCATTCAGGCCTCCACAGGGAAGGTCAGTTGATCCCTCAGCACCGACTGTGAAAAGGGTTCGGGCAGAGGCCAACCAAAAATAAAATACATGAATTAGTCTACGACTTCTAGATTTTTTTATATTAACTACTTTTCTGCTTTGACCGTCTGCAAACAATGCTTGCATAAAGTGTATTTTTTCTAAACTTCATTTCTAAGCTTTTGGATAGAAGCTTGGTGTTAAGTTAAATATAATGCTCATAATGCTCGGCATGTTTAAAAGGAGGAGGTACGAAATTCTGTGATGTTTTCGCGATATTTTTAATTAAGAATGTATGATTTTGACCAAAAAGTGCGAGAAGCCCAATGCCGCATTTGGTATTTGGGCCCTGAATTTTATTTGGCATATGCCAGAAACATATAGATTGTATTTTGTTATTTCTCAAGTGTTAGCCTGTCTGGCTTAAGGACAGTATTTGAATTGTATCAGAATTGTGTAAACTTATATATTGTCCCGATACCTATACAATGTTACCAACATTGTGTCCAAGTGTGGAGTAGACATAATATGAAACTTAATTTACTTAAACCGTAGTTTTAAGAAATCTTTAGATACACTATAAAGCAAACTGAAACTTGGTAAAAAAATCAGAAAGAATACAGGAATATAAATCAAAATACAGAGACAGTTTCTACTGTATTATTCTTAATGAGTTCAACTTTAGATGTCATTAGATACATTATGAAAAAAAAAATTAGTAAAACTAGATATAAAAAAAAAATTGTGATAAAGTATAAAATTAAAGGCTGCCCATTAAAACCCACGCGGACATTGAACGTGTGATAAATCAATTTCAAACAACAAACAACGAAAAATTTTAGTTGCTTAAACACGGACTCTCCGAAATAAAATAAAAATAAAATGTGTTCAAGGCCCGGGATTCAACCTTCTAATTCTGAATCCGTCACTCTATCCTCTGTACTGCTTTAGTTTCCTTAAAATTAGAGTGATAATTGGACTAGGTAAAGGGAATCTCCGAAATAAAATAAAAAGAAAAACATGACAATTCAAAACTTTTGAAACTCAAAGTATGCTGAAATTGTACTCAGAGTATGCACATAAGGAACAAAAATATCCCATTCCTATAGTGTTTGGGAACAATGGATAGAAAAAGACAGAATTTTTGGAAAACTTGAAAGTTTTTTTAATAAACAAAAACATCATAACCTACAAAATATCATTATATATTATTTCTGAAAGGGTTTTTTTTGTCGGACCGCTATATTTCCTTTACTACTTCATCAAAATCAATGATTGAGGCATCATTTTGAAGTACGTTCCCCGCTAATGACGAAAAATAAACAAATTGTTTAAAATTAATGTTTTCGTTAAAAAACTTTATTTTTAAAAACTTTTTATACAAATGTAGACACGCTTTAACAGAAGCGCCTTATTTTTCGAAAGTGAAAGTATTGCTTTAGCGTTGTAACCTTCAACTATTTCCTTTTTTGAATAAAAATGCACTTTAAATGATATTTCATCGTTTATTTAATAACAACAGATAAAAAAAAACAAAGATTTATATTTTAATAAAAATAAACGATTTATTACAATAGAAACATAAAAATTAGTCAACTTTTCATATATTATTTTATATATTATTTCTCAAAGGGATTTTTTTGGCGGAACGCCATATTTCCTTTACTACTTCATCAAAATCAATGATTGAGGCATCATTTTGAAGTACGTTCCCCGCTAATGACGAAAAATAAACAAATTGTTTAAAATTAATGTTTTCGTTAAAAAACTTTATTTTTAAAAACTTTTTATAAAAATGTAGACACGCTTTAATAGAAGCGCCTTATTTTTCGAAAGCGAAAATATTGCTTTAGCGTTGTAACCTTCAAATATTTCCTTTTTTTGAATAAAAATGCACTTTAAATGATATTTCATCGTTTATTTAATAACAACAGATAAAAAAACAAACAAAGATTTATATTTTAATAAAAATAAACGATTTATAACAATAGAAACATAAAAATTAGTCAACTTATCATATATTATTTCTCAAAGGTGTTTTTTTTATTTCCCTTAATACTTCATCGAAATCAATGATTGAGATATTTTCAAGATTACGTTCACCGCTAATGATGAAAAATAAACAGATTGTTTAAAATTAATGTTTTCGTTAAAAAAATTTATTTTAAAAATCTTTTTTGTAAAAATGTAGAAGGCAATCTATTGACAATCTGTTCATTTATTTATTTCCACATTACCATTCGGTGACTGATCAAGATACCATGCGAATTATTCGCACGGGTCAACTTTTTTATAAAACTTGAGAAGACGCCATCTATTGACAATGTGTTTAACTAACATGCACACAAGCTGTTGGATTTGTTTATTATTTCTCAAAGGTGGTTTTTTGTTGCGAATTATTCGCACGGGTCCACTAGTCTTCTTTAATACTCTTAAACAATATTTCGTTTCTTTGAACAAGAAACTTCTTCAGGTTTTAGTCGAGGAAAAGAAAAGCTTTCTCTTTCCTCTATTACTGTTCGTTTTCAAAAGCGAGAACGAGCAATAACGGACGATTCTACCCCGCAAAGGGGTGATACGCTGAGATGGGCACTTTCCTAAGACCTGTCTATTTTTTAGTACCTGTTATTTTTGCAGTAATATCTATTCTTTCCATAATTCTTTCCCAAAAAAGCGCAAATAGAACGCAGATACTAGTAAACTAACATTGATAAAAAGTAAACATCCCCTCTTTATTTCTTTTCATCCCTATTTTGAAGAAATCGAAGGAGACCTGACGCATGCGCAAAAGCGTTGAAGGCTCTCGTAAACAAAACCGAACAGTATTTCATAATTCGTTATAAATACAAACTTTAAATACTAATACAAACTTTAATAATATACTAGTTGACCCGTGCGAATAATTCGCAACAAAAAAATCACTTTTCAGAAATAATAAACAACTTCAACAGCTGTCAT
>JAFIDM010000005.1:12079074-12091722 GCA_023159025.1 Thereuonema tuberculata | reverse complement strand
ATGAATTTTCTTTATTTTATTTTTAATGTGTTTTTTAGATTTGTGGAGGTACCATACATTTTTACCTACTACCATCAATAGAAAAGCGTTATAAGGAAAACAGTGATGTTTAACAATCCGTTTATTTTACAAATGGATTTGCGCGCGATTTAAAATAATGAAAATTAATAATACTTAAGGAATTTAAATAAATTACTAGAAATTAATTAACTTTTTCAGAAATAGAGAATGTTGTTCATAGTCAGCAGATATAATTAAAAAAGAACTTTATTATTTGGGACTTTTTCACGACTTAAAAAAAAAAATTAAAAAAAAAATGTTTTAAGAAAAGTATATATTATGTTATTTCAAGAACTTATGTTAAAAAAAATTCAGGAGCTTACGAAACTAATTGCAGTATTCTCTTTAAGAAAGTTTACATGAAATATCCTCCATCTAAATGAGTACTTGCTATTTATGGCAGAAAGACTTCAACGTAAGTTGTTGCTTTGTTTTTTATATTGTTCTGGCAAGTGAAGATTACCGACAATTTAGCAAAAATAAAGCAAAAGTAGAGTAGGTAAAAATGGAAAAGAAATATTGCAACTATAACGGATACTTTTTTTACTCTCCGATGCATGAAAAGTTTAGTCTCCTATTTGTCTTTCTTGTATGCGCATTACATTAAAACGGCTGGACAGATTTTCATCAAATTTGGTAGGTAGCTTCTTCATGGTCCAACTTAAAACACAGGAGCATTGGTTTTGGTTTCCATCCCTCCCATCCCTCAATAACCCCTCGCCCTAAACCCCTCGTTGAAATGGCTAGGTGAATTTCTCTCAAATTTGATACTGTATTTACTTATGTCCAACTTAAAATATGAACAATATTAGTTTAGTTTCAACCCCCCCCCCCGAATGAATCGTTGGTAGCCTATCCCTTCAGCACTCTGCTGTGAGACCCTTTAATCCTGATTTTATAATAACGATATTTTTAGTTCTTCTTTTAATCTCCAAACTACGTATTCTTCTTTCTATCTTTCATCTATGCTTTTTTTCTCTGCTAAAAATGTTTCATCTCTTATTTTTGATATACGATCTTTCAGTTTTTGTTCCTTTCATCTACTTCTTTAGCTTAAACAATATTCTCGTCTTTCCTAACGTTTTTCTTGATTCGTACTTCTTTTTTATTCTCCTTTCTTTGATATTCCTAATAATTTAATTTCTTCTGTTTTATTGCAGCTTATCCTTTTTGGAGTTCATCTTAACATCAAAGATTCTCGTGCGTGTTCCGCTTACTTTATTAAGTTTTAATTGTATCTCTCGTTTTACATTTTGCGGAATACTTTATTTTTTAAAAAGGTGTTTGGAACTTACATAATTTATTGCCGACTTATATTCGTTTCATTCGCAGGCAAGAAAGTGAAAACGCGAAATTTATTAAACGAAAAAAATAAAAATAAATGTAATTTGATAATAGAATATTCCTGATAAATACGTAAAGCTTCTTTTATTCTTTTTTATTTATAAGTTCTGCTAGAGGAACAGTCAGGTCCTTTTTAATCGGTTAGGAAATGGATTCGATATATAGTAAACAAATAACAAAAGCACAAACAAGTAATTACCACTATTTCTGGAGTTTGAAGATCTATGTTATGAGTTAGATTTGCTGTTAACTTTAAATTAAAAACAAATAATTCTTCACTTTAATACACAATAATTGTATGAACATTTTTTTTATTCATCTGATATACAATATTCATTCAAATTTAACATATTGTAATCTTTAAAAAAAACTTACAGTACAGGAAACACATTTAGTTTAAAATAATAATTTGTTTACTTGCGTTTTGTTTATATTCCTTTGATATCACTAAGCTGCAGACGCTGGTTGAATCCAGCTGAGGAGACGTAATAACCTCGAAACAGACTGTCCTGGATTCCCGGTGTCAAATATTCCAAAAGTAGCTCAGCGATTTTATTTGTTGTGCGTTGTTATCCCTTTTTATTGCTTTGTAAAATGTTTCCACGCATGTTAAATTTAACATTAATAATAATTTAACTAAATGGTTAAAAATACTACAGTATTATTTTCCTAGGTTAGTGCTCATCTATCACCGCATAGTAGGGAGTCAGCAAACCGCAATGAGACATTAACATGTGAAATGTTGGAGGAGGATGTAGACCAAAATAAAGGTGCTCTTATTGTAAGTTGATCCATAACTAACCATTGTAACAAATTTAAAAAAAATCTGTCTAGTCGTTTCCAGTTCTTGCTTACTAATTTGTTGTCCAAGATATACATAGCTGCTAAACTCGTCTAATTCAGAATCACCAACTTTAATTTGGTTGCCTGTTAATCAACCTATTAAACATAATCTTTGTTTTCTTTAAGTTTACCTTTAATCCAACTTTTAAATTTTCATTGGCAAGTTCTTGTATCATCAATTGTAATTCCGCAGCATCTCTAGCTAGGATAACTGTATTATCTGCAAACGGAAGATGGCTTAAATAGTCACCATTAATATTGATGCCTCTCTTCCCAGTCTAATTTTCTGAACACTTCCTGACGTACTGCTGTAAATAATTTAGGAAAGAGAGTGAGTATCTTCCTGTCTGTTTTATTTTGCTATCCTGATTTTTTTCTGTATGTTTGTGAAAACGAATTATTGCCGTCGCATCCTTGTAAGTATTTTTGATAAACTCTACATGTCTAGTGTCAATATCGTGATTTTCCAAAGCAATATTAACAGCAGACATGTTAATTGAGTCAAAAGCAATTTCATTGTCAATAACTCCAAAGCAGAATGACATCTCATATTCATTGGTTCTCTCAATGACTTCTCTTAAAACATTAATGTGATCAATCGTGCTCTGTCCACTACGAAATGCAGCTTGCTCTCTTGATTGGGCAGAATCTAAAAGGTTTCTGCAAGCGATTCCTAATAACTGTCGTAAATATTTTATAGAAAACTGGAAAGAGGCTGATTATACTATAATTCTCAATATCTTCTCTTTCTCCTATTTAACATTACCGCTGCATTCTTCCAAACTTCTGGTACATTCCTGAGGTTCACAGATTTAATAAAAGTGTAGCTAGAATCCGTTCGATTTCTTCTTCAGCTTCTTTCAGAATAGCTCCTGTAATTCCATCAAGTTCTCGTGCTTTCCCTTTCTAAATTATTCCGAAATATATACTGTAAATGCAACCTTTTCCGGTTCACGATCGTACCTTTTTGAAGATTTTCAAAATTCTCCATTTGGTTCCATTTGGAGAAATTCGCATGTGACCGAAAGAAAAATTCACATTTTAAAACCTTTAGAATTGAAACAATGAATCTCTACCGTTTTCTACTAATCCCAAGTTAATCCTTATCTTTTGATCCTGCTTTGAGTTGAAAAAATTAGTTGGTTAGATATCTTTCAATATTCTTATTACTTATCTTATTTTCTTTTAAGTACTTATCAAAAAATGAAAATTTCAAATATAGAAGTTAGTATTCAGTGGACAAAGTTAGTATTTGCAAAAACAGGAAAGTTTTCTTTTTTTCTTCAGAACTTTCAAGAAAAATTAAATTAGCGAAAGTAGAATTGGAGTACTTTCTTAGTTTCTTGGTTTTATTTTGTATTGTTAAGCGAGATACAAGCAATTAGTTACTAAAAAAAAAGTCATTGTGTTTTAGGCAACACAATGCCAAGCAACCCCAAACCATTCGCAATCTATTGAATGCTTGTGTTGCTAAAAGTACTATTTTATTGATTGGAACCCATTTATTTAAGACCGTATTGAGTTTATTTAGTAGGTCTACACCGCCATTTTGCCCCATTCGGCGACACTTGAGATATGGGCCCCATCGGGTCATTTTCGTTCACAGCATAGGTTAGGTTAGCATAGGTTCAAGCTTTGGGACGCTGGAGGTCAGGTTCCAACGTTTCAGTGGCCCGGGACTTAAATGAGATCGGATGGTCAGTCCAACGCTCTCCCGCCTGCTCAAGCATAGTTTACTAGTAATTGTTAAAACGGGAAGTGGCGTGATGCGGAAATCAGTTTTTTCCAATCCTCCAGTCAGTGTAGAGTCCAATGAGGTGTAATTCATGGCAATCCGTTACCTGGTTGGGCTATGAAGGGTGTTACACATCATAAACAAACACATACATGGAGATCTTAATAGCTCCTCTCGCTATAAAGAAATGAAAAAGCTTCAAGAGTCTTATAAAGTTTCGTCTGAATAAATTAGATAGATATAACTGGGTTTTTTTATTTAAATTTTAAAAGTTTTATTTTTTTACAATTTGTTTTCCGGAACATATGTTGCAAACAAGACGAGATCCAAGGAATTCAAGAAAATAGGATTCAGAATAAAAGTAAACAAAGATAGGTCAAATAATAATCAAGAAAAATTACAAATAAAAGCAGAAAAAAGCTTTTAATGCTATGGAATTAAAAATATTTACCTATTTAAAACATCAAAGGAAATCCATTAGATCTCTAATGGTAAACAGCTGTAGCAAATACCATATTTGTAGAATTGTTACCTGTCAAGAAAACTGTTTACAAAGACATATTTTGATTTCGAAACTATTAATTCACTTTCCTGTATTTTTCTATGAAGTGCCGAAGTAAAATTTTATTTGTAAATTAGTAAATATAAATTATTAATCACTGTATGAGTTGTCGAAAATTAACAGCTTTTAAGTAAACACTTTCAAATTCATATTTTATTTTTAACTTTTATTTATCAACATTTGATTAATTTGGAGGTTTGTTCGATATAAAAATTACAAAGTTAATTTGAAAACTTCTCACTGAAAGCTGCAATGAATTAGAATCTCGGTAAAATCATGCTTTCTTTTTATTTTGGCTAAAAGGAAATAAATTAAAACGCAAAGTAAAAATGGAAAATTGGAAATGTCATCAACAGGTTCTTTTGAACAGTTTTGAGAATTGTCTACTTCATTTAGAACTTCATTGTTCACTTATTTAGAACTTTATTGTTTACTTTATTTAGAACTTTATTACAACACTTTTTACGTGTCTTAATATTAAGTCAATAAATAAATAATCGTTAAACAAACATTAAATTCATAAAAAATTCTTTACAAAATTGAAATTATATGTATATGAACTGAAGCTTTCAAGCCCTTACACAGCCGGCCTATTTTCAACCTAATATTATTTAAAGAGAGTTCAGCTATGTATACAATTAATGATATAAAATTAACCAATAAAAATTCATGAAATCGTCATCCAAAGAAGTGGATTCCATTGGTCGTCCTGTAGATCATCAATCAGCAGGTTCCGACATACATAGAAACAGGAAATTCATAAACTGACGACTCAGGACAAGCTGATGGTGAAACATGAGGTAATTAACGAAGGACCAATAGGATATTGGCTAAAGGATAACTATATGCAACGGAACCTGCTGATTGATAATCTACAAGGCGACCATTATCCAGTTCTTTGGATGATGATTTTCCTGAATTTTTATTGGTTAATTTTATATCATTAATTGTATATACAGTATAGCTGAATTCTCTGTAAATAATATTAGGTTGAAAATGGGACTGCCTGTATAAGAGCTCTTAAGCTCCTTTCAGTTAATGTATGTATAATTTCAATTTTATAAAGAAATCTTGATTACGTTAAAGTGTGTTTAACAATTATTTAGTTATTTTTCATTTACAACTAATATGTTATAAAGTGGATTTTTCGACAGTTTAACTTTTAATAAGTGGTCTGTCATAACAGACAGTATTTAGTTTTAGTATTATAACTATCTTTACCCTTACCCTCTTACCCTTTTTCTTTAGCTATTTGTTTTCAAGAGTGCCACCCATCCCTCTATCAAGTAGATCCTAGTCTTCATTTCCAAAGATAATGAACGGACAATCCTTTGACCTGTCCTTTAAAGAATTTCCAATAGATGGAACCTGAATCATCGGCCTACATTAAGTTCTGAATACCAAAAAGTTAGTGTGACAATATTCAGTGACCAGAGGCCTGGAGTTGCTCGTTTCAATCCCGCGGAGGTCGATAGTTTTCAAAAGGTTAATTCTCCTGAGCAAGGGTCCATTCTCTGATCATTTTAGAAGATTAATTGGGATCCGACTTTCTTTCTAAACTATTCCAGATAGGCCAGTATTAACCTATGGCCTAAAACCTCTAGAGACACCATACTGAATTTATACTGAAATTAATAAGCATTTTTCATAAGTTTGTTTATTTATTGTTGACTGAGAAGCCATGTCTGACTATTCCATGTGAATATTTTTCTTCTCTATCTGTTTACAAACTCATTACGCTAAAACCCCTCAAAATTGATTCTTCCTCGATCGCTGCATGTTCAGTTCTTATTCCTGCATGTTCAATGGATAACTGGGCTTGTTCCTAGTTCAATGTATTTACTCTGTTTCCGGAAATTCTTCTATCCGCAAAGATTCAGGAACTTGTCTGACATCTCCTGGACTATTTTGTGAATAATACCTTCACTAAAAATCAACGGAGCAACTAAAGCTCACAGATTCTCACAATTCCTGTGCGTCGTTTAAATTGCACTGGTTTTTCTTCGCTTGAAGCTAAAGTGAAATTACAAAGAAATCTTTGTGGAGATCCTAGAGACAACAATTCCCAAAGTCGTCGTCTTTCAGGTAATTTTGCCCATTTCTCACATTTCCTTTATCCTTGTTCTTTTAATCTGGCATTTTCATTGTCAGACCACCTTGTCCGTAATTAGATTAGAGCACCGTGTCTTTAAGAAAACGCTGACAGAAGATGAGTATCCTTCCTGCCCCCCTTTATCTGTCTCTTAAGTGAGAAAAGATCCAATTACGAGATGAGAAAGAAATAGTCTTTACAGGTTAAAAAAAAAAAAAACCTAATTGAACGTAAATTGAAAAAGAAAAAAAATAAGAACAACTCAACATTACAACAGCAGTATCCAGCCATTGTTGACATAAATTAGCCTCGAAACTATTTTTATCTTTACTGAAATAAAATTATAATTGGTTTAATTTTAACTTCTCACAATGGAAATCTATTACACATCGTATTGCATATTACTCTGTCGTTGCTTCCACAAGAAATCTGATTTCAATACAACTTTAGTTTTAGTATTCGTTTTTATAATCGTAAGGCATGTTTCACAGCCAACGAAAATGCTACGAAACATGTCCGACCAATGAGCAATATCGAAAACATGAAATTCCTTGGCCGTTCATAAATACACTCCGAAATACAGCTTCAGGTGGAAGTCAGGTTCACAATCGAAACCTGAGATACTTAAGTGTCGTTGGGAATGAAGACTTTAGTAAACATTTCAAAATCGCGCTAGTCTATCGTCATAATCTATCATCTCAAAATTAAGCATGGCGGTTTTGAATGTTCGCTCCACTTAAAGTGAATGACGAGTTATTACAAAATTTACTAAAATTGCAGCAAAATTACGTTTTTATATGAAATAATCTGTTAGTTAAAACCTTTTCATTTACTTAATTAGAATTGGCCAGGATATATTGTTAGTTTTGAAAATTGGATTTTTATTGTCGTCGATATGTGTACCAAAGGTATCTGGGTGTGGAAAAAGAGCTTTGAAATTTCGCATCATGTGACATCATATGAAATAAATTAATAAAATAAGTAATAAATAAATAAATTAATAAAAATAAAAGAACGAAATAAATGTCTATGGCGTGTTTCACAAGAACAAACGCCCGACCGTTGAAAAATAGCTATTTCACAGGACAGTGAATTTCCCTGCAATGTTTTTCGCCGAAAGATTTGCAGCGACCAATTCGAATGGACGTTTAACGATGTCAGGTGATGCGAAATTTCATATTGTTTCATAACAAAACGAAATTTTGCTGCAATTATAGTAAATTTGTAATAACTCGTTATTCACTTTGAAGTGGAACGAAAATTCAAAATCGCCATGTTTAATTTTGAAATGATCAATTACGACGATATGTCGATCGACTAGTTATGGTTTTGAAATGTTTATCAAGTCTTCATTCCCAACCACACTAAGTTTTCGATTTCCGCCTGAAGCTGCATTTCAGAGGTTTTTCTTTATGTACCGGCAGAGGGATTTCAGGTTTAGATATTGTTAATTGGTCAGACATTTTTCGTCGCATTTTCGTTGGCTGTGAAATACGCCTAATGTTGGGACCAGTTACTACAGGATAGCGAAGATTCGGTCTAATGACTTTAATCAACACCCTCCCTCTTATGCAGAGCCGTCGCTTGGACGGGGCGACCGGGGTGATCGCCCTGGGCGCTGCGGCCAGGGGGGCGCCGCGGCACGGCAAAAATAAAAAAAATTTGGAAATTCCGGTTTTTTTTTTTGGTTGTTGAATTGGAAATTCCGTTTTTTTTTTTTTTTTTTGGTTGTAGAATTTTGGGATGGTGGGGGGGGGCGCAAATATCAAGTGTAGGGCGCCTGACGAAATCATGCCCCGGGCGCCAACAAACCACGCGACGGCCCTGCTCTTATGTATCGATGACAAAAGTGAAGTAGAAAAAAGAAGTTTTAAAATGGAATTTTAAATCGAATTATGTTTGTCCTTCAGGAATCAAGATCACTGAAAAACTATACACCTTGTGAAGTTGCTTCTTTTTTCTTTTAAGGAATCACTGCGCTACCGACGAGTTTGAAGTAGATATTGGATGTTCCAAGACAGAGCCCTATGGAGTTTGGTAAAAGTTCAAAAGTTTGAAAAGCTCAAAATTTACAGCAGTTATCCATGAAACAACTTTGAGGTCACCGCCCACTTCTAAGCTCCGCCCCCTAAAAACCCGTGAACAGATGTCGACGTTGTTGTTGCTTATTTATAGTGACACCAATGCCCTAAAAGCTGTACAAAGTTTATAGCAAAAGCTGTAACAACAATGTCAGGATTAAAGATTACAAATATTAAAATTTCTATCGGCCGCCATTTCGAAATGGTTGATCAGATGTGGCTGAAATACAATACCCAGCTGAGTCCTTAAGGGAATTTAGCACCCATAAACGTTTTAGCTCAAAAGCTCAAAGTACGGCAGTTATCCACGTCACAACTTTAAGGTCTCTCCCATTTCTAAGGTCCGCCCCCTAAAACCCGAATATATATATATATATATATATATATATATATACTGGTGGCCACTTTATTAGGTACACCTCTGCTGTGCGCATTAATGTCTGGATCCTTCGTGTCTCACAACAACTCTTCAAGCCGTTGGGGATGACTCTTCAAGCAGTGTCATGATGTGGGGCATGTTTTCCTGGCACACGTTGGATCCATTGATACCTCTGGAGGCATGTCAGGATGCTAGAGCATACCTAAACATCGTAGCTAAGTGCAACCGTACATGTTAACAGTTTATCCTCATGCAGATGGCTACTTCCAGCAGGATAATGCACAAAGCCCGCATCACTACGGGATGATTTGAGGAACATGACGATGACTTTTCCTTACTACAGTGGCCCGCTTAGTCCCCGGATCTCAGCCCGATTGAAAATTTGTGGGATGAACTGGAATTCCAGGTCTACACCTCCATCCAATCTTCAGGAACTGCGTGACACACTCATGTCTGCATGGTACACAATAGTTCAACAACGTTTCAGCATCTTGCGGAATCCACGCCTCGATGAATTCAGGCTATTTTGAGGGCTAAAGGAGGCCCAACACGCTGCTAGGTGGGTGTTCCTAATAAAGTGGCCGGACATTGTATATATATCAGGTATATATCGTGGGAAGAAGAATTTGAATGACATATATATATTTGTGATCTATGACCTCTGATCTGCTTTCATCGGCGTTTAGGTCCAGGGGTCATCTGTTCAGGTAGGGGAGAAGCAGTTCAGCTTTCTGCTAACAACTGTGAAAAAGTTATTTTAAAAATGTATTAAAATGCTCAATTCCTATAACACAGGTATACCGCTTATAAGTATACCTAATAGGATTGATAAACATTAAAAAAAAAAAAAAAGATGGTCCATTCCTATTTTATCGGTCTCCGAAGGGAACAACAGAGCAAGATTTGAATTCTGGAGCAATTATCTCAATATCCTTATCTCGGTTCCGGTTATGTCAGCCTGGTTATACCAAGTCATCTATCAACGTAACCACGTTAACCAGTCTGAAAACCAAACCACAGATAAAAATTCTGACCGGAACCACCGTAACCAGATTATTTGGTCGAAACACCTTTTCCGAGATTGGTTAAGGTTGGCTAAAAATGGTGTCTTTAGGAGTGAGAAGAAAATGTGTCGTATTGTACTTATATATCGTCGAAATAGAGACGATACCTGGAACTCCGTGTTTAAACGGCACAAATTCTTGGAATAAGCATTCTTGTGTGTTGATATAAGTGATACCTGGAACTCCGTGTTTAAATGGCAAAAATTCTTGGAATTAATGCTTATGTGTTGATAATAGTGATAATTACTAAAAAAATTTGAGCCAAGTTATACAACTTCTAATTTATTTATTAATATACATTAATTATTGCACTTAAGCATTTTTATTCCTAATCTAATCCCCTTTTGCTTAAACGGAACTTTAAAAAGTTAAAAGTACAACTAATATTTAGCAGCTTGGTTTGCATTGTCACTAAGAAATTGATCTCTCACCTCTAATCACAGTTACGTTCTCATGTGGGTTTCGTGGTAGAAACCAAGATTTCTCGGGGTTCCCCCGTTTTTCCTGCACTACTGCTACCATTCTTTCTCAATCTTTCTGTCCTTCTTTCCATCCGAAATACACCGATGGTCGAGGTGCTTCCCCGCCACTCACACACATCCACACCACACACAAAATAAAGACCACGATTATTTTGCTTTGCACCTCAAAGTACCTCAAACTTGTTTCTCGCTATCACTGCGTACTCAGTCCCCAAAATGCAATTGATAACTGAACACAGTCTTAGTTTATTTATTTATTTATCTATTTATAAGAATTTCAGATTCTTCTTTGCCTGTCTGTTTGCACACGCATCACTAAACTACTAGACCGATTTTCTCAATATTTAATGCGATTTTTTTGTTAGGTATGAACATCTCTCAAAAAAAAAAATCCTTAAAATAATTCTTTATCTGTTAATACACTGACGGAAAGTGAAAACGTAACACCCAGAAGGGATTAATGTCGAGAAATCACTATTTCTAATAATTTAAACGGTAGGCCATAAAAGCACAAATATAAAATTAAGCTGAAAATATTTCAGGACTTCAATGATCGAGGCCTATTATCAAGTAGAAAATCTACTTCATAGTAGGTCTCGATCATTGGAGTCATTGGAGTTTAGTTTTATATTTGTAAATACAGTATGTGCTTTTATGGCCTACCGTTTTAATTACACTTCACGTTAACAATTTTTTAATCATAATCACTATTTTTATTCATGCATTTTTATGCAATAAATTAAAACTCTAAAAATAGTAAATCTATACAACGAATGATGAATTTATTTCTAGATATCAACTGAAATGAGGATATTAATGAACTCTATCGTAAATATTATAGTGCGCACATTAATAAATCAATTCACAGTTTCGTATTAACACCCCCCCTTCAAAAAAAAAGCGATCCTGAGTAATCTGCAATATGTCAAATGCTTGCATTGTTTAAAAGACAATACTAATGATTGAAACTCATGTATTAAAAAAGCCTGTGTTATTTAAGGGTCAAATACAATTTCAAGTGATGCCGCATTGAGTTAATTTAGTATGTCTAGTCTCTTTATTTTGCACCACTTTTTCAGTGAGAAGTGGCCATCTTGAACCGGAATTGGACTCATTGAGTAGAGGATCTCAAATTCGTTCTGAGCAGTCAGTTCAGATTAGATAAGCTCAGTTTTATCCACTTACCACTACTTTGCTGCCACTTAATACAGAAAGTGGCCTGGACCGGAAATCTTCATACCCTCAGGCGATGGGTAGTCCAAATGAGATGTGAATCATGGGGCTCTGTCTTCCGATTTGGGCTATGAAGGTCATTAAATACACCTACTGGAATCGTAATATCTCCTCTGTACAAGGTTGGTAAAGAGCAAACCTCAATAATTCTATCGAGCAAATAGCGCTTTCTTATTCATTCTTTCTTATTCACAAATAATTAAAGTGATTCTGTGGTTTAAGGAATAAATTCTTACTTTTTGAGATAAATCAATTAAGTGAGATAGATTATGTGAATAAGATTATGTGAGATAGATTATATTTTCCTCTTCTAAAGTAGTTATGATAACAACCATCCCTATCTTTATTAGTGCCATAACAATACCGATTTACATCTACAGTATACTCTCGGTATCTCGAACTTCGATATCTCGAAAACCTTGCTATGTCGAAAAATTATTTTTCCCCTTGATATTATATATTTATCTAATGTTAATTTTAATTCTTATGTCGAAGAGTTTTCACTCAAAACCTTGTTATGTCGAATATTTTCGAAGTTAAAAACTTTTCCGGAAAAATCGCCGTTCAGTTGTGTTGAAGCAAATAGAGGTATTGATGACATAAATAGAGCCGTACACCTGTTTAATACTAAGAAATTTAATCAAACTTATAAATACATAAATCACAACGGTTTCGCAAGCGAGAGCTAGCTTTTTCAAGTGGAAGAAACTTTCAAGTGGAAGAAACAGTTTCTTCCACTTGAAAAAGCTAGCTCTCGCTTGCGAAACCGTTGT
>JAFIDM010000005.1:11989844-12076424 GCA_023159025.1 Thereuonema tuberculata | reverse complement strand
ATTTAACCGTTATGTTTATGTTTTGATTCTGATACCGTTAATTTAACTGTTATGTTTATGTTTTGATTCTGATACCGTTAATTTAACCGTTTTGTTTATGTTTTGATTCTGGTTCCGTTAATTTAACCGTTGTGTTTATGTTTTGATTCTGATACCGTTAATTTAACCGTTTTATTTATGTTTTGATTCTGGTTCCGTTAATTTAACCGTTATGTTTAGTTTTCATTCTGATACCGTTAATTTAACCGTTTTGTTTATGTTTTGATTCTGATACCGTTAATTTAACCGTTTTGTTTATGTTTTGATTCTGGTTCCGTTAATTTAACCGTTATGTTTATGTTTTGATTCTGATACCGATAATTTAACCGTTTTATTTATGTTTTGATTCTGGTTCCGTTAATTTAACCGTTATGTTTAGTTTTCATTCTGATACCGTTAATTTAACCGTTTTGTTTTGATTTGATTCGGTTACCGTTAATTTAAAACCGTTATGTTTAAAGTTTTGATTCTGGTACCGTTAATTTCACCGTTATAATTTTGTTTTGATTCTGGTTCATTTAATTTAATTATTATGTTTTGATTAATTTAACTATTATGCTTATGTTTTGAAGAAAAAGTAAAATTGAAAAAGTTGTATTAAAATTAATTATATTAAATTAATTTAAAATTGTAATTATATTAAAATTATAATTACAACTCTAATAATTAATTAAAATAAACGTAATGATCAACTCAGAGATCTTTTCCACGTGTTTGTTTTTGTTTACTTTCTGTTCAACCAATTATAATACGATTCTTTTTCATTGGCTTCAAATTCTTACCAATGATTTTATGAAGCTTGATTGTTTTTCCTATATTCGTAAGCCTTGCTTGTTGTTTCTTAAAGCTGAAGTTTGCCCTACGTTGTCCGGAATGAGACTGTCCTTGTCTGCTAAGTATTTTGTTTTTAATTTTATCATCTTTTTTTCGAGAATGCACAAATTCGTTAAAATTGTTTTGCTTTCACGCATTGAGCCATCATCGATAGCAATTTCGTTCTTATTAGGACTCATCAGCCAGATTTAGCTTCGATGATCAAGCCCGGAATGCGTGAGTACCTATGGTTCCTTCTCCCACTCTCAGAAGTGGGACTCGATAGTAAGCAAACGAGGTATTCACGCATTCCGGGCTTGATCATCGAAGCTAAATCTGGCTGATGAGTCCAAATAAGGACGAAATAGCTGTCCCAGATTGCTGTCGATGATAACTCAATGCGTGAAAGCAAAACGAATTTAACGAATTTGTGTATTCTCGAGTTTTCTTCCCGTTTTCATATTACATTTAATGCACGTTAATCATCTTTTTTTAACAAATTTCTCCATTTGGTAACAATGAGGTTTAATGTGTGTGAAATCATTTTTTAGATTGTCGATGTTTCACCAAATAAGATTGTTAACTTCGCACACGTTAAAGTTTATTATACGTATTGTTTAAGATATCCATGGAAATCCATTACTTCGTTTCAAATACATCATACTTTTCTGTATGAGTTTTTTGACAGGTTCGTGTGCAAATTTCTCGACATATTCACACAAAAAATGTTCAGATGCGTAAGTTAAATCATTTCTTGTCCATAAATGCGTAAACGCGTAAACGCCAAGTTTCAAGAACAATTCAACTGTTCAAAAGTTTTTAGTGGAACACATATCCAAACTTCCAGATTTCAAGAGCTAGATTTCTTGGCGGGTAATATTGGACCCAACATTCGTCACCAGTGACGATACGTCGTAAAAAGTCATTTCCTTCAGCTTCATAATGTCGCAATAGCGTTTCACAAGCATCCACACTAAGTTCTTTGATTTCGAGGATAAGTTGTCTTGGTACCCACCTAGTGGAGACTTTGCTTTACTTCAGCATGTTGTGAATGATATAGTACGCCGAGCCACGACTAATGAACACTATTTCAGCCACCTTGTTATTCCCATATTATTCGTTCCACTGAAGCAGTAATGTCAGGCATAGTCGTATTGTGAAGCCAGCCCGAGCGAACTGCATCAGTCGTACGTGACCCCCCACTTTTAAACTTCCTGTGACATTCGTAAACTTGCTGAAATAACAAACAACTATCCCCATACTGTCTTTGAATCCTGCAATAAATGTCAACAGGTTTTTCACTCTCAATGCCCAAAAACCGAATAACTGCACGCTGCTCCTCTTTGGAGCATCCTTCTTAACGGGGCGGCCATCTTGGCTTGGTTTGCTGAAGTCACAGTCGGCACGCAGACCGAAGTGTATGCGCGCGCAGGTTCCCCAAGTGGCAAGACAAAACATGTCTGTATTTGAATCGTTTACTGTAAGATTTTTAAATTTTTATGGCCATATTAAGGTTACTTTTTGAATCATCTTTGTATTAACATTATATGGATTTGTGGTCAAATTTTAGCTTATCTTTGTTGAGAGCTATTTTATTTAGGACTGTGCAAAATTTCTGTGCAAAATAAAAAAACATTTAACAATTTTTATTATTTACAGGTCTTATGGAGAAAGTCTTACAATGGCCAATTGCAATTTTGTAAATTTGGCAAGAATTTTCAGAATAGATCTCCTGTGAAAGCAATAATTTTCCGAGTACCAGTAAGATAGTATTATATGTAATGTATTAGATATCATTTAAATAAAGTATAAAGGTAAAGAATCCCAATTATGAGCTTTCAGGGCAAAGTGCACCAAGCTTTCGTTAACTTTGATGGTTGTCACATTTCCCAATCAATACAATTTGGTGTGCACCAAACACATTTTAACGAAACTTCATTGATGAGTCCTTGATAGCGTATCGTGTTTCTAAAAGTGGATGTGATTGGTATTGTATAACATTTAATGTCATTTCCAGATGTATGTTTTCGTAGGCGCAGTACGTTTCAAAATGGCAGCCTCCACTGAGAAGAAGAAAAACACGTGAACAGAATTTTTTTCTTGAAGATACAAAATGTCCAGATAAGAGCCTTCACGGGATTTAAACGTATTCAATATTATTTTAGTAACATTTAATAGGAAAAAATACAGTTACTTCAACGTCAAACTCACAAGAGTCGGTTTCAATCGAAGCCGACGCCAGCCATCTTGATAAATTGAACGGCGCGGGGGCTGCTGGGAGTTTTGACGATTTGACGGATGGAAAATCGTTCATCTAAAATTTGACGATTCATCAGCGATTTAACGACTGTTAAACCTAATGAATGTTTGTGAACATAAACTGTCAGTTGACGGGAAATTTGACAATCCTCAAAGTTAACGAAAGCTTATTGTTAGGTGGGGAATAAGGCTGTCAGCTTATCATGACCCACACGCGCATCTCACGTAACCTGGAAAACAAATCCATTTTTAAAAAGACCAGTGAGAATCTTGAGAAGAAAGAAGCAATAAAAAAAATCCCGAATCCTAATGGAGATTGCCTTATCATTGGAATTAATCGACACAGATAACATATATTATGTTTACTCTTTTTATCTTTTTATATTAGGCTTTTAAAAGAATTAAATATTTATATACACAAAGCAGGACAAATACTTGTAATTACTAAAAAAAAAAAAAAAATTCAAAGACCTTATTTCTACTTCTGCAAGAATTACGTCAATTTATCATTACGTTCTATGTATATGGAATTTTGTAATATAAATTAATTTTATTTTTAATTCTTTATTGTTTCAAACTTGCATTTGATTAAATTGCATTCTAGATTGCAAAAACCTTGAGAAAGTTTTAAGAGATTAAAACGAAATATTGAAAAATGTCTACAGTGTAAGAGTTTCAGGAATTTATTTATGTGGTTATCTGTTTTAAACTCCTACATTTGTTGCTTGATATCAAACAATAACTATAGGTAGTTAAGAATTCGTTGTTTGTTCATACATTTAATTTAATTTATCACACAGTTGTTTTTTATTCAAGTATTATTAAAATAAAATTTTTGATAAAATAAAATGTTTTTTCTCGAAAATTGCTGTGTTCTGCTCAAGTACCCCTATCCATATCACGTTATGCCAACTCGCCCCTAAGGATATGCCAACTAACCCCACACCCGGGGTTAGTTGGCATAGTTGCAATCTTTTAGGAAAAGTGTATTTGGGGTTACCTAAACACATATTTAATTAATGGGTCCTACATAATTTTGTAGTCAAAAAGTTAAGCTATCCGTCGCATTCACCAGAATCCCTCTAAGTACTGCATACAAAAATAGAAAAATCAAAAATCAAAATCTATGCCAACTAGCCCCGGTCTCCCCTATATATATATATATATATATATATATATATATATATATATATCTCGAAAGGCCAAATTCGTTTCAAAAAATTTAACACCAGATGCCGCTGATGAAGTGAGAAAATGAGATCTCACAGAAACAACTTTCTGAAATTTGTATTGGGTTTTTTTAAATTTCAGACAGCTGTCCGGCTTAGCTTATAATATATATAAATCCAATAGACAAAACTTGAATCGCCATCTTTTCAAGTTTCGTGATGCAAATATTTCATTCAATGATTTGCAATTTAAAATTCAGAATGTAAAGAATATAAGAATAAAATTAACTTACATTACTAAACATATAAAATTTGCCGTACGTTATTTCTAAAAAATTGTTTAGCTTAGTTTCAAAATTCAACACCAGGCGCCGCTGATGACGTGTATGTATATTCGAATTTTATATATATAAAATTATAATATATATAAAATATATTATTTTAGATAATATCGAATGATTAAATTCATAATCTAGAATATTTAATTCTGGCAACTCCTACAAATCAAAGCATATACCACTCCCATGCTATGTAATATATCTTTGTTGTTACACTTTATCGTCCTTTTCTTTTTGAATAATTTGTTGCCTGACAACTTATATTGGAAGCACGGGCAGAACGGTAGAAGAAAGGGTACAAGAACATGTTCGTGCTTTCAACAATAGAGAAGAAAATATTTCGGACTGGGCTGACCATTGCAGGATTAACGGACACAACTCGGACCCCATCGTGAAAATTGTCCATCACGAACAAGATGAACAAAAAAGATTCATGATTGAGTCCTGAATCATCAACTGTTCTGTTTGTTTCAATAAGAATAAATGTTTAAGAGTAAATGAGATGTCTTTGTCCATGTTTAGGAATGCTTTGTTGAACAATATGAGTGTTAAAGATTTTTTATCTTTCAAATAAGTCATCTATCGCTTAACAATAGTCACCATTTCTTGTCCAATTCCTTTTGTTTACTCATGTCTCTTAATTATTGTACTTTTCTATCGGTTAAAAAGAGGAATTCTCTCTTAAAACTTTCTCAAGATTTTTGTAAATTAAAATTTTAACAAGAGATTAAAACGATGGAAAATGTCTACAGTGTAAGAGTTTCAGGAATTTATTTATGTGTTTATCTGTTTTAAAGAAGACGAAGGATATTGATGTACGTATTTTTGAAATGTAGGAGTTATTTGAACAGGTGGGTTCAATTTTCGCAGAACTTTAGTTTGGTCGTACCAAATTTAGTCTTCCTTGTCTGGCCATCTCCAGTTTTTCCCCTTTTTTACCATTTGTCATAGCTATGTCAACTGACCCCTACCTAACTATGCCAACTAGCCCCACAGGGATTTCCAAAACAAGATGGATACCACACAAACATCAGAAACAAAAGATTATGATACATGCATGCAACCACAGTTATCCACTCTTTCGAGAACCACATCAGCAGTATCTTAATTCGATCTACATGTTCACCAGAACAAAAACATTTACGATGAAAAAATTTACTCACCAGTCAGAAAAACGATGACACAGGGGTCCTTCCTTCGTGACGCTTCCAAGCAAACTAAAGTCACAGTGGATGGAACACCTTTACATACACTTCCCACTACCAAGGTGTCAGCGTTCTAGCTACACGGTGGCAGGAAATGGAAGCTGTGTGCCAACTAGCCCCTTATGCCAACTGACCCCGGTCTCCCCTATATATATATATATATATATATATATATATATATACTACACAAATAGAGAGAGAGAGAGTACAAAATATTGAAACTTTTTTACTTAAGTAAAGACTGTTCACAATTTTCTCTACAACAAATTAGTTTTTGTTTTTATTGCAAAAGATAAATATATAAAACTAACATTAATAATAACAGTAAATATTTTCTAATTTCTAAATGTAAATATTTAATTTGTTTCTCAATAATAACATATCTTATAAAATGTTAATGTAAGAAAAACACAGAAATGTTTGTTGATGCTTGAGATGAATTTTCCTTGGATTATGCAACAGGGCAGTTTTTGGAAGTAACCACCCACATTCTAACCTAACCTTAATTGGAAAACTTCATGGAATTGGATAAATATGGTACGCGCAGCATGAGACAAAAAAAAAGGGGATTATCTAAAAGCAGAAAAAAATCCTTAACTTGAATTGTTGAAAAATGGGAATTGATTTATTTTGTTTTGGAGCTTATTTTGACAGAGAAGCGAATTTCATCTTATAAATCTTAAGTGTACCAATGGTCTCACTTTCTATAATAAGATTCACAAATTCCTTTCTTTGCGGTGTTTGTATAAATCCAGTTTGACTTTAACTTCATGTTATTTATTTTAATAATGCATCTCGAATTTAATGAAGGTTTTCATCTTGTCTTCATATACTTTTCTTTCTGATATATTTCTAATCAAAGGTTGAATTAAACTCTTTGCTTATTGGCTAAGACTGGTAATAACCAACCAATCAGCAGTCAGCTTTCGAAAAATGTGGGCTAAATGTGGTTAAGCATTTTTTTTTTCGAGAAAATGCTGATTCTGATTATTAAAAAAAAAAGCACACTTTAAAGGACTAAAATTATTTTTGAGTTTTAGTGTTTTGATAAAAATTAATAAATGGTGTTAATATTCAAAAGTTTCACACTAAACTCAATGTCTCATTATATGTAATTATATATCTTGTGTTTAAAAGAATTTATTATTAACTAAGGTGCTTATAATTAAACGGTATGACAGCAGAACCTGTTCAATATTTTAAAATTTCAAAAGTCATTAATTAATTAACTAATCACATTGACAGTTTAGTCAATATACGTAGTGTTCCATTGTTTCAATCAATAAACGCCAACCTATAGGTAAATGTAGAGGTTTTTCATGTAATTCATTGGTCGCTTTGAATACATTGAGATTAAAAAGTTATCTCAATTTTATTGTGATTTATTTTTTCCTTAATTCCTAGGAGGTCCAACTGCTTTCTTTAAGTGGGAGTTCTTAACGGTAAAAAGTCGATTGAGCACGAGAACTGCATTAATAACTTATCTGACACATTGTGCGTTGCGATTTAGTTACCATAACTATTTCTCCATTCTTAAATTAGGATGTCTTTTACAATTGTTAAACAAATAGATGTGTGGTTTATAACCTTCTGAAATCTATCAGCCCATTTAAAATCATTTTAAAATAAAGAAGTCATTAGGTTATTGTGATTGCAGTGCTGTAATTTAAATATAAGACTGGGATTTTTATGTTAAATTACGTCCTAATACAACATCTGTACGAAGCTGTGACAGGAAGAAAAGAGAGAAAATAAAGAAAACTACGGCGTGTTTCAGCGCGATGCTCTGTGTATGATCTGTGTGATCGCAGCATTAGCTAGAAAAACTTTATAAAACATTAAATTTACAGTCCTTAATTTTAATCTAAACACTGATATGTGGAGTTGATCACTAAATTTCTTAGATCTATACAGGGTGGTTGTCTTTTAAAGTACCAATAAATGTTAGTGAAGGTTCTACAAAGACAAATCAATTTTCGCCTCACGAAAACGTGAACGGGAATTGATTTGTTTTATACATGCGTATGGACTCACAGACAGACAGACAGACAGAGGCAATACGCCGACAACAGCAGGAAAATCCAATAAAAGTCATTAGGATTTTTAACTTTCATCAGCATTTAATAAAAACTTATGCTTTCTTTAGTTAGGGTTATTAGAGACGCTAAATACAATTTGCATGTTTAACACAGACATACAGGAAAATGTAAAATGATAATGATGTATTCTTTCTTTCTATTAGATCATCGTAGAATGACTTTTACTTGGCATTCATTATTATAGCAACATAAAACAAAGAAAGTATAGAGCAATATTGTTATCAGCCATTTAATATCGAGGGTCCCAAGCCAAAAGGTTGTATGTGCACTTTTGCTAAATTTAAGTTCTATGTGATACAATAGAAGCGCAGTTGTACCTCAGAGGATAAAATAAACAATGAAAAACTCACCAATGAACCATTAGTGAGAAAATTCATGTGCCAGCATTGTTCCAGGATGTCACTTATAAATATCAATAATTTGGTCTCATCCATTGTTAAGTTCTACGTGCTAAACTGTTTATTTTGGTGACTTCTGTCATATGCCAGGAGGTTCTGTTTGAAAAAGTAGTTCTAGCCTGTCAGCTGATTATTCCAAAAGGTTCAATTTTTACTTCTTTTACTTCTTTCAGCTTTCTCTGTGCCGGAAAGTTGTAGGGACAAAAATTAGACAAAACGCACATAGAACCTTTTGGCTTGAGACCCTCGATATGATCTATAGATATCTGAGACAGCTTAAAATGAGTGATATATCTTTGAATAAATAATGCTTATTCGTGTATCAATTCTTGGTCAGTATTTTTACAATAGCTTCCAACTAAGGAGTTGAATTGAAACTTTGAAGAGGAACTGTAGAATTGTAATATAACAATAAAAACTGAATGATATAAAATGTGCTGTTAGATGAAGAGTGACAAAAAATAATGATAGCTTCTAAGATGATTGTGACTCAGTATCGTTTTATGTGTGGAAATGATATACTTTTCTTTCTATGTTATTTTGTGTATATAGGTTATTAAATGTTTAATTACTTATAATTATTTCTCGCTATCGCCCTGCAAATTCATTTCAATTACGAGCTTTCACAGCAACAGGTAGACACACAAAAGAAAAAGGTTAACCACTATTAGAAGAACCTGCCCTGAAGCTACACCTTAACCAGGAAATGCTTTCCATTTGCTTTGTGTCAATAGATGATGCCCTCAAAGATAGAATCGTGGTCTAGGATTTAATCAATGATTTCGAATCTAAAAGCAGTTTTCGCTTCGGAACGGACAGAAGGAAGATGGGGGTCCACTGCAAAAGGCCAATGGACAACTAAAGATAAAACGATGCCTCCGAGTCCCTGATGCCAAAAGAAAGGATCGAAGAACCAGAGAAATAGCTTTTTCCGGTAGAAAATGGACCTTTCTCTCACGTTCGTTTTTACGAGGCTTTTCAAGCGACGCTGAAGCAACAACGCCACCTGCCCGTGAGGAGGAGGTAAATATCTGTGCTTTTAAAGGAGAAAGATACCTAATGTACGCTTCTTTATTTTTCAAAAGAAAAAAAAATCCTTACAGAAAAGTTCCAAACTTTTATTTATTTATTTTGGAAGCTTTTCAATATTTTTTTTATTTTCATTAACAAATATCACTTCTTGTTAGAACTGTTATAATTAGAGTTCGTTTATATATTGCATAACAAAATCCTAAATAGCTACATCTAAATTTATTATCATTATTTTTAACTTTAATTAAATGTATTTATTGAAATCAATCATCAAATATCGCCATTTTTTCGCTTCAGGACTGATTTAGTAATAAGTTAAAAAATTGCTACATAATAATTCTAATATATCTCAAACTAATATCAATAAATTATTAAGGCTTTCCAGACATTAGAATTCTGAATAGCTACATTCTGAAAAAAAGTAATAAAAAATAAAAGAAATTTCTAAATAGATAAAATGTCTGATTTAAATTTTTTTAAAAATCCTAAATTTTTTAAATGATGCTGGCTTTTACTGTATTGTATTGTATTGGTTTGGTTTTAAAAAAAATAGTGATTTTTTTTCTCAGTAATCTACCTAATAGAAATACTGCTTCTTTCTTTCTTGACTCTTTTTTTATTCCAATTGATACTTTTCAATGGTTTTTGAATTACAAATAGTGATGGTTTTTGAGTTACTAATAATGATTTTTCTGTATTCTACCTAATAGAAATAGTGCTTCTTTCTTTCTTGACTTTCTTTTACTTATTACAACATATCCCGTGTATACGCGCTTGTTTTTCAATATCACATAGAATATGGTTAAGTAAGAATATTTAAAATATTGCAATGTTTCGGCAATTATAGTTCTAATTGTCATTTTCGAATTACAAATAAACAGACGGATGGGAAATAAACAATCTTGAGATTCAAAAATAAGGTTGAATACATACCTTATTGATGGGGGAAGGGGAAGGACACACAAGTAAAAAAAAACAACAATAAGAGAGTTGTAGTCCCATGGCCTAATGGAAAACACATCTGATTTCGGATCAGAAGGTTGCAGGTTCGATTCAGGTCGCGGACGTTTTATTGTAAAAATTATTTCTATTTTCCATTCTCACAGAAAATTGCGCCGGACAGACAGAGAAATGAAAGATTTTAGTAACACAGATTATTTATTATTATTATTATTATTATTATTATTATTATTATTAGCCGCTAGGTGGCCACCCGATGTAGTCGCTCTTCACATCGGCTCCGTGAAAAAAAGGACTTTTGCACTATATTCTTCGACATTAAGGTATGTAACAGTCAAATTAGTGATTGTGAAGTATTCGCCAATATTATTCTATCAGTTGATATATGATATCTTTCGTCAATTGGTGAATAATTAGTAAAGAAAATCAGAACATCTCGTTTTAAAATACCAGTGGTCTTTCTTGTGGTATTCCGTGTGTCCTACCATAACCCCGGGCACTCAGCGTTGGGGTCAAGGTCATTACTCCCACCACAGTAGATCCAAAAACAGAAAGAAAGAAAAAAAAAAAAAAACCCTTGCTCGGGCTGTCCAGTCTCGTCGAACTGCGTATTAGAAAACGAAAATGTTCACGTGCGAACTATGCAGTTTAACTATTGACACTAAAGAAATTTTCTGTCATCAATGCAATAGTGACTATCACTACGGTTGTTCTGGGGTACAAGAGTCAACATACAAACGCATGTCAAATACCTTGAAAAAGGATTGGAGCTGCATTGTTTGTAGGAAATCATCAAGGAAAAACAATTCGGCAACAAAAAAAGACAAAACAACAGACAATGAAAAAGAGTTAGAAACTGAACTAACCCAGGACAACCTTAGAACAATCCTAAGCGAAATGAACAGAAAATTACAAAAACTGGATGCAATGGACACATTGATTACAGAAATTAATGATTTTAAAACCTCTTTGACGTTTCTTGCTGAAAAATATGAAGAGATCAGTGTGAATCAAAGAAAGATTGAAGGAGAAATCTTACCTTTGAAGAAAACAATTGATAACATAATGCAGGACACCAAAGAGAAAGACATCAAAATCAAAGATCTGCAAAAGAAAATAAACGATATCGAGCAGAATTCAAGAAAACTGAACTTAGAAATTCATGGTGTCAAACACACCAAAGATGAAAACCTAAATGCCTTGTTAAAAAATCTGTGTACCAAAATAAAGGTAGAAGAAACATTCAACGAAATTGACGAGGCGCACAGAATACCAGCCAAAAATCAGGAAAAGCAACCTCCGATCATTGTGAAATTCAGATCACTGGAAGCTAGGAACAAGTGGTTGGAAAGGAAGAAACAAAAAAGAATATCAAACAATGATCTCCATTTCAATGGTGATGATGCACCGGTATATATAAATGAAAACCTGACCAGTGTGATGAAAAATCTATTTTGGCAAACAAAAACAAAGGCTAGGGAAAAGAGCTTCAAATATGTTTGGGTGAAAGATACTAAAATTCTCATAAGAAAAAGTGACGACTCAAACATAATTAGAATTAAAGATGAAGCGGATCTGAGCAAATTAAAATAAGGTAAAATTAAAATTTGTAATTAATTGTTCTTTTTTTTTCCCAATGGCTGAAATTGATTTAGAAATAAACAATATAATTAAGTCAAGCACAGTAATCCTAAAATCAATCACAAATATAAAAGATAATTCTGATCTAATGAATAATATCAATAACCCTACAAATTCTTCCAAAATCATTCTGCATCTTAATATTCGCTCACTCAGACTAAACTGGGATCTGTTTTCTTGCAAAATAAATAATTCTCTTCCTGTGATTGACGTAATAATTTTAACTGAAGTAAACATAACCAACAAAGAGAAGAACCTATATAAATTAGAGAACTGGAATTCTTTAGTAAAAGTTAGAGAAAATAACAAAAAAGGGGGAGGAATAATCATCTTTTTTAAAAAGAAATTTACCTTTAAAGAAATCAAAATTGGCACAAAACACTGTGAAAATTGTATTGCAGAATTCAAGGATTCAACTAATAACGAAACGTTTATAATAATTGGAATATACAGACCTCCAAATTTAAGTAGAATATCTTTCATTGAAGAAATGAATAATTTACTCAATGACAATATAAAGAATTATAAAAATTCAGTTTTTTTCATTGGAGATATCAATATTGATCTATGGAAGAAAAATAAAGATTTAACTACTTTAAAATATCTGGAATGCCTATATTCCAATGGTTTCAAAAATTGTATAAATGGTGTAACCAGACATATCATAACAAATAAAAAAACCACAAAATCCTGTATAGATCATATATTCTTAAGAGACAAATGTATTAATAGTAGAAGTACGGGAATTATATGTAAAGATGTAATATCCGATCACTTCATAGTATTTGTACAAAATATTATCTCTAACAACAAAAATCTAACTAAAAACGATAAGGTTGACGATAAAAGAAACCAACAAAGCCAAAAAACTACATATTTGAACAAAAATAAACTAGAATTAGGCATAAATAATGTATTACAGGAAATCTCCGAAAATAACATTAATGATACTAACGAAATCTATAATAAGATAATAACAGAAATAACTGAATCAAAAACAACAAAATATATTAAACTAGAGAACAAAAAGAAACGAACGAACAACAAATCATGGATCACCTGCGACATCATAAAAGAAATCAATGAGAGAGACTATTTGTTTAGGAAATGGAAAAATAACAAAACTAATATGAACTTTTACAATAATTATAAATTATTAAGAAATAAACTAAATAGCAAATTGAAAAGGCTTAAAAAAGAATACTATAAAAATAAATTCAATAATGAATTAAATTCTCCAAAAAGCCAATGGAATGAAATAAACAAAATATTAGGGAAGAACAGTAAAATACCTGAAAATATAGAATTAAAACAGCTAACAGAAAGCTTTAAATCTTACAATAAAGAAAAAATTGTTAGTGACAAGTTTTGCAACCAATTCTCAATTGTTGGAAGAAATGTATTAAAATGTGATAAAAGATTATGCAATGAGGTAAATTTATATGTGCAAAACTCTATTGTCTTTGAGAAACCTAACTATCAAGAAATGTTAAATATAATCAATAAGCTAAAAAACAAAAAATCCGTTGGTTTTGATAATCTCAAAATCAGAGAAATCAAGGATAATAATGAAATTTTTGCACATATAAGTACGCTGCTATTAATGAAAATTATAGATAATAAAAAATATCCAGACAACCTAAAAATTTCAAAAGTTGTTCCTATCTACAAAGGAAGTGATATATTAAATTTTAAAAACTACAGACCAATTTCTATTCAGCCGATAATAAATAAAATTATCGAAAACTATATTTGCCTAAAAATGAATAATTACCTAAATAAATATCAAATCATAAACTCAGAACAATATGCATACCAGAAAAACAAAGGTACGAATAACTTATTTGAAAACTTCTCAAATAACATAAATAGCAACCTAAATAAAAATAAATTAATTCTTCTTATATCCATTGATCTAAGCAAAGCATTCGATAGCATTGATACGAAAATACTATTAAAAAAATTGTACAATATTGGAATCAGAGGCTCACTATATGAAATCATTAAAGACTACTTTAAGAATAGAAAAATCTTTGTGTCAATTGACAATATTTACAGTGACATGAAAACTATCCAAAATGGAGTTCCTCAAGGTTCACAACTAGGCCCTTTGTTTTTCTTACTTTTCATCAACGATATATTTCAGGTAATAAAATCATGTTACATACATATTTATGCAGATGATATAATGATTTATTCGAATGGGAACTGCACTACAGAAATAAGAGATAAATTACAAAAAGATTTAATTCGAATACAAAATTGGATGCATGACAACAGACTTCAGATAAATGAAGACAAAACAAAAATAATGCTAATATGTCCAAAAAAAAGACTAATAACAGATAAGCCAAAAATCTTTTTTCACCATCACAACTGTCTTCATAATTCACCATATGAATGTAAAAGCTGTTCAGTACTACAGTACACAAAAACAATTAAATATCTGGGCTTAATAATAAATGAAAAATTTTGTTGGAATAATCACATTAAAATGTTACATAAAAAGCTAAACAAACTGTCATACATATTCTATCATATAAAAGATATACTTCCAACGCGGATTAAAATGTTATTATATAATGCTTTATTCGATTCGAACATAAATTACGCTGCTAACATTTGGGCCAACACCAATGACAATTGTTTAAAACCTATAATTAACCTGCAAAATAAAATTTTAAAGATAATTTTCTTCAAGCAAAATGTAAACGATAAAAGTATAATATTAAAGAAAAGACTTCAATACAGAATACTAAATCCCAAACAAAAATTCATATACAACATACTAATTAAAAACTATTATAAAATCTTTGAGAAAGAAGAAAAACAAAAATCCTCATATAATCTAAGAAACAAGAAAAATATCCATCTTCCCTATCCACTAATATACAATGACTATGGTAAGAGGCATTTCAACTATATACTTGAAAATATATTCAACACTATAGATGAAAAAGAAATATATATAAAAAATGGAAGAATATCGTATGTTAAGAAACTATTAAAAAAGTGGCTGATAGAATGTAATTAATATGAATTTCTTTTGTTTCAATTGTTTTCTTTGTAATTGTAAATCCTGTTTGTAATGTCTCACTTAAGTATTTTGTTCAATTTACTACCAATGTCCTTAATATTTATTGTTACTAGTTCTTACTGTACTCGACAAAAATAAGCTAAACATAGGTAACTTTAATATACATATGTAATAATTATATGTAGAGTTAAATCAGAAAATTATTTTAATTTTTAAATCATGTTACTGCCTAATTTAAAATTTTTTGAAAATTATCACCTAGCGGTCTACCTGACAAAAATCACTTGTAAAAACAATACTATGTAAGTAATTTCATATTTTTTAACAATGTATTCAAAATTAATTAAATATTTGTAGTATACCTATATTCAGAACCTGTTGATAGGAATTTGTCATTCCTAACGGGACTGTAACTTTTGTATTTAGAATCATAATAAAAAAAAAAAAAAAAAAAAAAATTATTAGTAGTAGTAGTAGTATAATAAAACGTGGCTCCGAGTTACGTAAAAATCGACTTGAGCATAGGATTGCTCAACGATCCAATGATTTTAGTCGGGAACTTCTGTATTTAAATATTAACTAAGCTTATTGCTTAACAATAGACATTTTTCATTAAATGGTTATAAAGAATTATGTGAAATATTCATTCTTCAGATACAATAGCCTTCAATAGTGATTTTTTTTTGTGTGTAGTATTACTAGAATTTCATGAAATCTAATACAAGTTAACCTATGAAAACATTTTTCTGGCATTTAAATTTACAAATGAATCCTACCTGATTGAATTTAAATTCAGAATTGTGATAACGATATTTCTGATAAATGAAGACAAGCATAAAGAAACGAGGAAGAGGAATCTCAACTTTTATTCAGCGGTTTGTGACATCTCTGAGCAGCTTAATCATATTGAAAATGCCATCAAAGAGATATTTAAAATTATTTCGAAAGTGTTTCCTTTTTTCTTTCTTTCTCTTCAATAATAATTCCGTTCTGAATTTAAGTGCTATCTGAATTTGCTCAATACTGTTTTCCGACTGATCCTCAGCGGGGTTGAGACTTCCATAGTAAATACTGTCCATGAAAGACGGCAGCAAACATGCAGCAGACTTGCCACTCTTCTGCTGGACTTTTTGGTCCTCGGCTGCTTCTTATTTCTTCGGAGCAACCCGTTGGGGTTTCCTTCAGCCCCATCCAAGGTCGCTCCGTGTATGAGTCTGGTCGCCCTCCTTTTATTATCTTGGGAGGGTATCTCACATCAGTATCTTTCCCATTTGCTATCCTCAAGCAGCCATTAGGAATGACTTCAGATCTGAAGACGCAGACGAACACAGAAAAGGAAATCAACATCCATGGCAACGTGGGATTCGAACCCAGGTTCCGACACATCTGCCTCATGAAAGGCTGCGCCTTGACCTCATGGTTATGCCGGAACTAGATTTTACTAAATCTTTTTCTTTTAATTGAATTTAAAATCACATGTGAGTTTCCCATTCTCCATTGAAATATTTTATGTGGTTCTTCAAATTTGAATTATTCACTTTTATATGACTATTAATAGTTTTATTATTAGTTTAATTCAAAAATTTTGTTGTTTAGAAATCATTTTAAAATCTTCCTCAAGGAATTTAAGTAGCTAAAAAGAAAGAAAAAAAAAACATTGACAAAACAAGAACATCTTTAAATTTTTAACAATCCTAGCCTCAACCATTGATGTTTAAATTTTGAAGTGTTTTTTTTTTCTTTATTCTAAATTATTGAAATTTCAGTACAGTCCCGCTAGAGGGATGTACATATATAAAAATACCTCTTGACAGCAGGTTCTGACATATTGGTTACAAATTGGGATATAAAATACATATTTTCAGTTAATAATTTATTGTACATAGTGCAAGTAAATCTATTTCCATATTTATATTTACGTAGAAAAATAATGTATTGCAAATTACATGATATGTCAAAAAAGGGGCGTATATAAGGTGGGGGCCGAGGGGGCCCGGCCCCCCCCCCCCAAATAATGAAGGTATGTCCTCCCAATGTTTTTTTTTTTTTTTTTGGTTGAACGGATAGGTTTCCATCGTTTTTTTTTTGGTTGAACAGATAGGTTTCCATGGGGTGTCTACTTAAAAAAATTAACTTAAAATTTAAATTACTTAACCTTAATCTTGGGCCCCCCCGAAAATATATTCTATATTCGCCACTGTGTCAAAAGATATATGAATAATAATATAATTAAGTTTACAACTTAATCTTTCATCTATAAAATTATTGTATTTTATTATTTTTAAATTTTTTGTATTTCTTTGTTTTCAGGATATTTTTAGGGATAATATATAATAAGAATTCTACTTTTGCTTCTAAATCCTTAATTTGTCTTATTTAATACGTAAGTACAATTTCTTCTAGTATTGTGTCAACTGTTGGAATTGTTTGAATGGCTTGTGATTTTAAAGAAATTTTTAATAACGTTAAAAATAAGTTTTTGGTTCGATTTCTTTATTATTAATTTTTGCTCTTCTTCAGTATTGCTATTAAAGTCTACAAAAATTTAAGTTTACTAATTGAATTGTTTATGCGAATAATATCAGTTTTATTTAGATGAATCCAATTATTCAGTCCGTAATTTATGATAAAATTCACAAAAGTCATTATAAGTTATTATTTAGTTTTAATACGAAATAAAGCTTTAATCAAATTTTGCCCTTGGAAAAATGCAGATATAAAATTAAGAGTTTTAAGATATTACCAATATAAGCTAATAGTAAATTTTTATTTTTAAAAATTATACTTGAAATACATTAATACCATCAGTTATATTTTATGAGCTTTAAAATAGGTTTGCTTGAATTATTTCTTGTTTTTAGTAAATTTCCATTTTGATTTCTGCTTTGAACTAATAAGCCTCGTTTTCACTTTATTTGTTTCGAATGAATAAATGATCATGAAATTACTAATATTACAACTAAAAAGATGATATTGGTTCACAGTTGTAAAAGTAATAAATATTTGAATATATTGTGAATGTTTTTTAGAAAACCTATTTGGGAATTCTGTTAATTTGAATTTTATCTGATGCCTTGAAGAATTGAAAGGTCAGTGTATGATTGGAATAAAACCATCCTTACTCTGAACACATTTTGTAGCGATAGGTAGTATAAAACAAACAATTTCTCAATGAGTTTCGATTACTCAAGGAAAAAAAAAACATGCTTAAACCTACAAAACTGTTTAAAAATGCTTAAATCTAAAATTTTTTAAAAAAACATATAAGCAACTGGTTTTTGCGATTTCTTTTTAAATTAGGTAAAATTAGATGAATATTTATAATTTTTGTAAAAAAAAAAAAATACTTTTAGAAACTTGAATGAAACAGAACGAAATATCTGTTTAAAAGAAAGGTCCAGATTTTCGACAAAATAAAATTTAGAATTGGCGATAACTTGTATAGTTTTTTTTTTAATGCATTACTTTTATTTATTCATTATTATAAGTTTACAGAAGTCTGTGGTTCAGAGCTCTATTATGTATGACACAGTAATTAAAGATGATGATTTATTTATTATTAGTAGGTGTTCTAATTGGTTTAACTATAATTAGAATTATTGCTGTTGTTATTTTTAAGAGAAACAAAAGTAAGCGAATTGTATGATAGAATAATTCAATAGATTAAAATATATCATATTATTTATTGTAAAGACAACTTTTGTGCTAAATTATTAAAAATTATAAAGAAATTAAAAGCTAGAAAAGAAATTTAACGTGCCCGATTATTCAAAAAATAGGTAATAAACGAAGGCACAATGCTAAAATAAGAATTTCGCATCCTGAGCTGTCACCGGGAAGACACTGGGAAGGAAAAAGGACGAAACGGTCCGTCCCAGTCTCTTCCCGGTGACATCTCAGGGTGCGAAATTCTTATTTTAGCATTGTGCTTTCGTTTGTTACCTATTTTTTTAAAATAAAAGCTATGTTCAAGAAATATTGTAAAGAGAAAAATTAAGAACAAATGCATTAAACGTCCATAAATGGGTTTCCTGTAACATTTTTTTTTTGTTAAATATTATAAATCTATAAATAAGTTATTTTTATTAATATAATAGTTTCATCCTTCTGTTTTAAAAGTTTAATGAAGCAGAACATCTTTTAATAAAACCGAAGAGAAAGTGAAGAAGAGGATTACAAACAAAAGGAATTAAATTGAAACAGCCACGCCGCGGTTGGAAATCGAACTCGTGCTCCGACTCGTCTGCTATCTCTCTAATTCCTTTCTTCAAACTCCAAAATTATGACACTTTTGTTTTCAAGAGATGAATACACGTCCTTTATCAAAATTAAAGATTTTTTTCTACACTTCCGTGCAGCTAAATCGACTCACCCCTTCAGAGCGCACAAAACTTTTTTTTTTGAAAGCCAAATGTCTTTACTTTACAATGACACCATTATCCTTAAAATCTATACAATATTTTCCAAATGAATGTGATCTGAACGTAAGCGTAGCAAAATGCAGTCTGAACGGAAACCACCAACTCCTTTATAAAATCCCCTATAAAATCCCATGTGGACCGATATTTCTTATCAGTCTCTTATTAGACGTTCATCTGTATACATCTTTGCAAGTTTAATTCATTGTTTTCACAAACCCATGAATACTACGCCAGAAGACGCCGCACAAATTGTTGCTTTGTTGCAAGCAGGCCACAGTCAACGAGAAGTCGCTCGTCAACTAAACTTGAGCCAATCTGCTGTCTCAAGAGTATTCAGAAGGTTTCAGGAAACTGGTACCTTCACTCGGAGACCACATACTGGACGGCGCTGATTGACATCTGAGAGGGACGATCGCTTTATCATTTCAACTTCACTGCGAAATCGCCATCTCACGGGCGTTGATCTGCAACAGGAGCTGAGACAAGTTCGTGGAGTAGCTGTTAGTCAGTGGACAGTCAGAAGACGCTTGAAGGAAGCCAACCTCACTCCAAGACGGCCCGCTAGAGTCCCAAAATTGACCGTAAGTCACCGCACAGCACGACTCGAATTTGCTCGGGAACACGTCAATTGGAGCATCGAGCAATGGCGGTCCGTCCTATTCACTAATGAGAGCAGAATGTGTCTCCATGGTAATGATAGGAGAGGCCGGATCTACCGGCGTCCAGGAGAGCGATTTTCACAGTGCTGTTTTGCTGAAACAGTCTCGTACGGCGGCGGTTCCTGCATGATGTGGGCTGGCATATCTCTTGAGGGAAAATCAGATCTTGTTTTCATACCTGGTGGAGGCCGGAGGCGGGGTCTGACTGCTCGACGATACATTGAGGACATTCTCCTGTATCATGTTGTGCCCTATGCAGGATATATCGGGGAAGACTTCTTGTTGGTGCATGACGATACCCGGTGTCATTCAGCACGAACCACTCGGTAATTCATGGAGGAGGTTGGTCTCGAGACGATGGAGTGACCAGCCCTCAGTCCCGACAATGAATCCGATTTAGCATTTGTGGGACGAGCTCAAACGGAGGGTCCGAGCCAGAAATCCGGCACCGTCTAATAAAAACGAGCTCAAGATTGCGCTGGAGGAGGAGTGGAATGGGATCCCCCAAGACTTTGTCAAAATCTTAATAGGGTCTATGAGGAACCACATGCAAGCCGTCGTACAGGCAAGGGGAGGCATTACCAAGTTTTGATTAATAAAAGTTTCCTTGTTTTGCTTGAATTTTTTGTTGTAATTTAATTTTAAGTATCCCCAATTTTTTTTCCTAAGCATGCATTTTGCTTGCGTTTTCATTCAAAATGCATTATAAAACAAAATATTGTACAGATTTTAATGATAATGGTGTCATTGTAAAGTAAAAACATTAGGCTTTCAAAAAAAAAAGTTTTTTGAAAATCGGTTAAGCCCTTTAAAAAATATACGCCTTTTTGTGCGCTCTGAAGGAGTGAGTCGATTTAGCTGCACGGAAGTGTATAATGACTTCAGTATAATTAAATGCAAAGTTGTGTTAGGTTAGTGAAGCTACTTCTTTAGGTCACTGAAGCTAATTCATTAGGTCACTTGAAGGAAGAATTAACTTAGTTATTTTTAATTATTTCACACTCATGCACATTACAGAGTCAACAGTTAAGTTATAAATCATTTTTCCCATTTCTTTTAAATATTAAAAAGCAAAACCTGAAATTTTCAGAAAAGGCATTAAGAAACTGATTACAGCCATTTCTTAGAAAATGATTGAGAGAATGTATTTATGTCGACGTACGTTTCGAACTTCGACAATTTAGGTTTCTTTGTCAAATTGCTAAAAGAAATCCCCCCCCCCCTACCTTAAAATATTAAACGCGTCCTCCCTTCACGAGAACCGTCAGTTGAATGAGAAAGATTAGTGCTTGGAATCGTGGGAATTTACTTAGTTATTTTTAATTATTTCACACTCACCCACACAACAGGGTCAACAGTTAAGTTACTGTTATGAATCGAAGCACAACGGTGACAGCTGTGTATTGTGTTTAAACAAACTCGCAAGCGAAGCAACTAAACTACTAAAAATGCACATGCGAACATGACATATTGAAAATCGACCATTGCCATATGATGATTACGCACGATGCAAATCGTGAAAATACCTTATAATAAAATCAGTATATCATCATATTACAGCTATAGACTTTTTTAGCGTGGCGAATGAAAATTAATGACATTTCGTTACTTATTGACATTGAATTTTTATAAATCAAATGACATTATAGAAAATTGTAATTTTTTATATTCATAAAATATTACAATTGGAATTTAAATGCTGGCTTTTATTTTTGTCGTTGTCACGTCTTTAACTTCTTTCGAATTTGTACGTTTTTTTAAGGATTGAAATAACTATTATCGTTACATTTTTTTATTACTCGTAGATATTTTATTGAACCGGAATTGCTTTTAGAATATATTTCTTCGATATATGCACTGATTCTGTTCAGTATTTTTTATTACGAGTCGAGAAATCATATTTTAAAAACTAAAGAGACGCGCGCAACAGTAAAAATTGGTCATCACTGAATTAAAAAAAATTAAAAATGAACCAGAAACAGCAAAGATACAAAAAAAAAATTTAAAACTTACAATCAAGGTTACTAATATAAAATAAAATTAAAATAAATTAAAATGTGCCCTACTTCATAGGGTTCATTATTCTCAATTCATTTTATTAAGTTGATTTACTAATTTGCTAATTACGAAATACGCTGCCGTTCAGACACAGCCTTGTGGTCAAGGCTAATGTGTCTGAATCTGGGTTCGAATCCTGAACTGGCATGGATTACTTCTTGTCTTCTCAACTTCCTCTTCAGATTTGCAGCCATTTCATAAAGGTTTCCTTAGAAAGGCAAATGGAAAACCACCTCAGTATCTATTCTAAGACACATGTCAGAAACCCACCAACACTAGGATTGAGGAGATAAATTGTAGTATGAAATATGCTGTATTTTTGCTGTATTATTTAAGCAATTAATATAACATTTCATGAGTAAAATTAATGTTTACTAATAACATTATTATATAGAAAAAAGAGAACAGAAATGCACATATCTAAATAAAAACAAAAATTCACTGAGCTATTTTTGGTAGTGTAAATTAGGAATCGGAGACAGCACTGTTGCAAATTTCATAACACTCTTCAGTCCGACTCTCCCAGTATATGTAGCTGATCGAAATGGGACAATGTAGAAAACAGACAAAACAATGATCCCTCAATTAAAATACATCAAAAATAAATTAAGAATAAAAGAGGTAAGTCATTAATCCCGCTAGCTTATAAGAACAGAAACGCACATATCTTTTTTCTGTATAAAATATATTAACGCACGTTAAATTTCATTTCTGATATTAACCTTTTAATAAATTAATCATTCATAAGCTAAGCGGAATGCTAGCGGGGCTTAATCACTTACCCCTTTTATTCTTAATTTATTTTTGATGTTTTTTTAATTGAGGGGTCATTGTTTTGTCTGTATGTTTGTTTTGTATATTGTCCCCTTTCACTGAGATATAATGGGCGAGTCGGACTGAGGAGAGTTATGAAAGTCGAAACATTACTGTCTCAGATTCTAATTTCCAAAAATATAAGAGCTGAGTGAATTTTTGTTTTTATTTAGATATTTCTGTATAATCAATTTGATAGTTTATTTTCAATAACTTAGATTCATGAGTTACTGAATCATAATTAATATTGTCATCTCAAAGTAACCTTAATGTCATCCATTCAATCAATAAACGGTGGCTGATTTAAAAATCACCAAATATTTAGTATTTTGAGAAGATTTATGTCTAGGAATCAATTCATTACTCTTTCTATGACACGTTGAATGATTATGATTTATTGTAATTTTCATTAGTCTCTGTGAATATAACACTAAATCAAAATTAGTTCCATTTATCTCTATTATTCGCTTCATTTATCTGAAACTATTTCTCTAAATTAGCAAAACAGGTTGGACGTTAAAGACACCTAAGCACTACTAGAGCCAACGTACGTAAAAAAACCGAACGAACTTTTTGGCCAACCCATTAGGTTGCCACTATGATATTATACGGAATTCTACCGTATTAATTGTTGAAACAGTATGTCCCGTTTTTATGAGTCAATTGTCCCATATAATCATAAAATTTAAGAAAGATAGGGGAAAAAAAATCAGAAATAATAAAAACAAAATTAAAACTTAGATTAAATCTATCAGAATAGTTTAGTTATTATCATTGCCAAATTTTATTATAACTAATTACTTTAAAAAATTGCTGACAGCCAACACAGAAGACTAGTGAAAAAACATTATTTACAATAAAAATAGTTTATAACCGGTTTCGCCTCGAATACGAGTGACAAAGCTCTTGATAAGCAGCGGAAATATTGTATATAATGTATATAATTGTATATAACATTGTATATAATATAATTATTGTAAGGCATGTAGATGAAAGGCATGTCTTGTTTAAGTAATACAGAAACCCACTGTGAAGAAGTAAACAACATGTAATATACTTCAAACAAAATGTACAACATTTGGAAATTTACAAAAATAGCGCGATTTTGCCTTCCAAAGACAGGAGTGTTAATTGCTTACATTTTATCAATGATATCCCTCCAAATTATTTAAAATTCCATAATATTTAAAGCTACGTTTAACCATAACAAGGCATCTGCACCAATACAGTATCATAAATTGCTTGAAACACAATGTTCAGAATTGCTGATATAATACGTTTAGAGTCGAATGATCGAATTCACGAGATATCTGCGTAAAGTTGATCTAAACTAGCAATTGGATTAAACTAATCATCGAATTATAAAACAGCTTTTATTGCTGGATTGTATTGTATTATCCAACGAATAAATATTCAGCAAATATGATATAGATTATTTAAATAGTTATGACATTCACTAAAATTCAGGCCTATTATGTCCATTATTATGTTAGACTGTATATTCAGTTGCTCGGCAACATATTTCTTCCCCGTGGCGCAATATTGCTTGGCATTTATGCCACGAATCTCCTTAATGATTCATTTATGAAGATACCTTTAATTCAGGAGCATCCACGTGTCCACCAGCAGGAGGAGCAGATCAAAAGTAATTTATTTTAGACTATAAACAGCGACTGAATAACGAAGCGGAAAAAGAAAAAAAAGAAAAAAAATAATTAATTTTCATTATAATTTAATTAATTGACTAAACGCTGTCAATTATTTTTATTAGTAAAAAACAAGGAAGGGAAAGCGATTAATAATTCAATCACAATGCTTCGCAACTTCTTCTGATAAGAAAATATAATTGATATTGCTTTAATTTCTTTATTATTATAAATGTGATTGTTGCGAAAGCAAAATGCATTTATTGTTGCTTTTATTGTGATTGTTGTGATTGTTGTAGAGCTGCATTGTAAATGTTATTGTTGCGCATGCAAAAGACGCAATTGTTGCGATTGTTGTGATTGTTATGCTTAATGATAATTTAATGAGATTTTAGATACTTGTCTACGGGACAGACAAAACGGGAATATTAGTCTGCTGATCTTATCAGAAGACTAAAAAATAACAAAAGAAAAAAAAAAGAATAAAAAGAAAGTTAATTTTTTATTCAATTTATATTAACTTTTTCTTTTTTTTTAGTTAATGAATGTTTTTTTTAATTCACTTAAAGGACGATATTTATTATTACATCACAATATTCAGTTTAGCTAATTTTAAGACATAAAATTATAATTCTTTAAACTTTTAATATCTATCTATTATTCATTTCTTTCCCTCGAATGGTTTCTTCGAAAAAGAATGGGATAAATGAATTCCATAAACATACATTAATTGTACTCAAACGAAACCATCGGAAAATATGATTGTCCCAATCCTAATAGTAGAGTCTCTCAACAAAATATCACGATTTTGTTTGAGAGACTCGATTATTAGAACTGGGACAAATCATATCTCTCGATGGTTTCGTATTGATCTCGCTGATCGTGTGCAGTTTGACTTTATCAAACAATATTGGCACAGTAATCTTTAGGCGCCCGGAGTGGGTGATCAAAATGTTTGAGCCCAGAGATAGATAATAAAGAAAAAAAAGCACAGTTTCTGTGTACCAATCAAAAAAAAAATATGGATAATTATGAACGCCATTTGGCTGTCCCTTACTCTTGCCCTTTGCTCCACTCCCTACTGTACTGCCAACAATGATTTGAGAAAATATCAGGTAATTACAGGTTCTCCTCTATTATTCGACAGGTTAGCGACCAGAGCACTATTGAAACCTGAAATCGTCTTTTTTTGCGAAACCCACTCTTTTTCTTTGCTCAGAAATGCATATTGGCCCCAAAAATAAATAAATAATACACTTGCGAATGCGTGCTGTAGCTAACTAACACGCTATCATTGATGTATAGTTCTACACTGTACACTACTATATTGTTCTCCAAATGAGAGATGGCCGCCCTGTTTTTTGTGAGATCTGCGCATGTATGATCGATTAGTCTGGTCAGGCACTTCCGTCTGATTTTATGACAGGACGCCGCCATTACGGTAATCGCTTGTTACTTTGCAGAAGAGCATTTTATTTATAAATAATATATATTTATTTATTTATATAAATACTTATTGTTAGCAACTGGTATTGAAATAACGCTAAATAGTCGAGGGAAGTTTTAATTTGGCGTTATCAGCATGTCTTTCTCAGTGAAAACAGACGCCATCGTCCATTGTGACAGGAAAACATAATTGATCAGCTACCGGAAGGGCTGCGCAGTTCAAACTTCCGCCGGTCAACTTTCATTTGGAGGACAATAAAAGAAACTTACTTTTAAACATTTTGATTCTTGCATTCATGGACGATGACCATACATTTGAACGATGGTCACAGAAGCGCAGATCGTAAGATCGTGAGAGCTTTTAATTAGAATTTAAAGAAAACTTTTATTTTTTAAGACTATTATTCATATAAATGATCAAATAGTATTTAATTTCTTCTTCGTTTTAGTAGCAGTTCGTGGTTTGCTTCATCCTTTGTCTCCCTTTTTTATTACGTTACTATTTTTTTTTTTATTATTTGCATTACTGATATAATCCAAAAAAAAGGGATTATAAAAATGATAATTCCTTAAAATTTTTAATGTAAGGATCAAACAAAAATGCATTAATGAAAAAGAAAAACAAAGGGAAAGAGAAAAAAGAAAGAAGAAAGTAAATGATATTTAATCATAAATAATAAAGTGATAAAATTAAAGATAAATAAAGTGATAAAATTTTATTTTCGAATTAAAGGGAGATAATAATAATTAAATATTATTATATTTAAAATTTATAATCGCATTACTAATGTAAACCAGAAAGAGCAAAAAAAAATATATGAAGGTAAAGAAAGAAAAAAAAAAAAAGAAAAGACAAGTTAGAAAAAGAAAAACACAAAAAAAAAGTATCAACGATGAAAAAAAAAAGGATTTCGGTTTCAACTGTTTTGATCCCAGGTTCTTGACCACAAATGGCCCGGCACGCTATCTTATGAGCTACCACCACCAATGAAACTATCGCATTTCTAACATTGAAGCAATTATAGGAAACGAACGTCAAATACCTCGAAATCAGTGGAGTGTTGACCCCCAAACCTACATATGTTTTTCAAGTGCTCCATGTGCACTTTTATCTCTCAAAAGGGCATCATAATTCGTGCTATACAGGGTATGTCGTCTCCTTGTCTCTTTTTCAGTGATATTTACAAACCAACCAGTGATAAAAAACTTTTATAAAATTAGAAGTCAGATTAGAAATTAGAACTTCGAAAACAATACTAGAAATACATTAATAAAGATTTTATATTATGAAAATCCTAAGAACAACTTTTGATTAAGAAATAAAAATTGAATCTTATTAAAGATTTTTATACAAATTACAAAAGAATTAAAACAAAATAAATTTAATAAAATTAGTATATTAAAAAGACAAATACCAAAAAAAACAATGCTTGGCGAAATAAACTGGAATATTTAGATAATTTTGATTATATATGCTATATTTACATTTTGTTTTTTATTAAAACACTCATATTGTTGTTTTATTTTTTTTCCTTATGTATTGATATTTATTATTATTATTATTATTATTATAATTATGTTTGCGATTATTGTTATTATTATATTTATTCTCCTAATTATTGTTATGTTAAAAATATATTACAATATTCTTATTACAATATTATAAATATTAATTGTTAACTGATATTGATTATAACTAATTATAAATCTGTATAAGTTTAAAATATGTTCTATAGCACCTACATACAGATCCACATTTAGTGGTATCTCGTAGAACTGAATGTACATTTATTATTATCAAATAAATTATTATTAAATTATTATTAAATAAATTATTATTAAACCCGAAAAGTCCTTCGGGTGGAAGCTTTCACATCTGCACTGATTCAAATTATACAAACACCGCTCTGGCTTGAAGGGGAAGACATTTACAAAGATCAAACTAGTCAGCATTTCATAAAATGACTTTGTTTACATAATTAGTATGTTTAAAAAAAAAAAAAAAACCTAACCTAGATGTCAGATGTACGAGACATGAACCCAAAAAGGAAATATAAACAGATGAATAAATTTCACGATAATTTAAACGAACCTCAGGCAATGACAACAACACAAAAAGGCTCAGAGAAAACTCTAAAAAGACCGCTTTTATTTTTGTAGAGTAAACGTGAATTAATAAAATTTATTTAAGCGAAAGATGAATTTAATGACTTCTGGTTCCAGTTCGTCATCCAGTCTAGAAAAGATGACACTTTCTTTATTCACAAGGTCAGAAATGTCTCCCCTTCCCGCATCTCTTTCGTTTTATTCATGTTCTTCGCCATCAGATTGGAATCAGTGAATATACCCCCTTTCCAATTCCACGCCGCCTGGTTGGCAAAGATAATCTTTCTTGAATATCTTCGCAGGATACAGAGATGACGTTGGAAAATAGAGGACGCAAGAAAAATGAAAGTAGAAGAAAAGAGAAAAAAGAAAATAACTTATATTACCAGCTGCTTCGCTTCTGACCTTTAAAATTCTATTTCATTCTCCTTTTCTTTTTTCTCCAATATTTGTCAACATCCGTTCTTTATTATACGGCGAAAGTTTCGAAGCTTCAGTGTATTCGCATTTCACATTAGATTTTATTTTAGCTTAACATCCATAGAAAGAAGCCCTTTAACGTCATCTTTTGAAATTTACCAAATATTAATTAGAAATTTAATTAGAAATTAGAATTTTAATTAGAAATTTAATAAATGTATTATAGATATACAAAATTAAAGTTCTGACTTTAAGTAAAACTGAAACATTATATGATTTCTGTATTTTGAGTAAAATATTTTTTGTAAAACTCATTTCGTGTTTTACAAAACTCATTATAGCAATAATAGATTGTAAATCATTACTTCTTAAATTGAAATTAGAAATACAACGAAAAAGCCTTTTTTCTCACAATCTGTATCAAACACAAAGCAGTATCTCGCACTCTTCAAATGATATGATCCAAACTATAAGGAATTCTTTTGTAAGACAAACGTCAAGTTTTTCGACAATGTTAAGAAGAATATATATCAAGAAATTAAGAAATTGCAATACAAAGTGGATTTCAATTGGGATTCATTGTCGAATCTCATTTTTAGTGATGATTTACCATCTATTATTGCTATAACCAACAGATGGAATCAGTAAATAAAAAATATTTTACTCAAAAATACAATAGATTGATAATAATTATTATCAGAAATTACAAGTAAAAGAGGCCTTTTTACATTAAAAAACTTTCCATCGAATTAATGAACCGAAAATTTGAAATTCCTGCTCTTATCGATTTCTTTCATTGTTAACTTTTTAAGTATGTTGTCATGTCTTATCGGTTTTCTGTATGTTTTTAAAAGCTTTTGTTATCTTTTAATTTAAGTTCATGAAAGCTTTTTGTTAACATTCAGTTTACAGTTTTATCTTGTTATATAAGAATTATTGTTAATTATTTTTGTATATTCTTACATTGTTTTATTATTATTTACTTGTATTTCACTTGAAATCGAAATTGTTCGATTGAAAAGTTATTGCGATTTATGTTGTTTCTAAAAATTAAGTAATTTTTATTAACCCTATTAGCCGGGTACCGTCGCGTCGTCGGTTCGCTCCGGAACCCTTGCATATATAGCATTAAAAACAAAAACTTTATTTATTTAGCAAATTAATATCGAGATCGGAGAATATATGACTTCCCTATCCGTTGTAGCTTCTCTGCTTAACTCAGGTGTAAATAACTTTAATTTCCTGTGAAATTAGAAATAATTTCTAGTGGGACGTTAGAGACAGGAATCAACCTGCAACCTTCTGATCCGACATCAGACATCTTATCTATTAGGCCGCGGATACTTCATTCAAATTATTGTTGTTAGCTATTTCTTATCACTCCTTTGTGTGTATGTGTGACGCAATGAGAGAAGAGCTAGAGAAAAAAAAATAACTCATTAATTTTAGCCTACTAGATTAAAATTTAAATTTCAACGTTCATTTTTTTATACTCTTACAAGCACAGGCCACACGAGCATTAGGTGCAGAAGTGTTGGACTGAAGAGTCGTTAGAGACATTTCTCCACATGAATGAAAAAATTAAAAATAATATTTAATCACAGAAGAAAATTTCTACTTAAAATACTCTATCTCAACTAAAAGCCGTTACATTGTTCTCCCGTCATTGATGACGGGTGTATATATTAACTAACAATATATGTGATTAAATATATCATGTTTCCCATGATTTTGAAAATAATGTAAACTTCTTCAAGTCCTTGCAAAACTAAAAAGACGTTAGCAATGCAAGAACTGCAGACATTAAAAATCTTAAACGAAATAAAAACTTGCGCCCTCTATCGGAAAATTTCAGTACCATTTCAATTACGTCAATGAAAAATATATCGAGAAAAAATCTTCAGATTACCCATTCCAAGCAGTTGTTTTCATCACAGGGCAAATAACTCGATATCATTTTCGATATTTTAAAGTTTATTCTAATTTTGTTTACTTAATTGAATGAATCGGCTCCATTTGCTGGAAACTAATGTAATCTTCGTCAAATTTGCGTTTTCGTCGTTTGATGTAATCATTTAGAAGCTCTGGAAAATAAGTTTGAGCATTCCAATCGATTGCAAATGGCTAATTCTTCTAGTTGAAAAGTTGCATCAGAACCACAGCGACATCTAGCGTCGATCCGATTGAATTGTTTAATAATGGATGAGAACGCCATGTTGACGCAAGCCTGGGATCTCAAACCATTTGATGCCGTTCCATTTGGAAACGAGCAACCGAATGGAAAATAATGAATGAACTAATCATTTCAATTGAAATCAAATAAATCTATCCTGTAATCTAGTAACAGCATCAATTACAGCCAATCAACAAAATGTATCTAGAAATAAAGAATTTAACTTTTCAATTACAATATCAATCGAATTACAGACTACATTTTTCTGTTTTGCCAAATAAGCTACCCAAGGATTGAAACTGAGGTCGTTTTAGAAGTATTGTTCTGCAGGTCTGTGTTTTGAAAAATTTGTAATATTACAACTTTATGTTTATGAGGAAAACACTTATGAACAATTCCAACTTTTTTGCAGTAAGTGACATAATATATATCAATATTAATCCTTTGTAAATAGGAACACACACTGTCCGGCCAATTTATTAGGTAAACCTAGCGTGTTGGACCTCCTTTAGCCCTCAAAACTGCCTGAATTCGTCGAGGCATGGATTCACAAGATGCTGAAAACCTTGTTGAGGTATTGTGTACCATGGAGACATGAGTGTGTCACGCAGTTCCTGAAGATTTGATGGAGGTGTAGGCCTGGAGCGAACAGCCCGTTCCAGCTCATCCCACAAATTTTCAATCGGGCTGAGATCCAGGGACTGAGCGGGCCACTGCAGCAAGAAACATCATCGTCATGTTCCTCAAACCATCCCATAGTGATGCGGGCTTTGGCGTAATATGCTGCTGGAAGTAGCCATCTGCATGAGGATAAACTGTTAACAAGGACGGTTGCTACGATGTTTAGGTACGCTCTTGCCTCCAGAGATATCAATGGACCCAACGTGGGCCAGGAAAACATCCCCCACACCATGACACTGCCCCCACCGGCTTTCAGAGTTGTTGTGAGACACGACGGGTCCAGACATTCATGCGAACAGCAGGGGTATACCTAATAAATTGGCCGAACAGTGTAGATCAATAGTTCTTTCCAGTCTTCATTTGAATAAAAAAACGATTCATAGCAGCGTGGCTCAAATGTACTTTCATACTCATCCTGTCTTCCACTTCCTGTCTGTCCTAACAATGCCCATACACTCTTCCATTTTTCCATTACTTGTCGCTTGTCCCTACTCTTTCATTGTTGTCACTTTACGCTTTTGCTTTTGTTCCACGTGTTTCGTAATGCATAAATTACACATATAACTTTCACAAGTCAAATTACATATTATTACTAAGCAAAATAAAATGACGAAACAAAAGATTTTTCTTTTCAGCTTTAACTTATTTTGATCTTTTTAAGAGTTTATTTTCTTTCTTTTCATACCCGGATGGTAAAGACCAGGGTTTCTCTAATTTAAAAGACCCATTCTTCAAAAACCAAAAACCCATTAATATTTAAACTTATGAAAACATAAAATAAAAAAGATCATTTACCTCATATTTATATATTACTAAGTCTTCTTTCTTATGCTCACCGCTGATTGAGAAACCCTGTAATAGGTTACTTTAAGTTTGGTGTTAAGTTCCATGAGGTTATTCGGAAGTTGCATGTTGACTATACATTATTCATTTATTTATTGCAAAACCTACAAAAGGGAAATGTTTAGTCCATAGTTTTACTTTGGAGGTTTGCAGAAAAAAAATTCTGTAATAGAGATAGCTTTTTTCTTTGGTTGGATGGTTTCCGGGAAAAAAAGAATGAAAGGTTTTGCCAGTCAGAAAACAAATTTCTATTATTTCTATTAATCTGAAATAAAATATATGGTGCCATAATTGTCATATGAATGTTTGATAATTCGTAAATATGACAAAAAACATTTGTACAGTAGGACCCTGCATCAGCTGATTCAGTATCCGCGGTTTACCGCGGTCCGGAAAAAAAAATTGGGAAATTAAAGAAATAAGGTTTAATATGCTCGCCAAGCGAAAAAGGGCCATGGTGAAATCTAGTAGCCCAAACCCAGCAGCAAGCACCCAGTACTTGACTTATCTTCCTTTGTTTCTATAACAACCTCCCACGCTTCCCCGCAGCCTCCATTCTATTTTTAGCTTTTTCGGTGTTCGCTATAGTTGACGCGCGTTATCGTAGTGTTTGTGTTCAGAAAGCCTTTATTTACCGTAATAACGTCTTCAAATTATCCGTGATTTACATTAGTGAGAAAGTGAAAATTCTGGATATGATTGAAGTAGAAAAACAAATACACTTTATTATTACTTATTTAATGTTGGCAATGTTTTAACTGTGCGTAATTTAACAATTAAACTTTATCGTATGTATGTATGTTACACGAATATCACATTGTATGTAGCTTTCGGTATTATCCACGGTTTCACTTAATAGGGGGAACTCTTGGAACCTATCCCTCGCGTCCCATTGTCTATCAGTAATTTATAATTTGTTACACTGCTTATATTGTTTCAAATTTAAAATTTAATTCAGTTTCACTTCTAAGTTTCAGTTTTTGCTTTACTTGATTGTAATTTCGAATGACTAATGCAAGGCTTCCGAAGCGAAGCTACTATAGTCTGCTAATGTTATATAATATTAAAATTTTTTAAGCTAAATCCCCCAAAATATTTATTTGCCATTAACTTACTTAATTAAATTATTTTCATAAGTAACCCGATACAGCCAGATTTCAAGTAGTCCTGTTTTTTGAGTAATATTCCATTTCTACAAAAAACCTATAGATGACTGATTTTATGTTTAGTATAAAAATATTTATTTTATACGTTAAACAAGATAAACAAAATTATTTACTGCTTATTTATTTACATACACGAAGTTATTTTGATTTCGATGCACTATTTCCCGAAATTATATCTAATTTTACCAAAATAAAATAATTTCAATAATTTTTAGTGAGAATTGTTGTGTTGTGACATTGCACTCTATGCGTTCTATTCGAAAACTATTTGTAGGTGGAGAAATAAGTTCAGACATTTTTTTCGTGGTCAAAATATATTTTTTAATAATAAAGTACTTAAAAGAAAAGTACTAACCATCCTCCTGTCCCATTAGAGGAATTTATTTTATTTTAAAACAAAGCATTTCTTATAAATTAGAGTATCACTAATGAATGAAAGTATACTACGTGAGCTACATAGAGACAAGTCATTCAGGCGTAGCCGAGCGGTTATGTAGAACCTAGAATCTGGGTTCGAATCCCGAGACTGATAGGATGTTTCCTTTCTTTTCTGTATGTGTCTTCTACTTCTGTTTCTCTTTTTTCAGCTGTCAAAGGCCTGGTTATTCCTAGGGTTATTCCTAGGGCCTGAACGAAAAGTCACAGTACTAGAGGATTGTACTGGTCTTCTTCAATCCAAAAAAAAAAATAGACAGTCATAGAAGTACACATCTAGGCTTTCAAACGTGTTATAATCTTACTTCGGCAATCTCAGAGACTTCCAAAGAGCTCTCTTTTCCTCCACTCACTTAAACTCACGATTCATTTCAGTCTTGTCAAGGCAGGGCTTTTTTTCTTCTACATTCTTATCATTCTCATCATTTTCCCTCTTCCTTCTATACTTTGCGTCCGCCGCAGGTGTTTTATTACCCCATTCTGAAATCGACAACGAAAGTACTCACTTGGTAATTGGATGTTTGAGACGCCATTTGCTTAGGAAGCACCGGTGAGTAGGTGTGCATCTTGAGAGACTGGCAGCTACAACTGCTACAGATATTCTTTACCGCCCAGGCTCTGGCTATCAATGGGGGAATTGCAGGCATAGAAAGAAGACACAATGTTTCTCTTTTAATAGTGTCGCTGAAGGTAAAATCTGAATAAACAAATAGTTGGGGATTTAAATAAGACGTTAAGCCTAAGATTTGTTTTTTTAAAACCTGTTATAAAGCAATTGATTTTTTGTTTTGAAGAAAGTATAAACTAGATCCAACTCAGTGAAGTGTTTAATAGGTTTAAAACAAGAAAACATTCGAGAAAGAGTTAAAGTTGAATCTCTGGTGAGACCTAAAGACTTTGAATAACAAAATATAACTCTCGTGTCTTCTTAAACTTACGAAAGCTTATCTCAGCTTAAAGAAACAATGCCTTCATTTTTAAGTCAACAACAAGAAAGAACGAAAGCATTTGGAATGTACGAGTTAAATAAACAAACCCGGGGTGATTATTTTCACGATCCGATTTTCGTTTATATAAATCTATAAGACAAGAATTTAAAGTGAAAAGTTGTGAAGTAAATTTGTTCTTTATACCTGCAAGGTAGACAACTACCAGAGGTTTGATGTAACGTTTGTAACTGACTTATTAGGCCTACGAGTTACAAAAGTGTTACGACAAAAAATAAAGTTTAAAATGCAATTTTACATTAAAATCCGCCAAATGAAATGAAAGTAAATATCTGAAATTTATCATTCTTAAATTTCTTTCGTTTGTTTCCTTTGCATTTTTATTATGATATATTAAGTATTTACCAATTCCTTTTCCATATCCGTAAGATAACTTTATCGGTAGCTATAAATTTGGAATATCATCAGTAAATTATGCAATGAATGAGAAACATTCAATGAAATTCACAGACTACTTAGAAAATTAGTAATACAGCTACAGTTACTTTATTATCTTCGTATCATTCGCATTAATAAATAGTTATGATTTTATATTTTAATTGAAACAAATCTCTTCATTGTTTTTTAATTATAATGTGTATTTCGAAATGCTATCTGCAGTTCTTTTTCAAAGTAAATATTATACTTTTGAAAACAATTACATTACGTTATAGTTTCCAATGTATCATCATTGTTACCGATATAAGCTTTTTTAAGTATTGTTAATACCTATTATTCTATTCAATTTAAAAAAAATTACAATCATACCTACATTGGTATACCTTATCTGTTGATGGTATTGTAGTCATTGTTATATAATTTCTTTATAGATTTTTGCTGTTAGAGATGTTTTGTTTGAAGTATTTTCTTTTGTTTGAAGTATTGAATATATGTAGCGGATTTATATTTCTTTTCTTCATGTGATTTTCAATTTCTTCCATTGCTAGATAACTTTTCAAGAACTGAATCGATCTTCTTGAAACCTGGATGCATATTTAAGGACAAACGATATTCTAACTTTTGTATTAGAAAATTAAGATTAAGATTTTGTCTTAGATAGATGCGAAATTCCCACAGAAAAGCGAAATAATAAATTTCTAATCGCTGTTACAGTCTAACAGATGGATGTTGATGATCTCGTTTGCGTGAGAATTACGGAAAACACGAGATCTGGCTATTAGCCTCTTCAGCAGGTCTCAAGGAATTTAGTATTTTGAATGTCTGTCACTAGGAAAATGTTTGTTTACTGACTGTTTTCAATTTATGAAAACTGTATTAAAATGTCGTAAAAGTCTTATGCATTTCCCCGTATTATAATTCATTTTAATACTTCAATGAAATGTAAACAAAAATATATATGACATGGATAGAGGCTATTTTCGTGTGAATTACGTGAAATCACGAAAATACGAGATCGTCAACATCCATCTGTTAGACTGTAGAGTATTAATTCGTTTAGTAATCTACCATCATTTGCACGTACTTTGATATGATTAAAATTAACTGAATTTAAGATACTGTTTAAGATGTTGTCGGTGATTTTCCTTTGCATTTTTTTAGGACTTTAGGAAAAAACATAAGGAAATTACGTTTTACATTCATTCAGGAACTTCTTGCCTTAAAATAAAACGAAGCTCGGTTTAATAATTTGATTTTAAAACAAGAATTATCGAAAATTAACAAATTATCAAAATTTTTAACTGAAATCATTCGCAATTACTAAGATTTAACATGTAATAATAGCATATGGACTGTACTTACAACGATACATTTTCCACCTGCTACAAGAATTCCTTCTGTCTGACATAAGAGTTGCAGAATAAAAGGCGTATGGTTCAAGTGACACCTCCACTGTTTTCCCCTTGAACTAAATTTTTCAATTCCCCTTTGCAAAAGATTGGCATTTTCTTACGCACACTGCATATACGAAATACATGAGCAATGCTTCAAAACACAGTGTTGGAAAACATATGAAGAAAACATCTGGAATGTTCAAGAGGAACTGTTTTCCAAACTTTTTATCTGTACATTAAATTTCTTGTCCTCAATTAACTCGAAGAAGTTTCTTGCTGAAAGAAACGAAATATCGTGAATAAATAAGGAATTTATAAGGAGAATTTTCGTTGTAAGTCATGAATTAAATTTTTGTGACGGAGTTTAGTTTTAGCGTTATTAAAAATAAAAATCTTATATCATAAAAGCGTTATTCTGTCTGTCATTGTCATAAGACTTTACGTTTTTTCCAATTTTGTGACCAAACTAAGAGAGATAGATTGGTCATGCAAATGAATAAAATGTAGATCTTTTTAAGACAAACAAAATGCTACAAAAATCTTTCGAAAAAAGTTTTTATTTCCAAGATGTCGCCTTTTAAAGGATCAAATTTTGACTTTTTCTCAATTTAAACGAAAAGTATAAAAGTTGGAAGAGAACTTTATATTGAGAAAATGTTGGCATTTGAAAGTTCTTTCTAACGATATATCAATCATTCACAAACGTTTCTGAGTTTGCAAGATACATGCAAAAATGTGTGTGGCACAACCCCAGGTGTGTGGCGCCAATCCGCAATACACCTGAGTTAAGCAGAGAAGGCCACAACGGGCTGGGAAGTCGTGTATTCTCCGATCTCAATATTAATTTGCTAAATAAATGTTTTTTTTTGTTTTTTTTAATGCTATATATGCAAGGGTTCCGGAGCGAAGCGACGGTACCCGTATAGTTATCAATAAAAAAAGTGAATAGAAATTGTAGTGAACGATAAAACAACGTTAAAAGATGATAAATTTACATGGACTGTACAACCCCAGATCCGGAAAATGAGCAAGAATGAAAAATAAATATATATAATTTTCATTTTTAGTTATTTTAAAATACTCTAGACAATAAATATATGAACCCTAATTTTTTTCAGCAGATCTCATTAATTGTTTTCCGTTCCGCAGACCCCTACGTAATTCCCACGCGACATAGCTTTCAACATGTCTTTCAGATAAAAATGTATTTTATTTTCATATTTCCTTAACATTTGCATCCTTAATTTAGCTTTTGTTTGCGACCTGATTCATTTTGTCTATACCTCTTTTGACTGGAGTTTATTTATTGGCAGAAATAATTGAAAACGTTGAAACACTTAGCACATGAATCATCAAAAGAGAAACAACTGGTAACTATTGAGTTATTGGCGGAATATGGAGGGGATATATATACTATATAATACAATATAATATATATACTACATAAGTATATAGTATATATGGTATGTAAGTATGTACTGCATAAGTTATATAAGTATATAAGTTATATAAGTTATATAAGTATATGCTATATAAATTATATACTATATAAGTCGACAAGCACTATTGACTTTTAACTAACAAATTTCTCATGAATTAAATTATCTACAAGTTACCTTCAGTGGTAATGTAAAATACTTTTAGGTTGATTAGATTTTACAAATTGGAATCCCCCAATCGAGAAGTTTGCCCCTAATCAAAATGCTTAAATTTCCATACTGAGATGCTGCGTGGAGCATGCTGAAGGTACAGTGAACACATGTGTTGTGCTTCACTGTTTAACGCTTTTGCTTTGGGGCAACTAAAAATTTTATTTGTAATTTCTACTGACTTTTCACATAACTTGGTAAGTCGGGGACTGTTTGAACTTAATTTTCTTAAGCCTAATATGGAGATCAGCAGTCTCTGATATAAAACTTCGAAAACTCTGAGGGTAGAGTTTTACATAGATAATAAGGTTCATAATGTTTCATGCTTGACTTTTATACGAGGACATTTCTTTATCGGAAATTATTCCGCCCCCCCCCCAAAAAAAAAAAGAAATATAACTAGATACTATACTTCATGATAAAAGATATCTAAAAACATGTCTCAGTTGTCATATTCTGTTGTTGTTCGAACAGCAATTATTCTGTTTAGAATAAACAGAATATATAGAATATATTGGAATCGAAACTTTTTTGAAATGTATTTGAATAAGTTCTTTTCTACTAAGAAATTATAGTAATTTCGCTGTGATTGATAGACCTTCAAACTGAAGACAACACAGGAGCCCATAAGATTACTTATACATGAATTTTTGGCTTCTAACATTTTGGTGTCGCATAATTGTATAACTTTTAATAGAAACTTCACTTATGGAAAATAAATAATATAGATATCTAATAATAATATTAGATAGGAATTAACTGAATGTAACGCTGGTCACTTTATGAAAAGTTTAAAGTTAACATCAAAACCCGTTGTCTGTATTATTTGTTAATTTATAATTAATTTTAGTATTTTCATTTGCTCATTTTGGGCCAATCTTTCCATTGGGGCACTTACTGCAATCTAATAAGCCCTAGATAACGCAAAAAGACGAACCTCTTCATATATTTACTAAAATCGTTTTTGTAATGTAAAATAGTTTAATGTGTGCACATTATAATTAAAAGGAGACGCCAATACACAAATATAGAAAAAAGTTTAACATATTAAAAAATTATTTCTGTAATAACATTGTTTAATATATTTGAATCTATTATTAAAAACTTTCAACTGTAAGAACTTTTAATTACTTCTTAAACCTGAATAAATCATTAAGATTTTCATGTTTTTAATCAAAGAAGTCTTTGTATATGGTAGTAGGACAAGACGTGGCACCTCCAGAAAACTAAAAACAAAATGCATATTAAAAATAAAATAAAGGTAATTCATTTGCTGCCCTCAAAGAATTTTTCTAGGCCTTTTTTCTATAAACAGTTTTGGAATGTCACTGTAAACACTCATCTCATCCTTTTAATGTGTTTACACATTTTAGGTGCTTTTTCTTTCCTAAAATTCATTAAGGTTGCCCGAGGGCAGTATAAAAATTCTCTTTATTTTATTTTTAAGGTGTATTTTAGTTTTAGTATAGTTTTCTGGAGGTGCCACCATTTCAATTCATCTCTGTATTGAGACCTGGTGTGTTTACAGGTGACTATTCTCAACTGATGATCGCCAATTTAGCGAGAAACAGCTGTTTTGGAATGTCATTTATAAACCTCGCCCTTTTAATGTGCTTTGTATATAGCTTTATTAAAAATATTTCATGTGGCAGTATTTTTGCTAAACACACCACAGGTGTATTGGTGACTGGTATACATATATCACAAGTAAGTTCTAAATTACATATATTTCGCTTCTTTCTTTATCCATCCAGAATAATATCCATTCTTGATATCCTTGTATCTTATTCCTGATAAATGTTACGGAAGTCTTACTATTAAAAACTACACATTGCAAAATTTACAAGCAAAAACATCAAAAACAATAAAAACTGCATTATTGAATGAATTTCTGAAACAAGATATCATCTATATTTCTCCAATAAGTGAAATTTGTTCTGAATTGTATAGTATATTGATGAATCTCACAAAAAAATGATAATGTTCTTTATCAAAGAAAGTTTCACTGATTGTTCAATTTTATTCCAGAATACTAGATAAAAGATATTGATTCCCATATTCAGTGAAGGTTGATCGGCACGTTTTAGTATCTCTGGACAGCTATTTCACAATATCGCTAGTTCTTAACTTAAGTAGCTAAATGGTAAACTGAACTTAAATGGTAAAGATTAAAGTAGCTACAGGTAAAAAGAAAGACTCTAAGATCAGAACTCAGAAAGGACAAGACATGATTACTATAGCCGTCAAAGAAAGTATGAAGTCCAAAGATGGTTCTCAAGTTCATCCGGACATAGTTCAGATTTATACACTGTTTCCTTATCAAAGCATGTATAAAATCACAATAAAAAACAAAGTATCACAGTAGTATGAAAATAGTTATTACACTCAGCTTTTGGAAACGAGAAAACATATTAATTGCTATCTCTAAGTAAAACTAAACATGCATTACTACTCAAATTTTATCGGAGAGGTAATATTTTTGACAGCTGGTGAACTTAAATGTAGAATTCATTAAAAACAAAATACAGCTAATGCAATAATCATGCAATAAAGAACTCAATCTTTGTGTACTAAATCTACTTAAAATTGAGATACTTAATTTCGATAAAATTTTTGGCGAAATCCATATACGATATAGATACTTAATTTTGGTAAAATCTGTGCCGAAATGTATATAAAATACAGAATCTATATTACTAAAATCTCTGTCTGTCCGGCGCAATTGTTAAATTTCCTGTGAATAAATCTCTTAATGAAACGTTCGCGACGGGAATCGAACCTGCAACCTTTTGATCCGAAGTCCATTAAGCCACAGGGACTACATTCAAATTCCTGTTTCTTATCACTCCCTTTGTGTGAGTGTGTGTGCAGCAATGAGAGAAGAGCCAGAGAAAACGAAAATAACTCATTAATTTTAGCCTACTAGATTAAAATTTAAATGTTCATTTTTGTAGCTTCTCTCCGTCAACAATGGCGCGCGCTATCAAATAATGAGTTCATTCAAAAAGGAATAAAATATCACTTTTTGCCCTAACCGCTTGGAATCGATTCTTCTTGTATTATTTCATACTTACCAGGAGGAGACAGGGGGATGACCTAGTTAAAATAAAAATAAAAATGAAAATGAAACAAAATAAATTTGAAAATCTGTGAAGATATAAAGAAAACGGAGATTTAAAGAAAATAAATTTCTTTAATTTATTTATTTGGTTCCACTTTTTCATCTGGTTTGCTGAGAAAATCAGATTTATTTTTTTTATAAAAATTATTGTAATAAATTAAGAAGATAAACGAAGTTCTTTTAATTATTAATGTCATTTTATTCCGTATACAGACTGTATATGTTTGTTCACCGTCATCAGAATGAGAGTATATTTTATACAGAACTAGCAAACCTATCAAGTAAACCTGCCTATTTTATATAAATATATATATATATATATATATCAATCCGCACAATTTGTAAGTTAGTCGCTTCTCGTCACCCACTCGGCTTCCCTGCTGACTGAGATCCAAGGTCATGTACCCGTCGTGTGTGCGTGTCGTGAGTGTGTGTGACATGGAAGCCGACCAAAAATCAACGGTTTAGCCTTTGACCCATGTTGTTGAAAAATGAAATGTAGGCATCTTCAACAGCATATCTAGCATTTGACATCTTATTTGTATTTCTGTGCCTTATGGTTTCGAATGAGTATCGGGCAGAAAAAAAAATCCCAATGTTTTCTTTTATACATATGGATAAAATTCGTGCTAACAAAATTTCATTTCAATATTTAAGTCCTTATCCTAAAAGCACGCTGTATTTGCTGAAAGCTTATTACAATAAAGTTTATAGTTTATTATTTAATGTAACTTACTATATAACTTACATGACTTAGGAATTCATTTTTTTCTCTTTCTGCAAAGTAAAAAACAAAATATTCCTCTAAATATTAAGTTTTTTTACTACATGGAAAATGGTATGTTTAAAGTTTTCTAAAATGTTTGCAATTATATGTTTCTGTAGCATTACTATTCAGGAAACTTTTTTTAGGCTAAAAAGTAAACTATTGATTAAAATATTGAAAGGAAATTTTGTTTTCTTTTGGGAATTGTCTTCCTGTGATAACACATCCAATTCCTTCTGCTTGGCAATCCCTTCTCTAGAAGAGAGAAAAATGGGAAGATTTTTCAAATTCTCTTTCTTCACACCCCCTTCAGCAGTTGTTCATGAATAGGAAATCCTTTTGTCAGTTAAAATTCGCCACCCACGCATTAAAGATGTATGTAAAAGGAATAGATCGGCATTCAATCAGTACACAGCTCTAAAAAAATCTCTCTTCTTCCTCCACAATTGTGGTACACAGATGATATCTTCTTTGTTAACAGATCGCAGCTTCACGCTGACATTGACAGATCAAGGTACAAATGAAGAGGCATTGTAAAATCGTTGTTTATGAATGAACTGCTCAGAAGAATGGTAACACACGCAAGAGAAAATTGAAGCTGTCAGCCAATAGCAATTGGTAATCTATCTGCGTACCACCAAAAAGATGGTTTTGCCTTGAAGGGGAACTTTCTGATTAAATTTCTTCACCCACACTCCTCCTACGTCTTGGTTTTTTACCGAATGACTTTGCATAAGTGTATTTTGGCATTGGTTGTTGTTCGTCAGAAGAAGATTGAAGTTTGAATCGGATTTTCTCTGTGATCTTATCTAAATTCGCAGCACTGGTAATGCTGTGTTTGAATAACGCTTGGAACAGCAATAACTTTTTACGTGTTTCTTTGTAAAGATATTCAAATAAAACAAACTTCAGCAAATGCACGCGTTAACACAATGAAACTGATCATAAATGTACTTCCATTGTAACACCTTCTTTTAACGGAAATCGTAAATAAAAGATATGAGAAAATAAAGCTTTCTGATGTTTTTTACATCTACAATTTAAGTCTTTTGATTTGGATCCTTGCCTAACAAAGTATGAATTTAGAAAGAAATGCGAAGTTCAAGACTGTTACATTACATCACGTAACAGTCTTTGAAATCAAACATTATATTTTGCTAATTCAAATGTATTTGAAGGTATTAACTCATTGTTCAAAAGCTCATTGTTTAAGAGATTCGATCATTTACTTGATTGTACGAATACAGAGGAGTTATTTCACTAACAGAAGTAGAATTGAGATGTACAAAAGTAAAATATTTAAAATTCTTTGTTAACGAAAGATATATTTATAACGAAATTATGTAACGAAAGATATATAAGATTTTTGGTCAGATTAATGAGGATAATATTTACCAATAACTACGATGAGGTAATGAAAGTAAATATATAATTACGTAAAATAAGCAAATGATAAAAAGTAGTACCTAAAAAGATGACAAAGTATTTATTTAGCATATACATACATACCTTACATGTTATTATATGTATGCATATCTACCTATAATAATGTAATTATTTATAAATGAAAAACATATACACATAGAGTAAATAAATACCTTAAAACAAAATGTTCACAATGGTTTGGTATATATTGATGTAGTATCAAGATATTGTATTTAGATAAACTTCAAACATGAATTAAAAATTCAAAAGCTACCACTTAACTAAAAGTTGTAAGCAAAAGCGTTTAGTGTTCTCAGTATTTTGTATTTTAAGCAATTATATCTTATAATTCTCTGCCCTGCTTTTTTTTTAACATGTGAGTATCATCTTTCATTTGCAATAACAGAGATGTCGAAATTGCTATTTTGAAGGTATAGTGTCTACTGTGGTTTTCAGTATTACAGATGTTTAATAAAATAAATTAATAGAATTACATTTTTGATTTTCAATAACAGTGTAATCCTAAGAATCAATGTGAAGCCTCTAAAAATAAAGTAAACAATAAATAATTCACAGTAAAATATAAGTTGAAAAAAATTGAAGTGCCAGATTCCGACCTCTGTGATTCCGAGACTTCCCTGTTTACTGGTGACTACTTCTAGCTGACGAGTCCAGTGAGCGTGAAACAAGGATGCCAGTTAGCAAAAATTGGTCTCTCAAACATTGATGTTTATCAATAACAATGTATTCTTCTGACTGACTATCAAAAGGACATTCTTTTCACATAGTTGTTATGCAACACTATTAAAAAAGCTCAATGGGATAGAAGTGCTTTTAATTTTCCATTCTTAAACTTTTTTTTAAAAAAACGGGAATATTTTCGAATCATCTGCATTATATCCATATTAAATAAAGATGTAAGATTTAAATAAAGATGTAATGGCTTTTCCGGAGATTTTCGACAGGAGCAATTTTCGTTTCGTATTAATGGATTGTAATTAGAAAAAAAGCCCCTGACGGCTATAGTGCTTTTTTTCTCATTACAATCCATTAATACGAAACGAAAATTGCTCCTGTCGGAAATCTCCGGAAACGGCATTACATTCTAGTGCTTAAAGTTTATCAAAGATTTGACAGCGATCCACCATAAGACGCTCCGCTGGCATTGCTTGCAAGCGAAGCTTTAATAATAAAATCTCTATAAAATATGGTGGTAAATATATCACATCCAGAAGATCGTCGATAACACCTCACAAAGTTTTTTGTTTTCCTTTGCTTACCATTTTCGAGTCCACAAAATGCGAATTTCAAAATACGAATCTAATTTAATGTGTAAGCTACATTAACCCATTTGATTGCAGGATGGAGAAGCCGGAGAAAATAACCAATTTTTCCTTTGATTCTTTGTCCTCCAGATGGATTCACCTAACACCTATCTAAAATGGGACTGTGTGTCTTTTCCCTGGAGTACAGATGGCCGGTCGTCGGATTGATCTTCCGACCTCAGCTTGATTACGTAGCTGTAGGAATGCCTGGGGCTCTTCTTCCGCTATCGCAAGGATTCTTTAATCTAACTGATATCGCAATGCATGAATTTAGCCCCGTTTATTCTTTGATTTTGATTTTTTTTTGCGTTAGCATTGAACTAATAAACTGGCACTGATTATTGATGAAAGAAAATCTCATAAAAAAAAAGTTAAATCAGAAATTTGATTTATTTGTTCACGTTCATTTCAGTGTTGCTTTCTGTTTAGCTTATGGAAAACAGAATCATCTAAATTCAACTGATGTTATGCAGCAAAGTTCGCGAAATGTTCTACAGAAACATTCTACCTTGCCTTCTCTCAATAAATAATCGTATTTAAACAGATCGAGATTCTAATCAACCTTTTACTTAACTATTAACTATAAACTACTATCAAGATAGTAGTTTTTAGTTAATAGTTGAATATCTTCAAGATGAACAAAGATTTTTAAATGCTTCGAAGACAAGTAACGAAACAGCCTAGTTTTCCAAAATATATATTTGATCAATTTTAAGACTGACATTTCTTACTTCCCCTTTTATATCTCTCCAAGAAGCTACCCTGTTTTTCTGTAAGTCCTAATTTTCTTTGTAGTCTATGGCTTTAATAAGTTGAGAGACTCGAGCTTTGCCGTTGTTCCTGGGGTCGTGTGTCCTACAACTTGCGAGGCGATCAGCAAGATTTCCATAATAAAAACCTTGTCTTGATCGATCGAAAGCAAGGGTTCAATCCCACAAAGCTCTCGAGTTCAACTTCTAATTGTAGTGTCATTGTTATCAGAGAATGAGATCCATCAAATGGGTTGTTATTACCTCGTTGCAAGAAAACCCCCACCCCCTCTCTTCGAAAAGAAGATGCGTTCCACATCGATCGACAAAGGCTCTTGTTCCGCAACTGTCGCACTGAAGAATTTATTAAAGGCATTGATTTCGTAAATAATTTCAAATAAGAAAAGCTTCCTTCACTTTTTGATAAAAATTGGCCAGTGCTGCTGACATTTCGTTCAGTCTATCGAATAGATTCTGTCACTAATTAAAAATAACATTATTTAGTAAGGAATAAATGAACAATTCAATCTAGAATTCCTTGTTTTTACTGAGCATGCGTAGTCTCGCTACTTAAACATTTTGTTCTCAGTTCATCTCTTATAAGAGCATCACGCTAAAACGACTGGACAGATTTCCATCAAATTTGATTTGTGATGATACACTCATTAACGATGCAATTTAAAACAAAGGCTCATTTGTTTTGGTCTATATCTCTTCCATCCCTCAAAACTTGATTCCCGAAATCCCTCACTCAAACTACTAGGCGGATTTCTTTAAAATAAGCTACAATGGTTCAATTTCTAATATGATCCTATCCTTCCAATCGTCGAAATGGGCTTCCCAGGGCACCCAGCTCAGTTCTCATAAGCGATGGAAACCTGAAAATGCAGATTTTATTTTCTCTTTTTCTTTGTAATTTTTACAACTATTGTAAAATTTCAATATTGTATTCCTCCCCCCAAAACAAAATCATCAAAAGAATTGATTCATCTTTTTATTTTTTTTACTATATAATCGCAACAATTACATTACTTTAGTTCTAATAAAAATGTCAAGTAAATTATTATCCATTTAACAACCTACAGAAAAACGTAACGAAATTGATAAAAAAAAGGAAATTCTAATAAACAATTCTAATTGTTTGTCTGTAATTCTGAACTAAATTTAGACATATGCAGAATAAAACTATTTTTATTTTTTTAATCCCAAAAACAGAATGGTATAGCGCTTTGTGATAGTCTTTATATCTGATTAAGTCACTCTGGTATAATAGGGAAGGTATGTTCATTCTGTTGGTGCAATGCACCGTTGGATCGCTAGGGGTCGTCTTTGTACATCTCCATCTATCTCGAAGACATGAGTGCTTTTGGAATATGAGATTTCGTGAAAGTTTTCGGGGAGGCAAAAAAAGCAAATATTCAGAAGATATGGAAATACAAAAAAGAAAGAAGAATAAAACGCAATAAAATAAATTGGTACATATAAACCTATATTGTACCAATATAGTTTTTGTAAGAGTTATTTTTTGGGAAAAATAATGAAGAGAGATTTTATTCTTCTAACAGAGATTTTTGTTTCACCTAAGTCTTTACAAAAGAAGACAATGTAAAGGAAATGAGAGAGGTTTGCAAATTCAATTCAAAAGTGTAGAACAACAAGGTTTTAGAATTTCGTTTGAAGCGTCTGTTTTCGTTTATCAGACCCAGACAAATATGTACTCCTGTATCTTATACTCGCACTCAAGCTAAATAAGTTTTACACAGAAAGAATGGAATAAAAATTGAAGATCTTTATGTTACAGGGCGGATATAGTTAACAACTGTATCGTAACACAGATATCTATGAGAGAATCATTCTGACGTATAGTAATTTCAACATAAGCTATTACTTTTTGTAATATTTTGGATATAAATTCTGAATTTTTCAAGGAAATTTTATATTAATGAATACATATAAAAAAACTGAATCATCATCATGTTGATGTCAATTATATTTAGGCAAATATTTATAAATATAAATATATATAACCATTTAGAGAAATATTCAAATAAATATTAATATATATGTAGGCAAATATATGAATATTTATTACTGTTTACAATGTTTAATCTGGATACAAATGTAATAAATATATTTAAACATTTACTCAAATAATTTTGACAGGTTAATTCGTAAATAGAACAAGAAAAACCAATAAATGAATGGAACAGGTTTTTCTTGTTCTATTTTTTTATCGGTAGAACTGTTATAATAAATAAAGATATATTTAAAATACACTTATGTAATGAAGTGAAGAGAACGTCTCATTTTTTTGATGGAATCTTCGTTTTTTCTGCCAAACAGAACCAATCTCGATGATTTTTTTGCATACAATGAGATGCTACAGTATAAAGGTAGCTATTTATTGAGGAATAAAATCAAAATTTGAACAGGTCCCTTAGGAAAAGTGAAATTAGTTGCTGACTGGTTCCAATGGCATCATGAAGATATGATTTTCCTTTTAACTACATGATCAATCCTCAGGATTTTTATTTATAAATCCAAACTACTTTTGAAAAACCAGGTAAGAACTTCCCAGCCAAGTTCTTACCTGGTCATCAAAAAGAGAAATGAGGTCTTGCATGCTTATTGTGTTCCATCTTCAATATTAAATTGGCAACCCAAAATTCACCAATTTTGACCAGTTTTTATTTTTAAATGCATGCTGATATGATAGCTGTCTCACAATACAATCTAACAAAATGATGTGGAAGGACGTTAGACAATTAGGAGCCAACTTACGTCAAAAAACCGAACGAACTTTTTGGCCCACCCAATATTAAGAGAGGCAGACCGACACACACCTATTCACATACACAGATACTGAGTGAGTGAAGAACCTCACATCTAGCAAAGTTCGGAAATTTAGAAAAAAAATATTAAATACATAAAGAAACATTTTGAAATGCAAATAACTAAATATGTAAATATTAAAGCAATGGTAACTAATTTTATTGAAATGATTGTTGTACAAAAAATTGTCTGTAAGCTGTATTTTAAGAAATTATTTATTTAAAGGTTATTGGAGGCTATTTTCTGTGATAAATTGTTATCTGAAGTACCACCACACGAAGTATACGCCCATGGAAAGATACCAACACTGAAGAAAAATATACAACATCCAAGCCAAGACTCCAGGTATAGATGGATAGGTAAGCTGTAGAGTAAATGACTCTGGCAGTTTTTACACAGACCATTCCTTTTCTATTTCATTCAAAAGTGTTTTGACCTCAGAAATTGAACCAATTTCTCGGAGTGGAAATGCAGCAAACATATCTAAACATTCCAAATTCCTATTAAGATTCTTTATCGAAAGTAAACAAAGAAATTAGAAGCAATTTAGAAGTCTTTTATTTTAACTTGGATCTCTTGAGAAGATGATGTCTATGGATTGCAACGAAATGAGAAGAAAATCAACAAAAGCGAGAGAGTCACTCGACTGAATACATACCCTGGGAGCTACTATTCGAGGGTTGTTTAGATTCCATGAAAGGCTTTTATGAACAAAATAATTAGATCCCTAAACCTCTTTTGCTCTCTTTCTGGTGGGTGATGTGGGATTTGAACTGTAGTTGTTTACAAACCGGGAATTTAAAAGAGATAGAAGGAATTGAAGGACTAAAATAAGAAATCATCAAAAATGATAGGATTTGAACGATTATTTATACTTTCTTAGGCTGTTGGAGAATATAAAGAAAGTAGGAGGTTAAATAAGAAACTTTGAAAGTGATCTTGAGACAGATGCTTCGAGTTATTCAACTTGTTTTTTTCAGACAGGGTTCTATAAAAAGCCCTCGACTCTCTACTACAGTGTAAGAGTAAAGGTAATTTTTTGTGATTTTCTCGACTTTATAACACACAAACATAGATGCATATAAAAGAAAAATTAAAAAAAAAAGAAATTTCACGATAACATTTAACGGAAATTAGCTTTAATTTCTAACAAGAATGTTTTGGTTTTTCTCTGAAAAATCTATTCTATTCATAATTTTAACTAAATTTTACCTTCCTTATTATATTATTGTTATTATTACATAAGTCTCTTTATAAAGCGCAATTGTTTTGTGTGTGTGTTTTTAGCGACCCATTTGGAAGCTATTGTGAAGCTATTGTCCTGTTCGTCCGTCCGTGTCTGTCACTCCTAACATCTCTGGAACGGAAGGGCGGATCGACAAACGATTTCACCATCGTGTTCAGAGGCCCAAACACTGTAGAAATGGGGTATTTTCAGGGGCCGATGTCTCCCCATGTTCGAGATATTTGGCATTGTTTTCATTGAATTTCCACTATTAGCTTAAATGTTAGAAATGCAGTCATCTCATTTCAGTTGTCGTTACAGTTTGATCGGTAAAATTTCGGACTCATATACTGTAGGCTGTTGTTTCGAATCCGTATAGCTCCTTTTTTTTCTCTCTCTTAATCTTTTTTTTCCTCAATGACCGCGTCGATTTTTTTTTCTTATTTCCCAAACGTTTTTAATTCCCCTAACTTTTTTTTTCAATGTACTTCCTGTTTTTATTGTTATGTCTTCTGTGTCTTTGGTGTTTATTGATATTTCTTTTTACACATCAGACGCCAGCTTAGAACGTGCCTAAAATCCCAACTCCATTTGTTTTTCAAGTGTTTCCAAGCACTGTTCGTTTCCTGTCGTTATAATCAAGTTTGAAGCATTTGTTCTCTGAACGCATTGCACTCCTACATTTGCACAGAAGAAAAAAAGGGAGGAAAAGTTAAAGAAAAACACGGAAACTTTCTACAGTGAACTACTGAAATTTTTTTGTTTCGTTTTATTTTTTCTTAACGCACCGAAAGCATTCTTTCTGAAACTAACCAACTGACATGAATGCTACCATTATTTTTATTACAGTATTACCAACATCAAGAATAATTGTTTTCATGGTTTCAATATGCAATGATAAGTAAGTCTTATAAGCAAGAGACGTAAGAGGGAGATGATCCTCTTATTCTCTTATAAAAAACATTTTAAGCCAGATTCGTTTTACGCCTTTTTGTGCTTGGAAGGTAGCTGTGTATACTGAGACATTGTGTAGTCTAATTAATAATATACGAAGTTCCTTAAAGAATTTGAAGCTTTCTTTTCCCTTGCTTTCTTTTTTTTTTTTAATCTTGCAAATAATTCAGACAAGTTTCGTTTTTTGAATTATTCAACATTTGATAATAAAATAAAAAGCAGAATTTTTCCGTTTTCTGAATAAATTAATGAAAGTCCCATTATTTACATAATTGTTTTTATTTTGGTTTTATTTATTAAAGCTCGTACATACATTAATAGGATTACCAAGCGAATTTTTTTTTTTTTCGGTTTTTCGGAATTGTTTCGGTTCTAATTCTTTTTTAGGGAAATTTTTTCTATGATCTTCCCAAGGTTATGTCTTGGTAAGGGGTCACAGGGGAAAGAATTAAATAAATCGCCTCTTGCTATTAAATATGCATTCCACGTTTCATGAAGATTAATCGATCGGTTCAAAAAATTATTAAAGGAAGATACACATACATACATGCATACATACATACATACATATATACAGATTAAGTGATCGAAGAGCCTCACTTTCATAGAGAAACAAGCTGAAAATGAAATGTTCTAGCTTCAAATATTAGAATTATGAACCTAATTCATTTAAAAGAAAATGTAAAGAAAAAGCTTTTATTCTTTTATTTTCCTCTCTCCTCAAAGAATTTCCCTCCTTTTTGTTTGTTTGTTTTTTTTCCTCAAATACTTTTTTTAAAATTTCATTTATTTATTTATTTATTTATTTATTTATTTATTTATTTATTTAAACTAAATTAAAAATTATTTAAGTTTTAATTTTTTCCCTCAAATATATATCTATATATTTATTATTTATTTATTAAATTACATTTAAAAATTATGTAATTTTTTTAGCTCTTTCCCCCTCAAATATATAATTATTTATTTAATTATTTAATTATTTTATTGATTATTTCCCCTCTCTCCGCAAATAATTTCCCTCCTTTTTGTTTGTTTTTATTTTCCTCTTGTATTTTAGGACATAAGCAAATATCCAAAAAAAAAAAAAACAACCGACGGAGTCCCTTCCAAATTGAAGGTCATTGATAATCTTAACACATCCACTCCTGGTAGTGGTTCCCAGGATGCAGTTGTCTAACCGTGATGCATATTGACGACGTCATAGCTGTGAACCAAAGCGATTGGCCCTTCCAGTTTTAACTTCTTAATTTGAATAATTTTTAAAATAAATTGGAGTGTTTTTATAGTTTTGTACATATGAAGATAGCAATGATGTATTACTGATATTTTAATTGTACTAAATTTTTTATTAGTATCTGCCTGTTAAGTCCACTTTTAGTTAATAAAAAGTTTCCGCACGTTAAAAGATTAATTCTGATATTCTAGCCTCAATTTGCGCAGGAGATGAAGTAGAAAGCTGACTGGCGTAAAACGAATTGGCGTAAAATCTAAGTTCCCATTTACGTCTCTTGATCTTCTGAACACTTTTCGTTGGCCTATTTAGCAAAAATAAAAATTATATCTGTATTCATAACTACATAAAGAAATCTTAACCAAAAGACAAACAATTAATTACAAATGGTTTGCGGATTGATCGCAGTTAATGTAATAAACTTCTGAAGACTTAAGAATAAGTTTTTTTTACATATACTGGAATATGTTAATATATCCATACACCTGATTAAGTTAACAAAACTAATTTATACAAGAAAGAAAGTTATACAAAGAGCGACTAGTTTCTCAGTCGAGAGACGGCTTTATCGAGCAATTGGATACGATTTTGGTGTGGGTAGATACACATTAATATTACAGGAAGTGATGTCCTTGCTGATGACTTCTGGGTAACGAGTGAGGGAACCTGGTGGCAGCAACTGGAACGGCTGTGGACTTCAAAGCCCAAAAGAAAGATGTTGGATTGAGAATCATCGGAATCTTCGGAAACCTTTCACAGTCTTTTAGTTTCATCAGTAGGATGTGTATCTTTGTCTTTAACACTCGATCTAACGTTTTATTTGAAATCTTTCTCAAAAAGGGTTCTTGTCGAAGACACAAATTCCCAAGAAAAACACTTGAATATGAATCCGTTTATTTTGTCAACTGATTTCCGCGCTACATTAAGATTAAAATTAACGATAATGATTAAAAATAATCAGTATTAAGCAACTTCAGGAAATAATGTGCATTTAATTGATTTTGTCAGAAAATTCCAACATTCCATTTTTTTTTTTTATTTTCAGTAGATATTCTATTTTAAAACTTGTTATAAATGAAAGCCTTTCGGTTCTGTCGTTTTAACGATTTTTAGAAAAAAAACATTGTTAAATTCAAGGAATACGAGTTTAAGGAAAGTAGGTTTTAAGTTCTTTCGTGGAAGTTCACGTTGAAATTTATGAAAAAGTTATCAAGTCTGCATTTGCATTTCACGAAGTGTCTACGATTCTGATCAGACAAACAACCTGTTTCAAATTGAAATGATATTAAAAAAAAAGCTGCTCACATCATCCAAACAAATACAAAAGTAGCACTATTTTTATGCTAATTTATTCTTTATATTCTGTTTTGTCCTTTCTTCCGTTTTGTCCTTATTATTATTTTTTTTTATTATTTTTATTTTTAATGCAGTGGGAAAGATGTCACGAAAAAATAAAAATAAATTTAATTTTCTAACAGTAAAAGGAAAGTAGCTTAGGATTAAAGTTAAAAACATAAAATAATATTAACTACATTTATGAAATCATAAATTTAAAAGAATTATATAGGGTATATCTGAAATGTGCTACCAAACTTAAAGGTTAAATCATGCAAAACAACGAATAAATGTCATAGAAACATGGGTCTGGAAATGCTTTATTTCCAAGATATGAATGGTGCAACAATACAGAGATGTTGGCCGTACAGTCACTCAGTTTCATAGAAAGTTCTCGAACTATCCTCCACCGGCCGCAATAAACGCAACACAACGTCGTTTCATCGACTGCCGAACACGGTCGAAGATGCCAGGTGCACGTCGAATTGTGTTGCATCCATCCACTATGCGATCATGCAGTGCGTGGGTGTCAGGAACCAGTGTGGTGTACACTAATGCTTTCAGTTAATCCCATACGAAAAAGTCCAGAGAGTTTATATCAGGGGAACGAGCAGGCCATGCTGTTTACTGAGGAGCAATTTAATGGCTCTACGATACGACGTAAAGGCCAACGCCTCTGCATCGTTTCATTGTTCACATCTTGGAAATAACGCATTTCCAGACCCATGTTTATATGACATTTATTCATTGTTTTGCATGATTGAATACAACCTTTAAGTTTGGCAGCACATTTCAGTTATACCCTGTATATACATATTTAATATCTACTATTAATGTGCTGGGCTCAAGTTTGATGATTAATAGATTATAAATCTGACTTGAACAAATAAAATTACTCCTCTTAACTAATTCGAGAATAAAAAAAAACAACGGGATTAAATTGAATAAAATATTTATATCACTCCTTAATTAACTAACCAGACACACAAATAACTGTAGTGTGAAATAATAATAATAATAATAATAATAATAATAATAATAATAATAATAATCAATGAAAAGTTTGAAAAAGAATTGTCTTTTCATGATACTAATAATCTTTTTTATTCACCAAAACTCCTTCACAATTCTTCATCACAATATTTCGATAATCTAATCGGTTATCTTTTTCAAGTTGAACTTGAAAAAGATCTGTCGCACGAAGATTGTGTTTGGGATCCCATGTTTCGCATTTATTCTCGATGAAAGATTTTCCAAAAGAAAACATACGAAGCACTAATATATTTATATATTTCACTCTTGTAGAGCGAGTCAATCCAACACACACAGTTGCTTTCGATTATCCTGGCATTACTTATGGCAAAAGTTTTTCGACGAAAGTGCCTACGCTGATTGTGAGAACGAATTGGCTTGACCGCTTCTGCCTTTCAAGTCTTAATTCTGCTTTTCCATCCGTTGCGTTCTCTCGGAACGGCAAATTTTTTACTTTTTCACAGGTACTCGGAAAACACAGAAGTTCTCAACTCCTAGCTTCCTGTCGCCAAAAATCTGCATGCAACGGTGACTGAAGTTTTATTTCATTTATTCCAGTCAGTTCGGAGGAATAAAAAGTGATGCCACATTACATCTGTCCATCAACAATTTTCGCGATAATTACCTCATCCTTCTTCATCAGTGTATTCATCAATGTGCTGCTCTTCCGATACTGTATTGTATTTATTGTATCTATATTAAACTTTCTATGATTCTCTCTGAAAAAGTTCTGAGAACTTTCTGACTGAGTCTCGTGAGTAAGTGCCATTCCACTTAGGAAACAAATATTGGGCCAGTGTGTTATATGATCAATACATAAATTGATGACAATTCAAAAGAGATAGGAAGAAGTATCGTCTGATTCGGAGAAATCTGAATCGGTAAGCTGTTATGTATGACTTCCAGCAGCTGAATGTAATTCCCCAGGATACAAGGTGTCCCAGGAGGAAAGGTCAATATTTTGGGAGGTGATAGTATGATTTATTTTAAGCAAAAAATGTCATACGAACAATTCCGAAATGGTTTCCAAGATAGAGTTATTTGAATGTACCGTTTCCAAATGAATGATAACAAAGAGATACTACGCACTGTTTCTAATGTTTACTGGTCAAGTTACACATTTCTCACAGTTGATAATAAAAGTTTCAAAGATTCCACCACCAACATCATGCATTTCTAAACTCTTGTGAGAACATTAGGAGTTGCTTGTCTAAGTTCATCGTTATGTTCCTTTATGAGCACAATAGCAACAATTACGCGAGCGAGTAATTCGTCTCGTGTATTCACTCTACGTCTGTACACTTCATTATTCATCCAACCCCATAAACAGAAATCCAAGGGGGTTAGATCTGGAGATCGAGTGCCGTGCGGAGGAAGAGAAGAAAAAGAACGGTCAGCAGGCACAGTGACAATTTCGTGCCAAATTTCAATTACCTCGGACACTATTCGGACACTTGTTCAAATGACATTTTTTGCTTAAATAACCGATACTATCACCTCTCAAAATATTGACCGTTCCTCCTGGGACACCCTGTATATTGTAGGAATGAAGAAGTATCTAGGTTTGAGATTTCACAGCACAAAAGAAATAAACTGATAATAGTCAAGTTAGAATAACATGCAGGTCTTGACTGTGCTTACTACAAGATATCCAATGGTACCTTGTGAATGAAAGCACGACTGATGCAAATTCTACAATAGATTGGGAACTGATACAGATGGTCTAAAAACAAAACACATGTAAACATATATGTAAACTTATGTCAACCTGAAACATACCCTTATCTAAAGGTTACTTGACTTTAAAAAGAATGTAAGAGGTGGAAAGATAAAAAGAAAAACTGAGAAAAACAAAAGTTGATCTAAAAACATTGCAAAGTTTGTAGTTCGTTTGCAGCAGAAGAAAATACTGAAATTTCGTTATTTAAGTACATCTCTAGAGGCAGAAGTTTTCTCCTAAGTACAAAATCAGAGTACAGCAAAGCTTACGTCTGCTCATTGCCAACAAATGCATTTCATATACTGAAAATCCCTAATAGCTTTACTTGTGGAAAAGGTGGAACGATGCCAGAAATGGTGCCAAATTCTCACGGGAATGGCCAATATAAAATGTGAAACGTAGCACACACAAAAATAGCCTAAAACTTACTGCTACTGAGGTCCCCCCAAGAGGTTCAGAATCATAGTAAGAAAAACGCTTCCTTGATTCACCCCCCACCTCAACCGATAACTTTGTTCGTCACCATCTCAAGACCTAGTGCATAAAAATTGAAAGACTCCATTTTCTTGGGCTTCTTTCGTTTCGGGTTTTCCTGCACTGAAAAGTCCATTTTCATTACCTTTGCTTCAGCCATTTATTGACATTTTGCAATGAAAGAAAACTGAACAAAAAAAAAGGTCTCTTTCAATGCAAGTCAACTACAAATACAAAAAGGATCTCAATCATCTATTATGCAGAAGGTTTGCTTTTTATCCATTTCAACGGATTTATCTCTTCCTAATTTGCCTAATTAAACATATTTACTTTATTCGAAAGCAAAAATTCGTTTGTTTTGAGTTAATTTTCATTTTTCATTAGGCAAACAAAAAGTAATTTCGTAAAAAAAGAAAAGGAAAAAGTTGAAATAAAATTTTAAAAAATGATCTTTTTCAAATAATTTCGTACCTTTGCATATCTATCAACAACAACTTATTTGTAAATTTAATCCAGGTCGTTCCTAGTTCCTGAGTTTTGCGTTTAAAAAAACGAAGTGCCTTAACAAACTTAAAGCTTACTTTCTTTAAAACGTTGTGTTTTTGTGTTTTTTATTTTTATTTTTGTGTTTTGTTTTCATTAGTTTTCTTTTTTTCTTCTCAGAAGAATAGAAAGTTTTTTAATGCATTTTTAATCATTGTTAATTATTACAATGTATTTGTAATCATGTTTGGACAATTATGTGCAAATTGTACAGAATTTTTCCCATAGCAATTATTATTTTTATATTATATAAAAGCGGTCTGTCATTGTTATAAGACTTTACGTTTTTCCAATTTTGTGACCAAACCATAAGAGATAGATTGGTCATGTAAATGGATAAAATGTAGATCTTTTTTAAGACAAAAAAAAAATGCTACAAAAATCTTTCGAAAAATGTTTTTGGTTTCCAAAATGGCGCCTTTGAAAGGGTCAAATTTTTACTTTTTCTCAATTTAAACGAAAAGTATAAAAGTTGGAAGAGAACATTATATTAAGAAAATGTTGGTATTTGAAAGTTCTATCGAACGGTGTATCAGTCATTGACAAACGTTTTTTGCGTTTTGAAGATACATGCAAAAATGAAGTGCTTTTGCGGCAACCCCCCCGTGTGAGTGCCAACGCGCAATACACCTGAGTTAAGCGGAGAAGCCCACAACGAGCTGGGAAGTCGTGTATTCTCCTATCTCCATATTAATTTGCTAAATAAATAAAGGTGTTTTTTTTTTTTTAATGCTGTACATGCTAGGGTTCCGGAGCGAAGCGACGGTACCCGTCTAGTTAATAATAATTAAATAACAGTAATTAAGTTTTCAATAAAAGCTATAATTATGTTTAAAATCAATGAAATTGTCATAAAAAAAACTCGCTGTAATGAATTATTACATTTGAATGGTAGATATTTTAAAACATTACATTCCCTCTCTATAAGCGAACTACTCCATTCGAAAAGCACCGTTTCTTCTGTAAAACTGCACCTAATTGTCCAAAAAAATTTACAAATAAATTATTATAATTAGCAATGATTAAAAATGCACTAAAAGCTCTTAAAAATTAATTAAAACCAAATTAAAAAAAAGAACCTGCATCATGAATTGAACCTGAGCCTCTGGATTATGCTTCTCACGTGAGCCTTAGACCATGCGACCATTTACATTCGGTTCTAAATATTTTTGCTATTTTTTGCATTTGAATTCAATTAAAATGTTTAATTACCCGTAGACCTTGACCAGTGTCCATCCAGCACTTGGGACATATTATGTTTTCTGCTTAAAACTATGTTCCTATCAATTTTTATTAAAATCCGTGTTCCAGCTATGAAATCCAAACCATTTTTAGAAATATTTGTTACAATTTACGAAACGAGACCGCAACATAAAATATATGGATAGAAGAACAGATTACACTATAATCCCTTTAAAAATATCTAAATGGAATAAGCCGGAATAAGTAGCAAGACGAAATAATCGTAAAGGGCTAACTGGAAAACTGACACTGGACTGTACGGAATATGAAGAGATCAAGAAAACGTTCATGATGAAATTTAAAGTTTTGTTATTTTCTCCTGGAAAAGGAAAGTTTGAGACTGGATTTTACAAAGAAAAACTTGAGACCATCAATCTAAAATGGACTGAAAATTTCTGAAATATGATTATAATTTCAGAGATATGCCATATATCTATGAAGAATTTATAATAATGAACTATCTATCAAAGGTGTATTAGATTATAACTTGCGTTAATTTTAATTATTATGTAAATGATTGTTAATTACTTACGATGTTCTGTATTGTGGGGCTGTTATAAGCCTATGTTTTTCCGTTTTATATTTATTTACAGTCTGACGATGAATTTTCGAAACATGTCACTGTTATTATGTCTTGATTTATAAATTATATCTTTCTTATTTGTGTGGATGGTCTTATAATAATTAATTAATTTTAATTTCCTTTTTGTTTAATTTTAGGAGATTAATATTTATCTTTCGCTCAACATCAAAGGCAGTAATGTAGTGTTTATTTAATATCTACAACTTATCATTGAAACTATTTTCTTTTAACTTAATATTTGTGAAAAACTATTTATAGTATTTAATTCACTGTCAAACTAACGAAACGGTAAAGCTTATCCGTTGTCATAGCAATGGAATATCTAATCAGTTATTCCATATGAATTTCAACACAATTTAAAAATTCAACGCTATCACAAACGCTAATTATAATGTAACTGAAACCAAATTAAAACATATTTACGATCATATCTGGCAGAAGCTTTGTGAATGATTTTGCCAAAATTAGCTGCGTTCAATAATTTATACAGATTGCCAACGGAATTTTTAAAAAGGTGTGAATTTATCTAATATTAAAATTTTCTTCCCTAATTAAAACGCTCCGGTGAAAATGGCTTGAGTGGTTTCAACTCAATAATAAAAATTAATAATGAATTAAGCTATTCCAAAACAAGTAATGTTGTCAAAGGGCATTGAAAAGGTTTAAAGTCGATGTTTGGAATCCATTCAGAGCTGGCAAACGAAAAAACAAAAAAGATATTCGTTAGGTTTTTTTGTTCTAGTCAAAAAAGAGATTTCATTTTTTGTTAGGTTTTTTGTTATGCTAAAATCTAAATTTCGTTTTCCACTACGTATAGCGAAATAGTTATGCATAAAATCACGCAAGTTATTATTTACTTATTTGTTTATTATAAATAATTTACTTGATACATAAAAATACATTTTAGATAAAATATAAATATTATTAGATTATTTCTAATATACAATGTTACAAATTACATTGTATATTTATGTTATAAAATACATTGATGCTTTATATTTATAAAGTAAAATGATAATATTTATTATTGTTTATAAATTAATAAATAAGTTGAGGGCGAATAATTATGTTTAAAACATATACAGGGTGATTAACGAAAATATGCAGAAACTTCCTAAACTCATTCTACATGTAAAAGTAAAGAAAAAAAGGTATATAAACATAGGTCCTGAAATGATTCGATATCGAGTTACGGCTAGCGAAAGATTTCGCCCCTAATATAGTACCCTGGGTGAAATGAAGACTTGCTGGAAGTCTGGGAAGGTAAATTAAGGGGCGAAATCAGTGGTTTCTTGTGGTTGTTGACCTGAAAAATCGAATGAAACATGTCGCAGAACTGTATCTCCCAGTGGTTTGAAGCTTATCCCACGTGGAACTTACAAAAAAGTTGGCAACACAATAACAGCTGTTCAACAATAATGTGAATTGCATTGTTTTGATTTATTGTGAGAGCTCACAACTGAGGTGTAGTCCATGTGCGTATTGTTGTACTACATTATGGGCGAAATCTTTTGCTAGCCGTAACTCGATACCGAAGCATTTCCGGACCTATGTTTATATAACTTTTTTTCTTTACTTTTGCATGTAGAATGAGCTCCCGAAGTTTCTGCGTATCTTCGTGAATCACCCTGTATAAATTGTATAAATTAATGATGAATTAATATTTATATTATTACTATAATTCAATTAATGTTGCCAATTCCTAAATAATTTAATGAAATTGAATTTCGATTTCATTAAATTGTCTTTATCATTTGTTTCCAAAGAAAACTCTTTCCCTATTTGTAGAATTGGCGAAAAAAACCGACAATGTATTTCGGCGAGGGATAATAAAAGCACAGTAGAAAGAAGGTTACATTCATTTCCTTTGAAACTACGCCATTAAAGTAGAAACAATAATTATCATCTTTTTAAGGAAATAACGAAATTTAATTTTTATGTATACAGGGTTGTCCTGAAATGGTTGGCCAAAGTTGAAGGACTGTTATAACATTGCAAAATAACGAAAACGTTCATCTGAGCATGGGTGTATAACAACCTACACAGTAAAAACAGGGAATGGGAGCCCCGTGAGTCATACCTCTTTCGGTTTGGAGAAAAAAACAGGCTGACTTGGGATCAGGCTGACTGAATCAGGAAACCAGTGATAATTGGGCTAAATTGGAGTATATTTATACTGAAATGACGTACTGAGAAGGAATACGTTTTCCCCGACCTAATAAGACCACTTCCGGTTCCGGATATCTGGCAACGCTTGGGCGGCAACAACTCTCCTGCAACCCATTTGTAGGTGACAGAAATTGAACTTCACTTTGAATTAAACGACTTGAATAAATAAGTTTTGCGCGTCTATCAATGGTACTATTAACAACATAAGCGTTTGATAGACTGCAAACTGCACAGGGTCGCTTTGCTTTGTGTTTAAATATAAAACTGTGAAATGACTAATTTTTTGGTTTTCTTCTCACGTTTTTAAATATAAAGGTTTATTCCACAACTGAGTTCCCTGAGGAATCTTCCAAATTCGAATTTTATTATTTTTTTCTTTACAGATCCTGACAAAAGTGAGCATTGAAGGTCAAGTGCTCGAATGTTACCATCGATAAACACTTCGTCGTAGCAAGTTTATAACGTGAATTATTCATCTGTATTATATTCATGCACTCGAAGATAGTTTTAAAGCTATGTCTTTATTTATTTTTTTATCCTATGTTACGAAAAAAGCAAAAAAAAAAAAAATACAACATTAACTTAAAAAAAAAAGATTTTCATGAAGGAATTTGAAACGTTGTTTTCTTTGTACTGTTGTAGCTTGTCATTTTAAATCGCCTGACGAAAGGAATCGTTCTTGGATTCCTCATAACCTGTTGCAATCTTAATTAATTAGAAATATCATTTTTATGTGTGCCTAGTCCCTTCTTTTACATTACATTATCACACTTCTGTCATGGACTTTTTTCATTATTTTTGGATTACTTAGTGCAAAGTGTTGATGAATTTTTTTATTTGTTTTTTATTTTGTTTCATGCTCCTTATCAAAAAAAAAAAACAAACACATCAACAAAACAAAGGAGATCTTTCCTGAATAACCTCCACCAACCTAAGAAATTTCATATTTCTAAAATATAAAATGTAGAAGTCATCGTGATCGCGGATGGACTGAATATTTCGAGTTGAAATTCCATTTTAACTTTTGAAAACTGCATTTGAATGGGTTACAACATTAGGCCAAACTTGTAGAATCCTGCAGTGGTTAAATACTATGCGGAAATAAAAAGGCTAGCTTTTAACACTGGTAAAGGAAAATTTACAGTTTTAATTTCCTAAAGAGTTACGATAGTTCCGTTCACTATATATTGTGGAGGCACGTGACAGTTCCATATATGGTGAACGATTGAGCATTAGTTACTCCGAGCACTTCCGTTTACTAGTTTTGAACATGGCGGAAGCTGAAAACAGATCTTAGTTTGCTTATGCCAACAAAGCCTTCAAAAGTCAATCATTTGGGATGTTTTTTTGTTATTTCAAGTCGTCTGATCATCGTTTGACCGCAGAGGATCTCTGTTATAAAGCGGTTGATGCAATAGGTGCAATCCACAACGATATTCCAGTAGGACCAAGCAGGGAAGAAAGGAAATGATAACGATTGGTTTGCTATGATCACGTGCTTCCAGAGATAATAGGGAATGGACAGTAGGAGATAACTGTCTCTGGCTCACATATATATTATTTTGACAACTTGAATCACGTAATCTGTGTATGGTATGTAAAAGCCTTCCACAGCTCAAACCGGAAAGTCGAGTTCCAAGAGTCAAACCTCATCCACTTCCGGTTTTAGGAGAGTGAGTGGGGAATGTAATGGCAATTGGACAAAATCGACTATTTTGTGAACGAAACATGGCCAACTCCGTTTCAAAATGGCCACTGGAAACTTACTGTCCCGATGGTGTAAAATGGGTTGAAGATATACTAAATGAACTCAATGCGGACATCGCTTGAAATTGTACTTTACCTGTGAATTAGCACGGAATGAATAAATGAGTTTAGCGAGTTAGTCAATGGAAGCCCTACTTATAAGAAAGCAAGTGTTTGTTAGATTGCAAACCGTACAGGTCGCTTGGTTTTGTGCTTGCTACAAATTGTGAATCGATTTGTTTCTTACTACAACACAAGTGCTCAGTTAAAAGGATTACGCCTGAATTTTTCATTTCATTTGACATTCCTAATATTGAGAACAAAAATCAAAGGTTATTCATCTCTTGCGTATCATATTACAAATTTTAATTTAAGTAACAAATTAAATTAACATGAAAGGTCATAGATTTACAAATAATTCTATTTATTTAATTCATCTAAAAATAAATAGAATTGCATATTTATCTACTGTTGAATCATCTTTATTTAAACTGATCACTCTTTACTCGATTACATAATTATGACGAATTTCATATTTACCTAAACATACATAAATTTCAATAACTTTGCATGTATGTTTGGGTAAATATGAAACTCGTCATAATTATGTAATCGAGTAAAGAGTGATCAGTGGTATATCATATTCTATTTATACGTTATGAACTTAAAGCTTTATTCTCCAGAAAACGTAACTGTAAGATTTTTTTTTTTTATATAATGGCTTATATACCCTTGGCGGCGAGAAAAAATTACATGAAAACTACGATAGTGTTAACTTCACACTGAAATCTGGATATTCTTTGCTCGTGGTTTCAATCCACGGCTTCGTCCGGAATCTTTTTTTTTTTTCCTTTTTCTTTAACTCTGCTGTGAAATTAGTTGAGAATTATTGGCATAACTAGGTTACAAAATCAACTTGTTTGTCGCCTCCGCGATCGGTAGTTTTAATAGTGATCTCAACGAGAGCAAAACGAGACTTGCCAATGAAGTTCTCTTGTCGTGTAAAGCGATAGGAAAAACGGCCAGCGGCAACTAATAAATGGCAAGTTTTTCGGCGCGTTTGAGGCTAGTTTTCGAGAGCGTGTAAAGCAGCCATTAGTGTCCTATAGGCCTGTAATAAGATATTTTAACTTTAGCTTCGTATGAATCGTAATAAATGATCCTCATTTTCAGTCACATTGATTTCATCGTTAATTCCGAATTTGCTTAATAAAATATTCAGAAATCTTCACTAACCACCAGAAATAAAGAAAATGTTTATTTTTCTCGGAATCGCAGTGGTACCTCAAAAGCAGTAATAAACAATAAAAAACTCAATAATGAAATAGTGGTGAGAAAATTCACTTGCCAGCAGTCCCCCGGCCTCAATGAATATTTTTAAAGCATAAAAAAAAATTCAATCTGCGCATTGAATTATTAATAAACAATACTGGGTGAGATCATTCGCGATCATCCGCCAGAAGCAGTCATCAATAAACAATGATTCAATGCGCAGATTGAATTTTTTGTGTAAAAAAAAAATAATTGACGCCGGTGGATTGCTGGCACAGGATGTTTCTCACTACTATTTAATTAGAGAGTTTTTTTATTTTTTATTTTTACTTTTGAGACACCACTGCGATTTTGACGATTATTCTTATTAGCCGCAGTACTGAGACCTCGTTGTTTATTGATCAGCTGTTGAAACAGCTGTTCCAGGATGTCAATTGATAAACAATTTGGTCCCACCTATTGTTGGTTATTATTTTTAGAAAAGTGTGTGCAGATGGCACAAAAGGGGCAGAAAAATGTGACAGAATCCTGATCAGCATTTTTCCGGCAACAATACACAGTCGCAAGAGCTCAATTGTAATATTTCAAATCCGATTGACTGAAAACAATACGAATTGTTTTAGCACTGGTATTGCAGGACCGGTTTTAAGACTTCAAAGATCCCTAGGCAAGTTTTTGTCGCGATCCCCTACGCATGAGCCTCATAGATTTGTCTTAACACAGAAAACCCATGCTCAGCAACGTGATCATCTTAATTACTTAATTACCAAATCAACATAACCTAAATAAGATGTGTAAAATGATGAAATTCTTATGTATCAATTTTCCTCCAATTTTCTATTTATATAATTATTTTCTAATTTTGATTACAGCGCGAACTCCTAGGCGAGGAGACCGATTGAAGTTCTCTTAACTTTCAAATGGCGGGCTTAGGGTTTACTGATTTACTGGTCTTGATTCAAAACAACATTTAGAACTTCCGAGAACTATACACGTAAAAAAACAATCAAGAAATAATATTCCCTATATATTACATAATATATTATTTATAGAGAGCATAATCTTTCTTGAATGTTTTACGTCATTGTTCGATGAAAAGTTAAAGACTCATACAATATTATTGCATAAAATATTAAGTATAAAACATAGTTATAGTAATAAACTTATTCATGAAAACAAAATGGAAATTTCGTTTTGGGACGAGAATCAGTAATTGCTTCATTTATATTTCAAAATCAAAATTTTAAATTCAAAATGTATCCATTCAAGAAACTGCATTCATATTTCGAATTAAATTTATTCTCCAGTTTCAATGTCTCTATTTAAGAACATTCTCCTTCTTTTATCATTGTTTTTTTTTTTAAATTAATTAATATCATCCGCACTTTTGCATATTAATTCATCAGCTGTTTAGAAAAAATATCTCGAAACGTTTCTTGTCCTGGGATGCTTAAAAGACTTGGAACTTCTTGACGGCCGTAGAGTACGAAAGAAATTTCGGTAAAAAATTTTAAAGTAGTTATTAAGGAATTATAAACAGGAAATGAATGATAAGTAAATAGCATAATGGCTGTAATAAGAAAGCCAGATTACCATTATGAGTAATTAATTCCTTAAATTTTCAAAGATAACAAAATAATGAGTAATTATTACATGTTTAGCAGATATATGATGTCGTGAAGTCGATAGGGGCACCACCAAAGAAATCATAGACGGCGAAAACGATAATTTCAAGGGCCCACCAGAAAAAGAAGAATCTGTACTCCTTAATCAAAGCAACATTTTTATTAAAAGCAACCGACAAATAGTAATAAAATTGCGCCCGAATTACTGATTATCAACATAGTCACCCTGAAGATTGAGGTACCATCTTTAGAAGGTGGAATGAGTTTGCGTTGCAACTGCATGCATAAAGAAATGTTTTTCACCTAAGGATAGACAGCAGTTTGTTTTATGTTTTGTTTTGTTTTGTTTTGTTTAATAACAATGACGTTAACAATGCTCTAGGAAGTATACCATCGACAGATCCGACGAATCCCAGAATATGGATGTCATCACTCTTCTAGCAATCATTATATGGCAGAGGACTTTAGAATTTGCATTCTGTAATTGATCATTGGGGAAGGCCACGGGAAACCACCCCAGTATCTTTCCCTTGTAATTCTAGGGAGTCTGCTAGGGGTTCGCCGTCTTGGGAACACTAGCGCTCCCTGGAGCACGGATGCTTCGGCAACGAAGCTCGCACTTCGGTGCGAACCGACCACACATAATTGATCATTACTGCTTTAATGAAGTGCCTCATTTGCTAAAAGTTACTTTTTTTACCACAAAAGTGACAAGTCCCTCGCACTGCAAGAGAGGTGCAAGCGGGTCGTAATGATGAACTGTTCCAGCGGAATTATTGCTTCATCACGTGACACTGAATACTAGAATCTGATAAGAAGTGCCCGAAAATGAAACTCAACGCAAAGTCCAAAAATAAAGACATTTCACATTCTTGATTCTTTGCAAATATGAATGCGAGGGTTGAAGTCAGGCGACAAATTAGTCAGGGACACAGCCCCGAATTCATTTCACGATAGAAAAGATGATAAAAGAGAGACAAAAGTTTTAATCAGTTCACTAACTTTAAGATAAGCTTGTTTGTGATGGAATATGTAACACATTCATCAACATCAAAATGTATCTTAGGCATCCAGTCCTCTTAACACTCAGTCTCGAGTGACAGTCTCATGGATTAGGGATATGATGTCACTCACAATGGATTTAGTCAAAAGTATCGACTGACACTAAACCTGTCAAAAATGACTGATGCATTTTTAATGAAATTTTCACGCTGAAAAATAACCAAGAGAAATTAGGGTGGGTAATCAAGAAAGTTCAGCAAAGCTGTCCCGAAACTGTGCGACTTAGAAGTAAGCCCTCCCAAAATATAAAATCTTCCTTCGACCGAAGTTAGGAAAGATTCACCATTGACAAGCAATTCCAGAGATAAGTTCTTGTTAATTCATTGCTTCGAAAATAAGAACTGGAAGAGTTTACAAATTTTAAGCCTCGTGGAACTTAAATATAACAGAATTGGAAGACATAATTCCAGTGATTCTTAAGTGAGAAGTGAATATTAAGTGTGTTACTACATGCATCTACAGACATTTTTTTTATGTTGCCCTTCTTAGACATAAACAAAACAATAAACGAAAACAAATGGACAACGGAAAAAAAAAACCCAGCACGATCGTATGAAAGGAGCAAATAGAACACATAAATATTCATGAAGAAATTTATTAATAAAGTAGTAAAACAATTTAATAATAACAATTATGAGAATATAAAAAAGATTTAACGTGTGTGGAATATAACTAGTTTGAAAAATAAGAGTCGACACACTTAATTTAAAAAAGGATAACACAAAAATCTTTATAACATGTACATTACAAAACAGGACAGTTTCGTCCGGCAAGGGATTGCTCAGGACCTCATCAGGATCTCTGAAGTTGATGATGTCCTTGCTGGACGAAACTGTCTTGTTTTTTATTGTACATTTTATAAAGATTATTAATGTGTTATCCTTTTTTAAATTATGTGCATCGTCTCTTATTTTTCAAACCAATTATGAGAATAGAAATAAAAGATTACAAAAGATGTAGAATAAAAAGATACAGGGTGGCACACATAAAATCGGCCCCAAAAGGTTTTGCCAAAAAAATTTTGCCGACCTATTGTGGCCGGTTTTATGTGCGCCACTCTGTATAACTGGAAATGAAAGTGGTATAAAATCATTTGTTGACAAAAGACAAACAACTCATTTTTAGTGACAAAGTTCACTAAGAATAAACTACATCATGTCGTGATTAGTTTTAACGAATATCTTTCACTTGACCATAAAGATCCTAGAAGTTGTTGTTCTGATTTAAAATTGTTTTTGTAAATCTATTCGGTTCCAACTTCTTAATTCCTCCTGCATAATTAAAAAGGCAGACTTTTTTTACGAGTGCTAGGAACAGTTGCAATTTCGTGCTGTCACTAAAAATTTCTGCAATTCCTTATTTTGATTTTCATTTCCATTCTAATTTTTTAACAAGAGTCTATTGCAGTTGTTGCTTCCACATAACGTTTTGTAGTGGAATAACAATCAATAATGAATAATGGATGACTAATATCTATCCAGAGAGGTTTTTTTTTTGGTACTTAGATACATCAGTATCAAAAAATAATAAAATTAAAGAAAAAGTATCAATTTAGATGTGCATATTAAGTTTCAAGAAGATGCAACCATCGGTCCAAAATATATTAGACCAATTGTCCACACACATATAATAATCTTACTGTTAATTATTGTTTACGCATTTTAATAATTAAGCTTAGCCATGCTATTAAGGCTAGCTGATTATGGATGTAATAAAAATGTCTATGCAGATGTTGGTTTTTTTTTCCGAATTTCTAAAATATATATATAATATTATGTAGGTCCTTTTTTTGAGGGATTTCCTCACTTCCGTCGTTAGTTGTGCGCTCACCTTGATGTAATTGATATTTATATATCTTCCGAAGAAGGTCCGAGGCACCGGGCCGAAATATCGAGATAATATCTCATCCCGGAGTGAGGAAATCCCTCAAAAAAAGGACCTATATAGTATCATGTCTCACTCCTCCTTCAGAAACTTTCTAAAATATATTTTCGTAATATTCGACCACATCTAGCCTCCTCTTGTGGCGCACTGTTTGAGAACCACTGAGTTAAAGGGGTGCAGGTCAATATTATCATATCAATTTTAAAAGTGATGACACCGATTTATTATTCCTCGTAAATGAGTAAATTCTTACAAAATTTACTTTAACTCAACAATTACAGGAAATCGTGTAAGACTACAAATACACTTGTATTTTTATAAGCTTCATATTATGAGAGTTTTGAAATTGCCTGAAGAGGATCTTGAGTCCTTCTAACTACCCTAATTAATTTTTATTCTTATTAAACACAACGTCCTATCGTTTATCAAGCGAAATAAATAGTTTGAAAAATGCAACCTCAGGAGAGTCCAAGATGCTCAGATTTCGAGCTGAGAGAGGAGTGGATCTTGAAAGGCAGATAGCCCTCACGGAATTGAGGTCAGTGCAAAATTAAATTAACGATCACTAAGCTGCGGTCAACCGCACGAGATGTCAATTAAATTAAAATGAAACTGGACTCCCCCAGTTTTCAAGTTAAACTCCACCGTGACAAGGTAGGAAAATACCAGGTATTAAAGTGAATAACCGGAGAAATAAAAGCAATATTAAAACCAAAGCGTTTTAATACATTTGCAGGGTTTTTTTATATCTCCATTGTAGACTAATGTTATCTATTATATATTATAATCTTTAACCCTTGATTTTAATATAATATCAAATAATTAGTAATTTTTTTTAAATATTTAATCTATAAACTTAGTGTTCAAAATATAAATAAAGGTCCATTTCATGAATTGAACGCCTATTGAAGGAATTTAGCATTTCTAAGATGTTGTTGTTGTTCACTGTGCAGACTCACAAGTTTGCCATCATGATGAACCCCTACAAGAACCCATTGAATTCCCTGGGAGCAGAATTAAGGAATTATTCCAGACCTGAAGTAAAAGATGAAGAAGCAGACAACACAGGACAGGAATTTTTTTTCAAAAAAATCCATTCCAATACCGGGTTTCCAACCCAGGTTCAGACACTTCTGCTTCATGACAGGCCACCACCTAGATCGCTAGGCTTTGCCGGAACGGCATTCCAAGGATGTCATTTATGTCAAAATAAAAACAAAAAACACACAAAAGTTGTAAATCTACTTCGAAGTAGTTTTTCTACTTTCACGTTTTCTTTGTGTTTTGCTGTAAATTTTTCTTAAGGAAAGTAATAACAGAAATCTGTAAGAAAAGATTAATTGTCTTTTCTGGTGTTCCGTATTTTGGCTTCAATCATTATTTTCCCATCTGCTGCAGGAGGAATTAATTATATCTGCAAATGAAATATGACGTTTACGTCAACTCTACAAAGAAACAACGTAAAGCAATAATCTCTCAACACGAAATATCTATTCTATTATTGACGCTGTGTTGTATGTTTTTTGTTATCTTTCGTGTGTAATTAAAATCATCTCACGAGACAACTTCAGAGCACTGTCTGCTTAACAGCACTGATTCTATTTTACTGCGTAGTTTTCAATAACATGATTTCACACAAAAAAAGACATAATTGCTTTTGTAATATCATTTTGTCTAAAAGTTGTAAGAGTCATAAACAAGAAATTTGAAAGAACTTATAGTCTACTTTCCTTAAAATGTTATTTCTTTGTTTTTTTTACATTTTTTCTGCATGGTCAAATTCAATAATTGATAAAGTCGATAGTCTATGGTTACGTCAAAGTACTTAATAAGTTCTTTGTAGATAGTGTAATTTTTTTTTTGAAACAGTCGATTAAGTCTTCTCTCTTACTGACCCAGTTTTATCGATTGTCAACGGGGAAATTCAATATTGTTCAATGACATTACAGTTTAAGCTTTCTAAGATAAGTAGTTTCTGAGCTGTTGTGGTCTTTGTACTTTAGGTAATTTGGGGATCTCTTTTTGGCTCCTTAAGTAAACATACCGTATATTACAAAATAAAAAAAATAATCTTCCTTTAATTTAAACTTAGCAGGCAACTTGTCACTTCAGTACAAAACTGTTATAAATCTACTCCACAAATGATAGCCGATGCACCTCGTTGATATTCAAAAAGTTGATTTAATACAAAAATTACAGTACGACTATAGTTTCTGGCACAGCTGAGTGCCTATTATCAAGTCAACTTTATCAAAATAAAGTTGATAATAGGCACTCAGCTGTGCCAGAAACTATAGTCGTATTTGTAATTTTTATATTAAAGGAACTTTTTTTGAATATTAACCAGGTGCTGTCATTTCTGGAGTAAACTATGAACAGTGCACGTATAATTCTATTTGTGACTGTATAAGTTGTTTGGATAATTGACGCAGATATGAATAGCTCTTTTCGAAAAAAGTATTTATATTTTAATACATTTTCTTATTCTAACCTTTCCTTCTTCTTCTCCTGTATAGATGTCATTGTTTGGTAGCTACTCACATCGTAATGATATAAAATAAAGAGAAACAGGTAAGGTTTCTTTCTAAAACTAACGGTACGAATTCACTCAGGTCAAATTTTTCTTTTAAAAAAAATTCGGTTGATAAAAATAAAGCGACCCCTCGCGGCTGAATTAATCTTCAAACTGCCAAAGATTTCGTCGCCATTTGTCAAGAAGGGCGAGTAGAACATTTTCCGACTTTTCAGGAGAAGCAAAAAATTTCTGAATATGGTCGAAAATAGATTTTGGTCTACCCGGATCTCTATAATTATGGCATCTAGCCACAATTTGTTTTGTCAAACGATTTAAACTGTGAAGAGATGGATATTGGTCCAAAACACACATAGATCTATTGGTCCCTTTTGCTAGATGGCTACGATTTGAATATAATCGAGACATTAAGTTTGATTTGAATTCCAGTATCGGTATTACCACATATAAATTCGAATTATCAGACATTACCAATTGGCTGAAACTCAAATACAACAAGAAGTTATTGAATGATCTTTATATATACTGTCTGGCTACTACCTAGTAACCAATATCTAGTACACCTACCTAGTAACGTGCTGGACTTCCTTTAGCCCTCAAAACAGCCCGAATTCGTCGAGGCATGGATTCCACAAGATGCTGAAAATATTGTTGAGGTATTGTGTACCATGCAGACATGAGTGTGTCACGCAGTTCCTGAAGATTTGATGGAAATGTAGGCTTGGAGCGTTCCAGCTCATTCCACAAATTTTTAATCGGGTTGAGAACGGGGACTGAGTGGGCCACTTCAGCGAGAAAAAGTTATCGTCATGGTTCCTCAAGCCATCTGCATGAGGATAAACTGTTAATATGTACGGTTGCACTTAGTCAGCTACGATGTTGATGTACGCTCTAGCATCCTGACGTGCCTCCAGAGGTATCAATGGACCCAACGTGCAGGAAAACATCCCCCACACCATGACACTGCCCCCACTGCCCGTACCATTTGTGCGCACAGCAGGAGTGTACTTAATAAAGTGGCCGAACAGTGTATACTTTCCTTACAATGTTATTTTTTAAAATTTCCACTTTTTTCTTTGTTATTCTTTTTAAAAATCGTTAAACAACAAAAGCGAAAAGTCTACATTTTGTAGTCAAAGTATTAAATCTGTTGAACAGAAAAAGTACAAAATTTTCCATTTTCTGAAGAAAAAAAAAAAAAAAATACAATCGCATTCCTTACTTAATGGGATTAAGGTCGCGCGGTTGGCGATGTCGCTAAGACACTGGCCTCTCACCTCTGAGTCCCGGATTCGGTTCTCATGTGGTTTCGTTGATGGTGACGATCCGCGCTGAACAGGTTTTCCCGGGGTTCTCCCATTTCCCCTGCATTTCTCACACCATCCTTTCTCAATCTTTCTCTCAGTCTGTCCTTCTTTACGTGGGATAGTACAAAAGATCTTTCAGGTCGACGTGCTCGGCAGTCATGCCACCCACTTTCAATTTATCTAATCTAATCTAATCGGATTAACTTTAGCCAAATCACCCCACGCATTAATTCATAGATTATCTAAAAGGATTGATATTCTTTATTTAAGACAATGAAATATTACTAGATGATATAAGAAATTCATTGCTTAATTTTCAATGCGGGCAATAGACTGAAACATGTTTCGTAATATCCAAATTGACAGTTTGGATCCATATAAAACAATTTCTTTGTAAGGGGCTGTTCAAATATTACGTACGCATTCAAGGAGGGGGGGGGGAGGTGGTTCAAGCTTTGCTTATTTTTGCTGACAAGGGGGAGAAGGGAATCAGAGCAATGTAAGACAGACAAACATGCACGTGAGAGAGTGAGCTGCGCGAGATAGACTTTTTCCTCAGTATTTCATGTGTACTTTTATATTTAGTTTGTTCCAATTTAATTCAGGAGTGAATAATATGTAATTTTGACTGTTTTAATTTTTTGTTCAGTGCTGTTTACTGTTAATGATTTGGCAAATCTTACGTTAACACAAGGGCGGGGGGGGGGGAAGAGATCGGGCATCTATTTATTTTTGCCTACAAGGGGAGAGGGGTCTAATATGACTAAAAAAGTGCTTAATACTTGAACGGTCCCAGCCGAGTTAAAGCCCTTGGCGAACTTTTTGAAGAATAAAAAGGATTTAAATGACCCAAAATAGCCCAAATAACCCCCCCCCCCCAAAAAAAAAAAAAGACAGAAAGAAAGAAAAGAAATCTTAAGAATTTTCCATTCTATTTGTGAAGGGGTGGAATAATAAGAGCAGAAAGAATTGTACCAAATGACCCGTAAATGATTATATGTGACTTCACTATGAAAGAAGAATTCTGAAAGAGGCTTCCAATTTTGACATCTAACAACAAGACAAGGGCTTTAACAAATTAAAACAATGGAAACGTATATGTGTGTATACGGATAATTCAACTTTACATTGTAATCTAATATCCAGCATTGAAAAACACAAAATAAAATAACAACAACATAAAATTATGAACAACATAATATAAACTCTAAAGATTGATCTTTTTCTCTACAAACCTTATATTCTGTACTATAAAACAAAAAGTATTCAGTAGTGTCTTTTACTAAACCAAGAATGTATTTGTAGTCGTTTTAAAATGAATCTCATGAATCAAAAACTTTATCTGTAATGATTTCAGTCAACTAAAAATAAAGTATTACTCATTATCCAGCTTTAATTTTAAAATTTTACTTTTTATTTTTATTTAAAATTAATTATATTTTTTATGACCAAACATAATATTACTTTTCTCAATGTTAACTACTTTTAATATCTCGCATTAATTACTTTATAATATCGTCACTTATTTGAATCTGCATTCTTAGAATGTGCCTTTTAACAACGATTATAATTTACATTTTGAATAGGGAACTAAAACTTGAACAGTCTACTGTTTTTCGTAACGATCCAACCTTACAACAAAGCTTCTGTATTTTGGTTTGTATTAATATTAAGGATTATTTACAAATGGCCTAGTTTAGTTACAAAAGTTTTCGTGGATGGTAAGGTAGTTGAAAACCTGTTTTCCTTCAACTCTCCCACAATCCTTTGCCAAATCGGTTTGTGGTAACGCAATAGAAATCGGCCAAGTGGAATCAAACACCTTAATTAAATTTTTGCAGAGGAAATTAAGAACGCCGTGAGACGCGTACCCTTCAGCCAACTGAAACCAGTTCTCCATATTTGCCAAAAAAAAACCTCATTCCGTCATATTCGAAGTCGTTTTCCCTCCAATTTAACTCTTATCGGGTGTGAAATTGTGAAAGTGCCGATAAAAAACAGTTTTTCGACGAACAAAAAAAGAAAAAAACAATGAAAATTCTTCTATAATGTCGGTAAACAAAAGACGAAGATGAAGGGAAGAAATGGAAGAGTAAAGATCAATTAAATTGAAATCACGATGCTGAATTCCAGAAGATCATGAATAGGATTAAAACAATTTGTTAACGTAAAACTAAATACCGATTGGAGCTCACACAGTTGCTTTAATTACGATGGAACGTAATTACACTTAGAGAATTGTGGATTTCAATTAACGTTTTTACTACCAGAACATCGTATCGAAGATTCGATAAGATTGATTATCATATCTCTTGATAATCACCGGATTTTTTCCATTTTGTACGATCTTAGCGCTGCTTTCCACATCTCTTCATCTTTAATCTTATCCTGCATCATTTTTCTTCCTCTCCTCTCTCACCGTCACTCTCCATATAATTTTCTTTCCATATCAAGTCTTGGAACATATCTTACAGGTTTAAATATTTATCCTCTCTACTTTTGCTCATTGACTGTCCTAGGATTTGAAACTCAAAAAAAGCAGTCATACATGTGAGTGTGTATGTATTGGGTTGGCCAAAAAGTTCGTTCGGTTTTTAAGTAAAAAGAAACACACATTTTTCATTATCACCAATGATTTTATTGAACAATGTCTTCAACGTCTTCAGGTTTGTCCCAGGACCTTCTGTCATCTTTCAGGCAACTTCATAAATTCATTTTCCCAAAACTTTTTAATCATTTTGAGCAATAAAATGTTCGAGGTGCCTATGTTGACTTATAAGGAATTGAATTTTCCATTACGAGAACTTTGTAAAGACCGAAATCAATTGGAAATTCAAAGGTGCAATGTCTGGTGAATAGGGCGGATGAATCAGAACTTCCCAGCCAAGCTGTAACAGTCTTTGCCTGATCATCAAAGAAATATGCTTATTGTCTTCCATTTTACATATTAAATTGGCAAGCCAAAATTCACCAATTTTGATAAATTTCTTGTTTTAAATGCACGCTGATTTGACAGCTGTCACAATATAATCTAATAAAATGGCCTCGAACGACGTTAAGCACTACTAGAGCCAACTTACGTAAAAAAACCGAACGAACTATTTTGGCCAACCCAATATTTTACTTTTTAACTTTTGAATCAATTACAAATAACTCATATTACCTCCTTCTTCCACTTAAAACATTTTTAATCATCTATATTTCGATTTCTTCAGCAAAAATCTTCTTCATGGAAAAAAACTACAGAAAATGTAGAGAAAAACCTAACAGATTTTTTCTCTAACACTTAAAACCGAATTCTAATCATAAACAATCATGTAGTCATTCATGGCACAAACCTTTTTTTGAATAACAAAATAAATTCATACAACATATAACAATCTATATAACAATCACAAATTCTTAAACAAATACAGTTACTAATTCTTATAGAAACAATTTATGTCAATTTCAATTTCAATTTTTGTTTCAAAATTTTATTATTTTTTATAATTTCTTCAAAAAAACTGAATGAAATGGGATTCATTTTAAGTGCTTTCATTTTAAGTTAGTTTCATTCAGTTTTTTTGAAAAAATTATAAAAAATAATAAAATTTTGAAACAAAAATTGAAATTGACATAAATTGTTTCTATAAGAATTAATAACTGTTATTTGTTTAAGAATTTGTGATTGTTATATAGATTGTTATATGTTGTATGAATTTATTTTGTTGTTCAAAAAAAAGATTTGTGCCATGAATGACTACATGATTGTTTATGATTAGAATTCTGTTTTAAGTGTTAGAGAAAAAATCTGTTAGGTTTTTCTCTACATTTTCTGTAGTTTTTTTTCATGAAGAAGATTTCTGCTGAAGAAATCGAAATATAGATGATTAAAGATGCTTTAAGTAGAATAAGGAGTTAATATGAGTTATTTGTATTTATATATTGAAGAAGAATTTTTGATTTTCATTATTTCGAATCAATTGATTAATTCTTCTTGAAATTTGGCGTATTACAGTCAAGAGACGATGTAACCTTGTAATTGAAAATTTCTTCGTGTGTGGCACTGCCGAGAAATTAGAGAGTGAAAACCCACTGGATTTCCAAAGAAAAGAAATAAAACAATGGATTTGTATCAATGTTTTACCAATGAATATTAATCCTTTTCGCCTCTAATTTGATAAGATTCTGATAGTGATTAGAATTTAACTTAAATTTTTCAATAAGAAAAAAACCTCTGTATTTAGATTTTTTTATTATTATTATTAGCTATTTTCGGTCCATTGCTGGACGAAGGCCATTTCTGCGGGATAGTGATGTAATCTCTCTCACTGACCAGATGGCTTGGGACATGCATTGTGTACCTTCTGCCAGGTGTTTGGAATAGATACAGAGGTGGTTTTTCGCTGTTCCTTCAGGAAACCATTAAGGCATGGCTGGAAACCTGAAGGCAAAGAGAAGAATAAGTACACAAACGCAGGAAAGAAAGTAAATATTCTTGCCTGCACCGGGATTCGAATCCAGGTTCAGGTTTCGTACCACCGTCTTGACCATAATTGTAATATTTTTTTTAACTCATCCCTTTATAAACAATAATGTCTCATTGAATAGCAAGAAAGTAAATACCACAGTATATATATATGATGAGTGGTGAAACAATGAAAGAGCAGGATTCCTTAAATGCTTCAAAAATTTTGAGGAAAATTCAACTGTAAACTCACACAATTTACGACTTTTTTTTTTTCTTTTCAATATTTACTTTAGAATGGAATAAATTCTAATGAACCACGTTTTGAAAGGTTACATCGTCGTTTTTCAATTAAAAATTTTTTATGAAGATAAAATTTCTTATGAAGATAAACGTCATAAAATCAATACTTCTTTAAAGCCGTAGGTCTTTGTTCTTTGCAAATAACTTTCGAACATGCATGTTTACATAAGAGACATAATGTCCAATTGTTTCTTTGTTTCTTTGAAAATTTTCCCATGACATAGAGAACTTTCCAGGAAGGTGACAAATATTTCCAAAAAAAAAAAAATATATTTAAAAGCAAAACAATTCACTCTGATTGGTGGCAACAATGAATTGCTATCGACTTTTTGTAACGAAACTCTTTATTTAATCTGTGAAAGTGCCTTTTACTATAAATTAATAGTAAGTAATCCTGTTATTCCTAACCATTAAAATTCTAAATTGTGTTCGTAGAAAATTTTAGTAAAATAAATATATAATTTTTTTGCATATTAAAGTAATTTCCAACTTCTTCCAAAATCATTAATACAAATATTTTACTTTTGGAAATCCATCTGTTGATGATCGGCTGTCTAGATACATGTGTTTGTTCGACTTGGTTTAATAGTCCTAACATTAAATGAATGTTACCTTTTCTTTCTTAAAATAAGTTGTATTAAATATATCATAATTCCTGATACATTCCTTTATAGACATACTCCACTTTTCCTGGAATTGTCAATCTCATAAAGCACATATTACTTACATACTGTAATTCCGATTATTTTCTCGAACGTACATAACAATCAATAGGAAAGTCTCACTCAATTATTACTTCAAATTACTCGTAATCTATCATCTTGCAATATATTACAACCTTTTAAAACTTTACAAATTAAGAGGCCAATACACTAAAATTATTAAAAAAAATTAAAACATTAAAATGTTAAGTTACAACGGTTTCAGCTCGCTCGTCAGTGATCACTTAGATCACCCGTCAACGCCTCGCAGGCGAGCTGAAACCGTTGTAACTTATATTTTAAGGTGCTAGTTTTTTTTTAATAATTTTAATGTGTGCTTTGACCTCTTTATTTCTACACGTTAAATTGTGTACTTCAATATTACAACATTTATTACTATTATTCTCCTATATTTGTAAATTAAAATGAAAATGAAAAGAAATTAAATATACTATTCAGCCATGTAATAATCCATTGCTATCTGCACTGTTTTGATGTGATTAATGGGATTTCAATAACTTACAAAGATAAAAGCTGCTTTCTGGATTACTTAATTTGCACTAAATGGAAAATTAGAAAGTATTGTTTGTTTTGGAAAGATACTCGAATTTACAGAAATATGAAGATAGTTTTCAATTTCATTGTTTTATCAACTTTGAAAAAAAGTAATATTGTAACGAATATATCTTCAGACTCTTTCAGGAATTTGTTTTTATATAAAAAAATAGGAATTTATTTGAAGAGGAATGATCAAGTCAATGAACCTAAAAAAAAACCCATATAAGAATTATGTTACATGTAAGGACTAGAGACTGGCAAACACAAAATCTTTATCAATTTGTAATTACAGTTTCTACTTGAAATGCTTTCAATGAAACATGTTTGCAGAAATTGATATGCTAAGAAAATGAGAAGCGGTTGCATTATCTTAATTTTCAGCATCTGATCAGGTTTCTATTCGTTCCGCATAGTTTCCGGGTCTTGAGATCTTGGCAAGGGGTAGGTCACTTGTCGGAAACTGCCTCCGAGATGCGGATGAGTGCACTTTCAATTAATAGCGCACGGTTGAAGAGCGCATATTATATCGATCCTCTGCCAATAACAATAACGCTGCCACGGCTTCTTGACGAAGGTGAAGTCATAGGATAAGAGAATTCCCAAAGACGTTTCAGCTAGCTTTCAATGGAGAAGCCTCCTCCATCTGGTTAAATCGTTGTAATTAGAGAAGAATCTTTAGAAACCACTTATGCTAAAAAACATTATTTCCGTCAATTTACAAGACTAGATTCAATAAACTCTTCGTGATCTGAATATGCTGAAATATATTCATTTCGATTTTCTTCGCTTTGGACTTCGTCCGTTTTCAATATACCATGTTCTTATTTTCGATATTTTCAATATTGATACGACTTATTTTCGTCCATTTGCTTCGGATTTGCGTCCGCTTAACGACCACCATGGTCGTTTAAAATGGCAATTTCCGTCAGCCCAAGTCAGAAAAAATGTAAATTTTTGCAGTAACAGTGAGACGAGAACTTTCACTATAACTAAATTATTCAAAACTATATGTATTTTTGAACAGAAGTATTTGCATGTTGTATATGATATGACCTACAAAAAATTAAAATGAATGCGTTGCTAGGAGCATCAATGAATTTGTTTATTGGAAGGCTTGATGCGGTCTTCACTGGGAACTGATGGAGCTTCAACTTGACAGGCAAATTGACATCACTCGGGAATAGTGACGATATCCCCTCTAAATTTCCGATTTCTGTCGTGATTAAATTGTTAAGGATGACACTCCTTAAGGCCAATCGTGTGCCATTACAGAGTCCTTTCTTTGGATTGAGATTGCGAAGGAGCATCACAATTAAGTCTTTCTTCAGACTCAGATGATGAGATGGAATCAGAAACGCTGCAGGATAGTTTCGTTCATCATCTGGAATTTTGTTCATCTATACGCGCTGCAGGAGATGTGAGACAGCTTGCAAGGCAGCAGCTTTCTGCTCTCTTAGCGATACACACAAATGTGAGACTTGCCGGTCAGCTTGATGATCTCTTGCGTTACACACAGGGGGATACACACACACTGAATTGAATATATATATATATATATTATATTATATAATATATATATATATTAAAAATAATATTTACTGATTTTGTTTCTTCATTACTTTGTGATAATCATTATTACATGTCATAAGAGTAAGGATACGTTGTATTGGACCTACATTACATTTCTATTCATTTGACACTACAATTGCTTGGAATCTGTAGCAACTAGGATACGGGTATTTACCCGTAGGGTTACGAGAAGACATCCAAGGCTATAAGTGAAACAAAAACAAATTCGACCAATGCCGAACTATGAGAGGACTTTCTTAGTTTTCGTTTTAACATATTAAAATAAATGTGTTAAACTTTACATCAAACATAAAATATTAAATAACGTAATTTATTTTAGATTTTTGTCCTGCAACTTTATTTATGTGTTGGTAAATTGAAATACTTAGAATTTTTTGCACCAATAACTTTGGAGATACTTAGTTAAAGGCAAAAATTAAATATGAGGGTAAACGAACAAAACTGTTGAATATCTCTGATCTGTAGTATTCTGTTGCACTTATGAATATATTCTTCTGAATTATTTCACAAACAGAAAATAATGAATCTATAAACTTCACTGAAAATGAATTGCAATTTTAAATCACATTAATTTACCAGGAAAACGAATTTAACATACTTTGTTTTTTGTTTTGCATTTTTTTTCAGAAATTTCAATAATACCACTGGATCTCTGCCATATGAGATTGACTGGATGAAAAAACATATTAGTTTTCATTGTTAACGAGTTTAACATGTCACCATGGAAACATGATCCTTCTTTTCAACGATCTATTTTTTCCTCTTCAAACAGATTGTGGGGGGTAAAAAAACAGCAATCTTCAATACAGGACATAAATCTCTGGACTTAATTAAGATAATCAACAATACTTTCCTAGACTTACGTAATCTGAAGCAGTTGCAGAAGGTCAACATTGTATCTGTTGACAAACTTTCAACCAAAAAAACTAAACTTGAAGGTCCTGATTCAAGAAATTCAGGGAACTGCAAACCTTTTATTTCTTTTATATATTTCTTTTTCCAATGCATCTAAAATTCTTAAAATTTCAATATCAACTTGTAAAGCATCTGGAATTTCTATTTTCTTGTTTTAATTTTCAAAATATTCTTTAATTAATTACATTAAAACTGAAAAACCGTAATTTTTTTGGGTGCTTTCGAGTCGGTATTTTAAAACTTAAAAAATACTTGATAAAAACCTGAAATAATAAAAAAAAATTAAAATTTTTAAAATTTAAAAAAAAAAAAATATATATTTTTTTAAAATTGTGTGACATTAAATTATTTTTTTAAAAATTAACTGTTTCACTAATAATAAATATTTTAAATACAAAACATTATTTTATAAATTTTTTTATCATTTCAGGTTTTTGTCAAGTAATTTTAAGTTGAAAGTACCGAGTAATACCTCAAAAACACCCAAAAAAATTGACTGTTTTTGAATTTTAATTTAATTAATTGCATAATATTTTGAAAAATAAAAACAAAAAAATAGAATTTCCAGATGTTTCGCAAATTCATAATTAAATTTTCAGAATTTTAGGTTCATTGGAAGAAGAAATTATTTAAAAGAAATAAAGGGTTTACAGTGGCCTGCATTTGCTTGGGTCGGGACCTTAATATTGAACTTTACCTTTTTTCTGACAAAGACTCATAATAATAATAATAGTAATAATAATAATAATGACAATAATAATAATTAAAATTTGTAATCGTTTTCAATCCATTTTATCAAGATTTTTTTCCTTGTTATTTCATTTGAAAGCTTTATTTTTCCAATGAAATCTGCTAAACTTTTCTTTCGACTTCTCTATGTGCGTTTATTGCAGTTCCGTTTAATCTATTTATGATCGTTAGGCCGTGCTACATTTTCTGCCCAATTCTATTTTAAGTTTCTTTATTGTGAGGTTAATGTCAGTCATTATCTCACTGCTCTCTAATTAAGAGTATCATTCGCGTTTGATATTATATATATATGAAAAATTATAAAAAAAAAGTCAATACAAATAAAATTCTAAGTTTAAAGAGTTAAATGAAATGTTGGAATTTTCAATTCATTTCTTGGGATATAAATGGTATATCCAGTGTTTGAGTCTTTTAGAAGGAGAATGATGTTTTAATTTTATCTCATAATCCTTTCAAGATAGTTCAAGATATTAAGGCTTAATTTTGTTGTTGTTATAATAGGACCGCGGTTATAATACATTTGTAACGAGTCTTAGGCCTATTGAACAGACACAGGAATGGAAAAAAACGTCAATGCCGGCCTTTGGATTTGAACTAGGTTAGCATAAGGCTGAGCGACAAAGCATAAGCTTTAAACAATAAGAAAATTTAACGATAACTTCGTTAATACTTCAACGTCTCATCAAACTTATTTAAATAAAAAAATTTCAAGTAAATTTATAGTGTAGTTTGAGTTATAAAGTATACGTTCTGTTTTTACGTTACGTAATCGATAAAATGAGTCTATAAATTTCAAACTCTAATCAGAACTAGATAATTTATTTACAGTATTAAATATGAGGTTTGAAGTAATGGTTGACATTTAGTTCCCTAGGGAGCAGAATTACTTTATGTCAGTGGTCTATAATAGATATTCAAAGTAATCAAGTCGGGCTAATACAATTAAGTATTAGCCATGAGGTATAATAGGCAGTATTCTTTATTATTTAAGAGCACTGTTTTATTCCATTATGTAAAATGTTCCATAACGAGATCTATATAAACGAAAATATAATTACACGAAACTTGTAAATATGAATTTGATGACGATCACATAGTAGTTCTTGTATTATCGTGCGCACGACACGATAATTAAGTATCTGACCCATACCATTCCCGACTCCTCTATCCTATTGACAAGTACCCCTATTTACAAGTATCTAAATCTACGTTTGAAATATTGTTTTTACTCCAAACTGGTCCTTGGTTCCACCCATCTCTATGTCAAATTAGGGATTTGGGCGAGCGCCGGATGGGCTTCTAACTTTCATTTCGTTCCTTTAGACTGCAAACGCAGGAGCCTCTACTTTCTACATTGCTACTTTTGTTTAAGGATAATCGGAATGCTTTAGCCTATTACTTAACACAGCAGCTAATGACAGTTTGGAAAATATTTTATAAATATCCTATACTTTCGGAAAAGGTGCATTAGTTATTTTTGAATGATGAATGATCTGGAAGCCATTGCTCAATTGCGTAACAACAGCATTTGTAATTTTCACGATATAGTTTTCACAGATTAACATATCATCGAAATGAATTACGTTTGCCTGACAGTGAAGAAAAATTATAATGATTACGAACAACTTTCATATATTTAAAGGCTGGTTTTATATAAAATTGCTTTACTAACTGCACGGGGGATGGCGCGTGAAAGCAATCTGTTGCAGTTTATTGCCTTTAACTGATTTTAGATGAATAATAATACTTCAGATCATTTGAACTCGCAATTTAGGATTAAAATTCTACGATTTATAGTTCAAAATGAATCGATTTATTATCTACTACGTAATACACAAAATATTTATTATTATGAAATTTAAAAACTTAATATAGGGAAAAATATTTTTGGTAAAAGTTCTGTAATTTTCTTTGCTTGGCGACAAATACAGTAGTATAAGCAATTTTTATTTGATATACCAAAGATACCCAAAACAATATAGGGAAGCTTTAATTTCAAGTATAGAAGCTGTATTGCTAAAAAATTAAAATCGTTACATTTTTAAAAATCCTAAATTAATGTAAATTAATTGTATATTTTTAAAACTAAATTTCTTATAACAATTCTTCTTTTGTTTTTCTATGGTTCACAGGGCATTAGCGTACATTTGGTAGTTTCTTGTGTAACTTGACGATCTCATTCTGCTACAGCGTTTCTATGTTTTTTGGGGGCCTCATTTGGCGCTAAATGGTCTGTGTTTATGTCTGGGTTTTGTTTTTTTTTTACTTGAAGAGGACATCAACTGTAATGGCAGAAGTAGTTACCCAGTCTTGTACTTCCGTTACTCGAGAAATGTACCATTTACAACGTACATTAATGAGACAACATTGAAGACAGGAAATGTAATGCTTTCAGTAAGACGAGAAAACATTAATAAATGCCATTTTTTTTAATATTCCTAGGTTGTTAATAATGTAGAACGTTGTTAATAATGTAGAATAATATTGTTAATAACGTAGTTCGAATAAAAAAATAACTTCGAAGATAAGCTTAAATATTCCTCATCTAATTACCTCTGTAAGACGATAAAATTTAGATATAGACTTTCCTATTTTAAAAAAAAAATAACTTAATAATAAATATATAAATTTCGATTAATTAGTAAACAACGTATACGATTAGATCAATTCTTTAAAATTCTAATAGAAATAAAACAGAAATTCAGGAGTAAATGTGCGAAATGCAGTTTTCTTACTTGTGAGTTTTCCTCACAGGAGAAAAGAGAGATGAAAACTCATATTGAGGAGCAGAGACTTCTAGAAAAATGTAATAAATTAAAATCTAAGCTACTATAGCTGCTCACTGTATGGAAATAATACAGTGCTATCGCATAAGTGAACTTATGACAGGAAATTTTCTCGAGTAGCACTGTACAGCATGAAATTGTTAAAAAAATGTATCTTAACATACCACTGTGTTGTATTATTTAAAGAAAGATCAAAACTTGTAAAAAAACAGTATATATTACTTTTCACAAAGCAATACAAATTATTTTATGGTTAAGATGAATGATAATTTTTATATTTTGTTTGATGTTCTCTTAAATTCCAATTTCATTGTTCTTGTTCAGAAATGCTTGATAACGTAACGTAATGTAACGCTTGATAAAATTTGCACAGAAAATTTTAATTAAGTAACGTAAAGTAACGCTTGATAAATGGAAACGTGCATATAAAGGTTTCATTTATGTTGTAAGACTCATTAACTGGGACAATCTTTCGACATCCGTGTGGTTATTTTGTGTTCCTTTTGAGCCTCTTGAGAAATTCTGTCTTGGAATGCAGATCTAAGGACAACACACGATGCAATTTCTCTATTGGAAATGTTTTTGTGCAAAGATCCTTATAATGTGCAGAATAAATTGTTAAGGAAAGGGGATTTTTTTTCCCAACCTGCACCAAAGAAAAGAAAACAAAGGAGAATGGACAGATCTGCCCCACCACTGTATAATCATAAGATATATACATAAGGAAAGATCTCCATCAATAGAACATTTTTTATCGTTACGATTTGTCTCAATTATTAGTCCGTTCGGAGTAATATAAGTCTAAATACGAGATATGACTTATCTAGTTGACATGTTAATTCCTGGATATATTAATTAATGATCATTTAATAATTATTTTCAGTAACAGTAAATATTATTTTCATTTATTACATGTAAATAATTATTATTTACTTGAAATAAATGATGATATTAATTACGTATAATAAATACTAATAGTTAATTAAATAATAAATTCGAGAATTACGATATCAACTAGATAGTCACATCTAGACGTATATAACTCCGAACGGACTAATAATTGAGACGAATCGAAATAATAAAATATGTTCTATTTAAGGAGATCTTTCTATAGGTCTTACGACTATACAGGGTGGGGCAACTTCCCATACAATTTTGCCCATTGTCCTTTCATGCGAAAAGTTTGTCAACAAAGTGGAGTTGGAGACGGGCGTTTAATTATTGTTATGATTCCTTAGTCAGACTTACCAATTCAATGACAAACTCAGAAAAGATGAAAACAAATGAAAAACCACACCCGCTCCCGGATGTGAGTTCCACAAAAACAACAAGATTTATTTACGTAATATTCGTAACAAATAAACAAAAATAAATATTATTTCTGAAATTTACTACTTCTTTCCTTTGTTTTTCATAACTCGGCAACTCAAAAAACCTGTTTTTCAAAATTTAGAAACTTATATTTTTTTCAATGAATTAACATTTTAGCTTTTATCTGCATTTTAAAACCGGAAACAATGCTTTCCAACAAGCAAAAAACGTCATGTTGATTTTCTAATTCCATCCGCAGAGCAAAGTAGGTCAGGATTCCAGAAAAGTCAATTGAATCGTTTCCAGAATCCTCGAGAGTGAGAAAAGGCATCTACAATTCCGTTGACTTCGTCTTAGATTTGGAAATAAAGAAAAAAAATATCCATTCTAAGTTCCCAAGTTCAGCACTATTTATTAGCAAACCCAAGAAAATTGTATAGAAAAATTATAGTTTGTAATAAGTCATTAACGCCAACACACAAATATAATTCAAATCATATTTATTCATATTAAAAATTACATTATTTCCGTAACGTAACATCCCGAGCCACTGAAGAGGGCGAACCCAGTGTATTAACAGTCAGTAATTCCTAGAAACATATAAAGGAAACAAAAGTGAACAAGAAAATGGCCCTTCATGTCTACTCTTTTTTATTCTTAATTTATTAATTGTTGTTTTTTAATATGAAGGGCCTTTTTCTTGTTCACTTTTTTTTTATATGTTTCTAGGAATCACTGATTGTTAAGACACTGGGCGAGTCCAGCTGACGAAG
>JAFIDM010000005.1:11957470-11989834 GCA_023159025.1 Thereuonema tuberculata | reverse complement strand
ACGACAGGAAAACCACAAGTATCAGACAGGTCGCACATTATCTCAGATCAGCTTAGATCAGGCTATTTCCTACACACTATATCCGCTCCACTCAGAACAGAATGCCAGTCAAACATAATTTAAATTTAATTTTAATGGTTATTATTCTGCTCAATCACTTGTAAAATATTTAATGACTCAATAAAAATGATTTTAATTACCACTTTCATTCAAATTTGTTGAAATTTCCTCCCAAATAGTTTTCTTTCAATTAAATATTATAATAATCTTTGTTAACTTACTAAGGTCGTAGAGTATTGGATAGTGTTCAACCAAAGCAATAAGCTTTTCATCTAAAGACATAGCGAAAGAAATTCACAGCATCTCACAAGGCGTGACAGTGAATAATTCTATGTAGTGGTGGGACAACAGCTGAGAGGGAGTCTTCCTTCATGCGCAACCCTTCAGAACGCTTCAGAATCAGAACACAATTGCTCGCGTTCTGATCTGAGTGAAGCAGTGTGTGGAGTAACATTCAAATGCATGGCTTAATTTTTCTGATCTGATCTGACACAGTGTGCCATTAGCCTAAACTTCGCTTTTATTTAAGAAATATTAACTATTTCCATTGGAGATTTGAGCTCAGCAAATTAGTCACTCTCTATGTATGTGCGTCCCCTCCTATCGACATTCGGAAAGTTAGATTGATCATGCTTAGATACGAACTAGAGACGCACTAAATTTTTTTGGAAAATTTCTCCGTGTTTTTCCTTCTCGGAAAATTAGTTGGTGAAGGTGACAAAAAAAAATTCTCATGAAATCATTAGAGCTAAACAATGGGTTTATATCAATGTCTAAAATGCATGCAACTTCTTTCAGTAATAAAGTAATTTGCGCAAGCTTTTAAATGATTAAAATTCATTGGATATATATACTTAAGTAAATAACATGTTTTGCTATTTTTTAATAGCGTGAAAAATTTATTCTATTTGAATTTAAAAGATATTTTTTTCTTAAAAACAATTGCAAATTTTTCACTTACATTATTTTTTACACTTTTAAAAAAACACAGAAAGAAATCCCGCAACATAAAGAAAATTTGCTTCAAAATCTTACAGAAACCTCTTCTTCCTAGATAATAATATAGTGAGCTAACCGAGTGGAATACTATATGGATGAACAGAGTTACTAGGGGTAAATACTTAAATCCTAGTTACTTTAATTCGCCTTTGTGGCCAAGTTGTCTGTTTCAACAATGTGCATTCTCTTATTTATCAGCGATTCTTATTTGTGGATTTTATGAAAATCTTTGTAGGTAAAAGTTTAAAATTAAAATTACTATTATCGGTCTTTCCATAAAGGATAATGTCAAGTCCTTACAGTATTTAAGTAAACGAACGACTGACAAACCTATGGACTTAAGTCATTTTAGAGTTAAACATTGTTAAACATCAAAAAGTTAACATTGAAAGAAAAGGATTCCTTGTAACTTTAGTCAGATGACTGATAAGACTTTGTACTGTAGCCATTTCCGGGTCGATCCGGAAGTTTAATCGTATCTTGCTTGGCTACACAGTGAGACTGATCTGGCACTGAACTGTAATGGCTGCATTTAGTACAAGAATATCTCACGGAGCAACAGAAGCCGAGGCAGTTCGTTCGTATGGATCGGGAGTCTCCAAAGGGGTTTTGGGGACGTTCCAGAAGCATCAGCCTCCTTCGTCATAATCACGCTTCTACGTCGGTGGCCATCAAGGTTTTCGACCAATGTTTACGGAAAGGAAGCAATGGACGGCATCGATTCTCAAAGTCCAGTCAAATAAAGAAGTATTTTTAACTTTATATTCACGAAGTAGCAGAAGACTGTTTCTCTGTTGATGTTTTTTTGAAGGGTTAAATGGATTTTGTAATAACCCTCAGTATGCATTGAAGGGAAAAACGAGACAATTGACAGTTTTTTGGAAACACAAAACCAAGCGATCTTGTTCAATTTGCAATCAATCAAACCCTTACGTTAATAGCACAATAGACCAACGATCGTGATGCTCGGCTTTCCTGGCACCCACACTCACCACAGAACATAACATAACCCTTGCGTTGTTGAAAGTTATACTACTATTAATTGAAACTCATTTATTCAAGTTTTTGTAATTCAAGATCAAGCACAATTTCAAGCGATTCTCGCATTGAGTTCATTTAGTAAGTCTTCACCTCATTTAGCAACATTCGGGTGTCTATGAATAAGTGGTGTAAAGTTTTAAGTTCTTAAATCCTTAGTGGAAATCAATTAGCAGAGTATAAAGAATAATTAATGCTCAGAATCTATTATCAATAAAACCAACACATGGAAATCTTTAACACATTTAATTTGGCGACAGAAATTACAATAGGCTTGCTCAAATCAAGCTTACAGATAATTCTATTTCTTACTAGAATTAAATAATATTTAATGTCTTTAAATTAAAAGTTCCTTGCTTCTATGCGGCAACTAGGCTTCATTTGGCAAACTAGCACATTTACATTACTCTTTGCTGAAGCTGCTATCTATTAAATTTATGAATTCTCCTCTCTTCTATGATAACCTCTGTAACGCACAGTTACAAAAGTTCTGTGTAATTAGAATCCCTATTTTTTTATATTAGAAATTCTACTGATAAAAGTTCGCCACTAATTTTAACTTTAAGGAATTAATTCGCTGAATTCTCTAGATCCAAAATGATTCCATGTCTCTGATATCCTGCCGTCTAACTTGCTTCTAGCTTTCCCATTTAAATAACTGAAAACTGTTCAAGTAAAGTTCTACTTACATTAAACGTTGAATTCGTTTGTCGAACAGCAGTTGATATTTTAATCACCTTCGTTTAAGCCTTTTTATCCTGGTTTGTATCTGCGTACTTCTACGAAGTTTTCTTTTCACTGGTTAATAGGACTTTGTCGTCGAATTCGAATTTTTTCCTTTTTTTCCGGAATGAGTCGAACTTCGCTATATTGATACCGAGCATTGGCTTTCACTATCACAGAAGTTTCATTGCGACATTCGAATAATCTTGGTGAATCATATAAATCTTGCTGGCGGCAATTATCATCTTTCTTCTTCGAACTTTTCTGGATAGGCTTTTCACCTTGTATTAGGCCTACCGCTGCGTCATCAGAGAAGTTCCAGCTGAAACTGGGTCTCCCAGGCAGAATGTATTTCTATCCCTGGTCCGCTCAATGTTTCTCCACCAATGTTGTCTTCTTGCTTCTTTCTCTGGCAAGTCGACGATCGTTCCGATCCTTCTTACGGTAAGGATTCCTTTTTTGTCTCCGACAAAATATATCTTCAATCTTTATAGAGTCAAAGAACGATCCAACCTTTTCTTCGGTTCGTCAACGATTGATCCAGCCTTCTTCTTCGGCTTAGCTTTTCCGTTTGCCTCCGTATTCTGGCAAACTATGCTGCAGTTTCCTTCGCCTTCGGCTTGGCGAAATTTGTAATGTCTGCGGGCGTCCTCGCTTTCTTTGCGAGGATAAGAATTGTATCTCACAAGTCTTAGTCAGTGAGACTTCGAACTGGACTGCGTTTTTCCTCACGTCTGTATCTTTCGAGGGACCGAACTGAACTGTCTGCAGGCATCCTGAAACAATAAATCTCCCGTGGGTTAATTTTCACGCATCTGTGTAACAATACAACTAACACTTTATTAAGCTCGTTGATAGCTTAATCCATACTCGCGACAACAATATGTTGGTCGCGTTATCTAAGCATGAAAAAAATGCCGAACTTCGGAACTTAGTTTCCAATTAAACTAAATGAGAAAATTGAATTGTCTTTTCACAAAGATTTAGGCTTAAACTTTTGGGACTAGAAATTCAAATGAGGAATTTCTACAAGTGGCCACATTCGGTCGATAGCATTATTTTCGGTCTCAGTATAGCTAGACCCTGTCCACTTACCACTGTTTTCCTGAGGTTGCCAATGGTTCCTGAGCGCGGATGTAGACTGGAACTGAAGTCGGAGTTTTTCCCAAATCAGGCAATGGAAATCGATAAGATCTGGACCATGGGACTCCAACTACCGATTTAGGCTATGGAGGGAGTTAGACAAACGTACAAATGCAGACACGGAAACCCTGTGTCTTTTCCCTACGGGGACCATTAAAAAAATTAAAGCAAAAAAAAAAAAAATGTTAAAATGCAAATTAGATCAAACTTTGCCTGTGTCCATATTAGAACATGGTACCTCCCAATATCTCAAAAATTATGTCGTAGAAATTGGAAATTTTCGATCTAACTCTAGACTATAACATGGAAGCTTAGATTGCTTTTTATTTTGATAGGTGTATGACCTACAATATAGGTAAGAATCTGACAAATTACGTTGTCACATTACAACGCACAATTACTTTAACTCAAAAATTACACCCACAGCTAATTTTGTAAATAAGTGTACATTTGATATAATAAATCCCTAATGTTACATGTGCGAACAATGGAAGTAGGATCCGAAAACATTGGTTCGTTATCTGTCAGTTGCGAAACAATAAATCAAAAACTGTTAGTCAAGCAAAGCACAAACTTACACAGACGATCTCTTGTGTTTGTAAGGATGATTTCTGTTGCTTTTGAGAAATGTTGATCTTTATAGAGATAAGGAATGGTCAAACTTACTCAACGTATGAACCTCAAGTGATAAACTTCAAATGGTTGAAGCCGCAAGACAAATATTCATACACAGTTTTTATTGTAATGTGTACATTTTTCGTACAAAAAAATTATGTAAGTTTTAAGAAATATCTGTATGTAATAATATTTATTCATACATGTAGTTTTTATGCTTTTAATTTATATTAGTTTGAATAATAACGAAATATCCACACATATAGGCTACTATTATTTCAAAATCCTGACTGATTATTGGTTTAACTATATTGAGTACATTTAACATGATAATAAATTACAATACATCTAAAAATATTTGCTGATTCGAATTTTTTTTAATGATGACTGGAATCTAACATTAAAATTTGGATTTGAATTCTTAAATATATTTTACTTATAATGAACATTAAACTTACGTTTTAATCCAGTGGACTCTCAGTTTATATCTGGTAAATAATTATACAGCTTTGTTTCTTGTTTTTGTATTTGTTTAGCTTTTATATTTATTGTGACTCAAAAAGAACTTCAGTCAACCTATTTTCGCGAGTCGTACTTTACTTATCGAAGAGCCGCACCTGGCTCGCGAGCCGCAGTTTGACCAACCCTGATACGTGGATTTATGGGTAAAAAACCAGAGCAAAAGCTAACCATGGCTCGGAAAGAATACAACGAAAAAACGTATCCGAGAATCTAACAACGGAAGTTGTTAGATTTGCGCCAACCTTAATGTAATTAATATACATCTCCTGAAGAAGGCCCGAGGCACCGGACCGAAATATCGAGCAAATCTCAGCCAGGAGTGGGAAAATCCCTCAAATAAGGATCTATCCAGTACCAGAGCAAAAGTGAATAATCAACTCTTTTCTGAATGTATAACTATTATTATTATTATTATTATTATTTAATGTTATACATATGCTCTTATCATAGTGGTATACATTATAGTTAGCAGGTTAATTGTACCCTGTTGTTTACTAGGTATATTATCTTCTTTTTTTTCTAGTGATACTTCGAATCACGAGGAAGGAAATAGAAATATTTTTTTTTTTATTTTTGTTTCCTATTTTATACTAAAACGGAAATAAACCGATATCTAAGCAAAAGTGAATCAAATATTGTTTACATATTCTTACTGTATATTTTAAAGTAAATAGCCTAAAGGAAATAGCATAATATGCAAAGTCAAAATATTTGCATTACTCCGACTGCCTTATGAAAAGAAATAAGAAAGAAAGTAAATAAATAAATAATAATAAATAAATTACTTTCCGCATTTATTAAATCTTGTAGTTTTTTCTTAAATTTTATCCCCTTTTTAGAAAAATCGCATGAAACTCATTAAGCGAGAAATGTATGTGGAAAAGTCACTGTTGAGGTTTGTAGTTCGTGAACAAGTTTCATGTTAATGACTTAGATCTGGATAAGTTAAATTTAGTAAAATTTTACCCGGTAGTATTTTAAGATCATGGAAATCAGTTTTAAAAATAGAAATATGTGTCTACAATGAATGAGCTTTAGTGTTTAGCTGAAAATATCGAGGAAAAACTGTTTCATACTTATCCGCATTCACCAGCTAGAAGTACTTAGTAGACAGTGACATCTCAGAACACAGATGGGGAACAACAATCGTAAGAATAAATGTTGAATCCCCAGAAACCCTTAATTGTAGACTTCCATGCTGAGGTCTCGTTCTTCCCTGATCGCTAGTTGATGATCGCCAATAGACGTGAAACAACTGTTCTAGGATGTCATCATGAAACTGCGTTTCAGAAAAAAATTGGGAGTGACCTCAGGCATAGGAATCTCTATTCCTTGGCGGCGGGATGGTCTAAGCATCGTCTTTTATGCTCAACTTCCCTGGATCAATTCTCCTAAATGTCTTTTTTTTTCTTCTCCCTCTCCAGGTTTTTAGTCTTTTAATTAATCCTGTTTAAATTACACATATTTTGATTTTTTTCTCGCCAGTCAAATCACAGGACCAAGCAAAGACTGACCTTCAAGATTAACTTTAAAGTACATTTGAGGAGACGCTTCCAAGCTAGCGGAGGCAGCCATGATGTCAAGTAGTTCGACAATTTAATGACCAATAGCATGATTGGTTTTTACTAGTTTGAAAATTTCCACAAAAAATTATTGTAAACACTTTATTACATATCAGTATAAACTTCAAGTAATTTCACTATATACAAAACATTTTGCTTGTTGAACGATATTTACAGAAAGGTGGAACTATGTTTCGGGATGACAGATACGGTGTAACATGGTTCAATGATGTCACCACTGATCTTTTTCTGAAACTGAGGTTAGTAAACATTTGGCTTCAATTATTTATTTTTGTTAGGAATGATTTAGCTTTTTTTATTATTTTAATGTACTGAAAAAAAAATTGTTCTGATGAATTCCCCTTCGATTGAATATTAATTTATTTTCTTTCTTATTTAATTCTTGGAGGTTCCACATTTATTCTCTCGGTATAATACCCTACTTTGCATATTTTACTGTCAATGTCTCTATCAATGGATTTACTGTATTTCATTTCCGGTTTGGTTTCGTTCTATTATAGTTCCGAATATCTTAGACATTAAATAAGGAAAGAAAAAAAAAATAATGAAAAACATGGATTTTGGATCCAGCTACTGGAAAAAGTGTTGTTGAAGTTTCTAAACAACCACTTTTAACTTTTACAGTTTTTCCGTTATCGAAAACCTATTCCAAGAAATGATTTCCCACCTCAAGAGAAAACACTCAGAACTGGATATCAAAAGGAAATTAGGTTTCATAAACTAAGGAATCAGGATTATGCAAAAAGATCTACTTCAAGTTTTGATAGGCCTTTAGCCTCAACAATGGCTTCAGTCGAAGAGCAACTGCAGACCAAGAAAGACTTGTAAGAAAATTAGATATACATGTAAAAATGTGGAGAAGATTGAAAGCAATACAAGCTAAAGGAATAAAGAAAAAGGTCAAGCAAAATTGAAAACAATAATCTGGATCAAAATTGAAAACTGTGGTGATCCTATATGCATTTCGAATTCGAAGATTGAAATTATACTTCAAATTGCATAATTTTTAAGGTCATTCACGAAATAATGTGCATTTTAAATTAATGTATATTTTTATATTTGGTATAAAACTTTACAATTACACAAGTTGTCATTCAAAAACGAATCCACCTAGTGTATGCTTTCGCACACACACACACACGTATTGACGGGAATCCAGCAAAATTGTTTCATCCTTATTAGTGCTCTTCAGGTGGATTTACCCTCAATGATAGGCTCACAACTGTGCGAAAGCTTGTGGCTACCATCACAACTCCCGGCAGTGGTTATGAACAAAAAACAACAATAATAAAACAAGGAGTTTGAAACTGTGAAGTTCATAGTTTTTTCTTGTTGTTGTTTTTGTTAGGTATCACAGCCGGGAGCGGAAGTGGTATCCACAAACTTCGCACAGTCTGAGCTTATCATCGAGGTTTAATCCAGCTGAAGAGTCCTAATAAGGACGAAACAGCGTCCCGGATTCTCATCGATGATGCTCTTATGTGCGAAAGTATTCTTATGTGCAATAGATAGATTCTTCAGTTGACATAATTGTGTGGTCACATTAATTATTTTTTCCAATACAATATTAAATTAATAAAATACCGAGTTTTTGTATTTAACAATGTTTCTTCAAGTGTTTGTGCAATTAAAATATTTTATAGAAAATTTATATTAAGTTTTATAAAAATGAAGTATACAAACAAAGAATTTGTAAATTTTCTGTAAAATATAAACTGCTTCAAAACATGTAATTAACTGTCTTTTTTAATTGGATTTCTGAAGTTCTTCAATAATATGGTGTACTTTAAAATATTTAACGAGATCTATTTTTCTTTCTGTTACGTCACTGTTGTAATTATTCTGTAGTTTAATTATATTTTTATGTTAGATACAAGGTGATTCAAAATTCCCTGCACAAACAATACAAAACAAACAATATTTATAGTGAAACGTATGCCCGCTCATGCCAGCCGAATATGCTAGAGGGTGCTATTTGGCAGCACATTAGATGGGCAGTGTGAACCATGGTCGTTTGAGACGTTGACTTTGTAAGAGTAGGATGTATTGCTACCCTAAAGCTAAGAGGGAAGATATGCACCTAGCCTATGGGGCAGCGAAGGGAAACGGACGAGCCGCTATACGATTGTATCCTGGACGCTTCCCCAACAGACGTATGTCCAATCATCAAACGTCGAGCGTTTATACCAGATTTTGTGTGAAACTAAAACATTCGATGGAAACAGGCATGATTATGGTATGTAACGATGACGCGTACACTTGCCATGGAGGAACAGGTTATACACCGAATTGAACGCAATTCACTTACAAGTACACGAACTACTGCGCAAGCATTTCTGCTGGTATTTTACTAGTGGAAGGAACTTAGAGCATCCACAGTGAGCCTTAAGTGTACATTTTACTGTAATATTGTACACATATGACTAATAAATATGTTATCTACCTTACTTGTTGTCTTTGATTTCTAAACATTAGACTAATCTAGGACATTCGGGTTTGTTTTTGTATCATGACCTATCTTTAAAGTTTATGCACGGAATTTTGAATTACCCTGTATAAAAAGAAAACTTATATCAATGAGAAAGTTAACCTTTCTAAGAATGGTCCACAGACAAACGATAAATAATGTAATCTGTAATATATTTGTTGCAGATCTAAAACAACGCTTACAAGAACACTCAAAGTTATTTATAACTTAGGTTAAACTATTTCAGAACAGCAATAAGTTATTATTGTAAATGCTTTTGGGGAATTACTGTGGCTTTATGTTTCAAATTGGTTTTATTTCAATCCAATTTTCATAAGTCAATCATAAATATCACTGAATCCGTAATGAAGTTAAAACCCATTTCCCAATAATCACAACAGGATTTCGAGACATTCATTTCGATTGTGTTCATTTCCCAACAACACAATCGACGATCAAACTTTCTTTTCTTTTAACTATAAGGGCTGCTTTGTACACTCTTCAAAAATTGCCTCAAACCAACAAGTGGCTCGAAAACTTCCGACATGCTCGAAAGTCAAGCCCATTGCTTTAAAACAAGTTCTGAATTCAGGCAAATATAAGAAGCAAGTCGACACCAGCGCTCATGGCGGCGAGAAAAATTATTTCAAAACTACCATAGTATACACTTCACGTTGAAATCTGGATATTCTTTGCTACTGGTTTCAATCCACGGCTTTATTCACCACATTCTCTTCCTCTGGGATTTTTTTTTTCTTTTTCTTTACCTCTGCTGTGAAATGAGATGAGAATAATAGCAAAACAAAGTTGAGAAATCAACTTTTTTGTCGCTTCGCCGACAAGTATTGTTAATCGCGTTCTAAACGAGAGCAAAACGCGATTTGCCGCTCACATGTGTAAAACGATCGCTTTTCAATTAAGCTCCAACTGGCAAACCGCATGTTTTCGAGGGCATTTGAGGCAATTTTTCGAGAGCGTGTAAAGAAGCCATAAGATCACAGCAACTTGATTTGTCCGCTGACCACTAAGAAATTAGCCTTTTAATATTATGAAATTTTCTGAAAATTGATGGAATTAAATACATATGTAATTTTCATATATTAAATTACATGAAAGCATGCAAAAATGGTCGTGGATAATAATGCAAAACGGATTCATGGACATTTTCACTTCTAATGCTTTCTTCCCGAGTTTCTTTCACATTTTTGCGCAAGTTTATCGATAGGAACTCACACCGGAACAATAAATGCCTAAAAATTAGAAATCTGATGAATTTCTTGAAGTTTCTGTCACTTCAATTTCATGAAGTTTCTTAGCTGCAAAAGTTGCTAAGGGCCGAGCAAGTTGCCTATCGCTCAGACATCTGCCTCTCAGCTCTGAGTAACAGGTGAGAACTTTCCAAGTGGTTATCGTAGTGGATGATCGGCGGTGAACAGTTTTTCTCGGGGTTCTCCCATTTCTCCTCTACTACTCCACCATTCTTTCATTTTCATTCTCTCTATCTGTCCCTGTTTCTATTTATTAAAAAAAATTACAAAAGGGTGGCAAAGTCCGTTACCTAGCTGCGACTCGGGGCTATTTGTCGAACGACAGTAGCATTCTTTACCTATCATGGACGGTTTTGTCGACGAGTAATGATGGATCCAGAGATAAGACACACAAATACAAAGTTGCTAAGAAGAGATACACAACTATACATAAGAAATATATTGATTTTTAAAAGTCTCGGTTTCCAAGGAAAATTAGGCTAAAACAAGATGTACGAAAATGGTTTTCAGAATCTCAACTTTGGATATTAAAAAATATCAGAAGACCACATATCAATTAAATATATCATTCTAAAAGTCACATTAAAAAGCAGAATTGCGCAGGGTCTTGGGCATAGTCAGGATTAGGAGGGAAAAAAGTTTATTTCCAGGTATTCCAAAAAAAAAAAAAAATGAAAGACATAAGACAATACAGAAACTTAAATTTTAAACTAACGGCAGTTGTCGCGGATTCTCAGCAAATATATTTATGACTATGAATTGATTATTTTGAGATTTCTAATATGCAGCTCGATTGGCGGCGTCAAGGGGAGTCGAGCACTCCCAGTCCAACCCTATCTATGCCTATACAGAGAGCTCTTCACACAAAAAACAAACAAACAAACAAAAAAAACCTATCTGTAAGAGTTTGAATTGTTAATCCTCCCGCTCTGTGGAGTTGTAAGCTAAAACAATGATCACTTCCTCTCGATTGAATATCCTAAGATGGGAACTAATTGAAATAGAATTAGAAGCCTAGAAAGGAGTAAAGTGAACTTCCCTGCCAGTTATCACACTGGCATTTTATAAGTAATAAAAGTAAACATTTCTTTTATTAGTAAAAATTATGATTACTTTTCATCTGGTATTTATTTATTTATTTATTTATTTATTTATTTATTTATTTATTTATTTATTTACTGGTATTTCCATTTGTTTAATAAACAAATAAACAAATAAATCTCTATTTATAATCTTCCTTTCTAATTAAAGCTTCCAAATCTATACCATAAGTAATTTTTAAAACAAATATTTCGAAGTACTTAAAGCCTATTTTCTTTTCGTTTCTTATGGTTTTCACGATTTAAAACAAAAAATTAAAGAAATTTTAAGAAATCACATTTTAAAGAATTTGCTTATTTTAAATTTCTAATATCTACTTTAAGCAAAAATTTTACATTTCTGAAGAAAATTAATTAATAATTCGCATTATTTACTTAAACTGTTGCAGTAAATAATTAATTTTAATTAATTGTAATTGTAGGAAATCATTCGTAACGGATTAACATTCACTTTATAAGATAATGAGAGATTAACATAAACATTATAGAAATCATTGTTCACATTGGAATGCTTTTCTTTTGGAATATCTTCTCCTGCTCATTTCTCGAGAAGGTTCCATTTGGAAAAGATTTGAAATGGAAAATTTAGATCATTCCTAATCCGTGAATGTTTATACTAAGTTTCAAGAAGATCCATCCTGCGATTCCAAAATTATTAGACTGACTGACTGACGGGTTTGAAGAATCTAATTTACTAAAGGAAACTAAAATTGTGATGAATTTCATGCTAATAACAATATTTCGTTTCAATGCCACAATTAAGAGACAATTATTTAAATCTATGTGTAATCCCTGAAATTTTACTTGCACTGAAATCTAAATTTAGAATTAATTTACTTTATTTTAATCAATTATGAATTGTTACCTTGTTCTGCTTTCCTGTTATTTTCTTAACGGACTGAAAGAGTCGGTTACCAGCGACCCTAGCGGCCGGATCGTCAACTACATTTTTTGTCAATCTCGAAGTTTCAAATGTTTTCTTTTATTTCTTTTCTTTCTTCTTCTTTGCCTTCTTCTGAAATGCAATTTAGATTTTAGAATATTGATAATGAAAACTCAGCATTTTTTTCTCGAAGCCTTTGCTATGTCCGGGCGGTGAACTGGCATGCAAATGTCGGAGGTGAAATGCAATACGCGCACTTTCATCTTGTTCCGTTTTGCTGCAGAGTTCGTTTAACAGGCCAGCAATCGCACGCGCTGAATATTCAGCTCGAAAACCAGAAGAGGAATTCTTGCTTCGGCGGCAAAGCAATGCAGAAATAAATTTAAAATTTCCAATTTTATCCTCGATTTTTTTTTTACGCGAAACCTCCAGAATAACTTTCTAGTTAAGATGGCTGCCGTCAGTAATCGACAAAACCTTCCTGCTCCCCCTAAAATCGAATACCATCATCCAATTTGTATCAGCCTTTCGCTGTTTGCTTAACACGCATACGAATTGATGCATTTCTGCTGAAGAATGCAAGTTGAGATGTCCGTAAATGTCGTGAAAGATTTCTTGCAATTTTTTATGACAAAACTACTGGAGAGGCATTTGCAATTCCTCCAGCGATACTCCACGAAGGGTAACAATAAGGAAACAAGTCAAAGTCAACAGTAATTCTTGTCCTGTATAAGATAAGTTAAGTATGTTGTTCTGGTGCAAAACAGTCGATAAAATCCATATTGAAGTGTAGATGAGAAAATATGCAGGATGCTCCACGAAAGACAACAACAAGGCAACAATTCGATGTCAAACTTACTTCTTGACCTCTGTACGTAAATATTGTTTTGGCACAATACAAATAAATTTATGGGAAAATAACCCATTTTTAACTCACAGCATTAGAGTACCATTCTTCTGAGTTACCCTTGGAACCAGAAATCTAGCGAAAGGCAAACTGTTTTATCTGACTCAATCCCATTGTAGTAAGTTCATCACTAATATTTGAGTGGAGATAAGGTTTCCGTAAATGACTTTCAGAAATCTCAACTAGGGGTTCCCAACCTTAGGAAGTCTGAGGTCAATATTTTCATAAAGTTCTGATTGGGGGGGGGGGCCCTCAGAGTCCCAACCCAAAGACGAATTAACGATTTTTATAGTGTCATTTGTAATAATAATAATTAATAATACATAAATGTCTTACTAATTAATGATTATAATGTCATTTGTAATAATAACAATTATAATAGATAAATATATTACTAATTAATGATTTGACAGTGCCATTTGTAATAATTATTAATAATAAACGTAATTTGCATAAACTTCAAATTATCAAATAATGCGCTAGTTGTGTTTCGTACCAACATTCCAATAGTAAAGTCAGAGATACAAGTTATAACATTTTTTAATGTATCTGTTGGCAGCAATGAAATTTAAAAAATTTAATTTTAAGTTGACACTACCGGGCAGCAGCAAATATATCGGCGGGCCGCATATGGCCTGTGTCCGCGTCACTGATCTAAACTACTTCTTCAAGCTTTATTTTAATTATATTTATTTACATTAACATATTGTTTGATTAATTATTTTCATAAATACAATGTGAAATTATTAAAAACAATCAGAAAACTGGGTCACTTCGTCCAAAATTGAATCTCCACATTTTAGTGACGAATTTTCAATTTCTGCAAAATTTCATTTCGCTGGTATATATATCAATCTGTTGCTCAAATGGTAAAGCGTTGACTGCCGGCTGAATAATGGTGTTCAATTTAGGCTTTTTGGATTGAAGGCTTTCTTGTTGGTTTCTGTTCCAGATAAGTCCTGAGGTTGATCTAATCTTCTATCAGAATATAGTGTTTCTTATTTGGACTTAAAGGCGGCCGAGAATAAGGATGGCCATTTGACTTCAATTTGTTCCATTCGGCTACTGATTGCAGGAGCCTCACTTTTAATTCCTCTGACGAATAAAAAGGCATGATGCTTTAACATTTCATCCATGTCAAAATAGCTTTTTACTTTTCATAAGATTAAACTAATACCCAATTAATTCCTCTAGTTGTAAAGATATGTTTGCTATTTCGCGAATTCTTCTCTAAACGGTTCACAAGCATTAATTTCTTTCAACAATAAACCGACAACATTTCTTTCTAGGTTTCACCTCTCGTCAGCTGAAACAATTTCATCTCCTATTAACTTCAACTGATGAGAGGTGAAACTTCAAAACAGTTCAGGATTTTTAAAGAGATTAAAAAAAGGGTTTAAAGAGCTTCAGATCCATTACTGAAAAATGGCCACTGTACTGTAGCGCTACAGAAAGTTCGAGAAGAGCAAGTAGTAAATAGCTGTGGGTTCTTTTTTAAAGAAATGTTCAGTTTATTTACTTCCGTGCTTTTTTTAGCATCTCATTTCAGTGAAGATGTTGTCTATTTATCAAAGTCTTTCCGTCCAAGCAAAGTAATCTTAAAAGAGCCTTGATCTTTTAGTGAGTGATGGATGACTCGAATTGGACGGATTTCAACAGAATTGTGTTTTTGTATCTTTACGAATTCAGGACTGATTTTTCTTGTTGAAAAAGAAATCCTCTGTCATGTCAATAGTCGTTGGTGAATTAGGTCCTGAAAGTCTGAGAACTGAATCAAACTTATAAAAAGTAAAACTAAGATAAAAATAAGTCAGGAGACTTTGTCTGGATTAAAAAAAATACTCTTCTATTAATGACTAACTACATATAACTTAAAAGTAAGCAGAGAATAGAAAAAGAGAAGAATGGATGAAATACACCATTTGTCTTATAGGATAAATCATTATAAACAAAAAAAAATAGATACTTGAATCAATCATTCGAAATATGTTGAACAATTGATATTCAAACACAGATTCGAAATGAAATGTTTGTTTTTTATTAGAAATTCATCTTTAAGTAATATCCTATTTTTATTATATTATTAACAACAAAAAAATATTATTTTTAGCAAACTTTTTTCAGCCCGTTTCAGATTTCTAATGATTAGAAGAGTAGCCTCACAGAGAAGTAAATATTAGCGACATTTTTAGACATTTACCAATAGTCCACATCTACGCATGCATGTAGCTTTTTTTTGGATATCTGTTGTGGTTATCCTTTTTAGTGTTTGTGTGGGTGCGAACCTGTGTGCATGTGTGTCTCTCTCTCTCCAAAAAACTTTTGAACCTCGAAACGAATCTTTCTGATATGCTTATTTACCGATAACTTTTTGTATTTAACTTTTAACTTTTTGTGTTTTGAAAATTTTTCATTTGGATCACTTCAGTGATCCAAATTTGCGAGTGCAAGTGACACAAATTTCCTTACAAAAGCTTTAGAATTGATACAACGAACATCTATCGCTTTCTAACAATTAGTATTAATCCCTTGAATAATCTACTGTCATTAGCGCACGCTTTATTAGATTAAAGTTAATCGGAATAGGGCATTTTAAGTAAGCACTTTCGGATTTAAGTAATTTTCAGCAAATACAATTTCGAAGCCTTTTTTTATTCTGCAATTATTCTAATTTATAAATACAAAGAAATGTTTTTCCTTTCATACTGTTATAGGCAATTTTGAATTCAAACTTATTAGAAAATAGGAAAGGAAATGAATTTTCAATTATCTTTTTCCATAATCACTTAATATCTGTTTCGTTAGATTCTTTTCCTTTAACTGAAATGAAATTGTGAATTGCTTCTCCCTCTGAAATGATTTTCAGAATAATAAAACCCCCATTTCACACCTTAGACTGAAGCTCGCCTTTCATTAATGAATAGCTCCCAGACTAATATCTTCTTTTGTGTTTTGTAATTTGCATCAAATCATTAAGAAAACAAAACGTTGACATTGAGAGAGGCAACGCCGAAGGCAGTCTGGTAATTTTCACTAGCAAGGTTCCTCTTAGTACAGACGTAGGCGTTGCTTCGGCATCCTAATGATCTTAATTAGACTCTAATCGTTTGCCTCTCAAGGTTGGATTGTGCAAATGCGTGTCCAGTCCCTTCCAGAAGACATCGAGGCCCTGCGGTCTCTCAGGCTGATACTGGCGTGGATGTACACTTGTCGTGATCTCTGATGACCCATTTTAAAAGGAGAATGCAGTCGTGCATTTAATTCCTCCCAAAACGGGGGTATTTTGGAAAGCTCCTTTTCTTACAGGCACCTACGAATGCTTATTCCTGATACTATTATTATCCACAACCAATAAAGTATCTCGCAAGGATTTGCATCTCAAAACTTAATACTTAAAGTCATTACAAAAGTAAATAATAATAATTTTCTGACATAATATTAACAGGCATTATCTTCAAGTGCTATAAAAAATGGTGTTTAGTTTTAGTAGTTTTTTTTAGGTGATTTAAGTTGGTTTTGTTTTTAATTTTGCTAAATTCAGAATTTAGCATAATTAACAAAACAGTTACAGTTTACATACCGACTTCCAGATACCGATACTTCCAGATAAGATCTAAAAGTAGTGTTCACAACACAGTAATAAAAATGTATCAGCGCACAATACTTCTAAAATGTCTTCTTTAATAATGATATTTCATTCTCTTTACCAGAAAACTTCTTCAGATCAGGGCCGTTTCTACCATTAGGCAAGACTAGGCGGCCGCCTAGGGCGGCAAGATTTTAGGGCGGCCGAAGGATTTCCGTTTTTTTTTTTTTTTTGTTGTTAAAATAGGATTTTAGTTTTTCTTTTTTTTTCTTTTTTTTTTTTTTTGGTTGTTCAATTGAAGATTCTGTTTTTTTTGTTTTTTTTGGTGGGGGCGGCATTTGAAAGGGAGGGGGCGGCATTTTTCAGTTCTCGCCTAGGGTGGCAGAACACCTAGAAACGGCTCTGGAAAGGAAGCATCACATGGTTCAATAATTTGATCTACTGCTCTAGCATATGACTGAACAACAGTAGAGTCTGTCTAATTAATTAAAAAAAAAATAGTTGGTCAGTGAGCTCAGGATTAATTTTGTAAAAAAATAACTTCTCTTTGAAATTCTACCCTTTCGGTATTTTTTTCTCAGCGATGATTCTTCTTTCGTACAATAATATTTCTGTGAAAAATTAATTGATTGTAGAAAGAATCTGCTGTTCAATAAATTACAGAAAATTGAAAGTAAAGTTTCTTAATTTAATTAAATGAACTAATAAAAATAACATTAAAGTACAAACATAGAAACAAACCTCAACATCTTAGCGTAATTCTTTATTGCTGCTATTTATAGCGGAACGATGTTGCTTAACAATTAACTTTATGTATACCTTAATACAGTTTTTACATTTAACACAAGTTTCAATCATTTAATGAATTACAGATAACTTTACAAAGTAAAAATCGTATGATTTAGGACAATTTTTTTTGTATTTGAAAAACGGCTTTGCCAAAAACCTAACTACCATTTCAGATCATTGTATAGGAATTACTATCTGAATCCTTTGTTTGTCACATAGCCACACACACAAACACACGCACGCACACACACACACACACACACACACACACACACAAACATACATACTAAAATATACCTAATCATATTATGTAATTTATTGTAGAACGAATTGCAATAAATCATTTTACAAGATTTATAAAAGCGGGAGAAGGAACCATAGGTATTCACGCGTTCTGAGCTTGATCATCAAAGCTAAATCTTGCTGATGAGTCCTAATAAGGACGAATCAGCTGTCCCAGATTGCTGTCGATGATGGCTTAATGCGTGAAAGCAAACAAATTACGAATTTGTGCAATTCCTATTTTTTTAGTTTTTTTTTCGTTTTCATTTAATGCACGTTAAACCTTCTTACATATTAATTTTTCGCCTTTGCGTTTGGCTTATCCTTTTATTAAATGCCTTTTGTGCCCAGCGCTCAGCGGGACAAGGTAATTTTTCTCTACTTGTTACAGCGATTTTTCTATTGTCGTTTGCTTTCTATCGGGTCCCACTTCCGAGAAGGAGAAGGAACCATAGGTATTCATGCGTTGTAAGCTTGATTATTGAAGCTAAATAATGTCTATTATTTAGGACAGTTTTTTTGTATTTGAAAAACGGCTTTTGCCAAAAACCTATCATTTCAGATCATTATGTAGGAATTACTATCTGAATCCTTTGATATATTTAATTTAATAATATATATAAAAAACAAGAACAAATTCAGCACATGAATAAAATTGCCTTTCTGATTCAGTCTCTTCATATGACTGTAGTGGCTACAGCATCTTCACCTCGTAATCTTCTGTTAAAGTATCAATTTATTAAAGGGCAATGTAGACCTTTCGGGTCGTGGAAGGTAAGGCTTCTTGACCAACGGGACAAAGTTGAGGTCGGGTGGTCAGCCCGACGCCCACCCGCCTTTAACTCCCGGAAAAGAAACACGGTAGCTATTCTACAGAGGGCTGGGTAGACTCTAGGATCCTTTTAGAGGAGATTGGAGCCAAGGCTGGGGAATCGAACCCGTCATCTCCAACCCGCAGCCAAGCGCCCTTACCACTTCGATTACCGGGCTCACCGTAATCTTCTGTAACTCTTTTCATTTCACTAAACATGTCTTACCAAAAAATATAGTATAAAAGAAGATGAATTCTTCTAATATTGAGTAATGGTGACCTGTTAATTTTGTAATATTGTATTAATACTTTGTATTATAATAATATTCATTCAGGATATTGGATACAAAGTTTCGATTTTGGATTTATACCTTTTTTTTTTCTAGCCTAATATTCATAAAGAAAATCCCATTGTAGGCATATAACCGTGAATTAATTTATAGTGAGATAATCAAACAATAAGTCTCTTGTTTTGCTTCCATTTCAACTGTTTTGTTAAACATTTCATTTTTTTAGAAAAGAAAATGTGTATTTATTTTATTTAATTTACACAATCTCTTACAAAAAAAAAACCCACTGTGAAACAAACAAAAAAAATAAAAAAAACACTCATTTTTATGAGTTATGTCAATTACTTTGGTTACCAATCGCAAGTTTGGCAGTTCTTTGATAAACTTCGCTGTATTCCTTGTACGTAGTGAAAGGATCAGGGCCGTTTCTACCATTAGGCAAGACTAGGCGGCCGCCTAGGGCGGCAAGATTTTAGGGCGGCCGAAGGACGGATTTCCGGTTTTTTTTTTTTTGGTTGTTTAATAGTGGATTTTGTTTTTTTTTTTTTTTTTTTTGTTTGTTAAATTTTTTTTGTTTTTTTTTTTTGGTTTTTTTTTTTTGATGGGGGCGGCATTTGAAAGGGAGGGGGGCGACATTTTTCAGTTCTCGCCTAGGGTGGCAGAACACCTAGAAACGGCTCTGCTTCAGATTGAATCACTGAGAACAAGAAATCTGTTTCTTTTTCTTCAACTGAATTCGTTATCATTCGTTAGTTGAGGAAGAAGAAAGACATTTCTTGTCCTCAATTATTCAACCTGAAGAAGTTTTCTGTTAAAGAAAGTGGAATATCGTTGTGTTATTAAAGAAGACATTTTAGAAGTATTACGTATCATGATTAAACGAAGAGTACAGTTTTAGGATTTATGTATGTTTATCAATACTGTTAGATTATTTATCGTGATAAAGTCCTTTTTCCGCCAATTTCTATCAAGATCACCAGAGAGGGATCGACCACAAATAATATTATAATAGTAAATATTATTTGCTATTTCAATTTCACGTTGAAAGGTGAATAATTTTTAACTTACCGTTACGTTATGCTATTTAACCGTTACCGTTACGTTACGACAAAGTTTTTGTCCCTATTTCTTAGTTGTTTTCTTGTGGAGACTGAGCAGAGCTAAGGAATATTTTGGACTCCACCATTTCTCTAGGCCTGAAGGGGCAGACACAATAAAAGTTCTCATATTATAAGGTAAGTAATCCTGGTATCAAATTTCAAAAATTCAGTTCTTCACATTTGCCGAGGGGTCATTTTGGACGAATAGGAGGGATAGAGAACCAAATAAATGTGACTATATTTTAAGATGGACCAAAAGTATCGAATCTAATAGAAATCCGTCAATCCGTGTACAAATGCACAATCAGACAACAGACTAATATATAGATAAATCAAAATTTTTTCAAGTGGATCAAGTGAATCCCAATCTCAATTAAAAAAAATAAATATTTTATTGAGAATTAAAAATAAGTGAATAATAATGCACTTAAAAAATCTTGTAACTTATGAACGTTTTATTTTATAATTAAAAGCTTTCCATTGCTCAGTGACGATTGAGCGCTCGGTAGAAGGTCCCATTTCGAAGAATTTATTTAAATAAAAATCAGCTCAGGCACCATACACAGCTAGTTTTACGTGAGTTTATTATAATTATTTTTATTTTTATTTGAAGTTAAAGCTAAAACACAATCAAACAAAATTGCATTTTATTATATCTAGTTGCAGGAATAGCTTTTATACAATTTTTTAAACTGTAATTATATTAACCACACAAAAATAATAGTTTTTTTTAAAATTTTCAAAATTAGGAATCAAAGATTTCAATTCACGTCTTTCTTCTAAAAACTGTTTAAATAAAAAAAATGAACAGATGACTGTCCATATGCACACAAAAACGAACCAGTAATATGGAATCGATTTAAATAATCCAAAAATACCCTAATGACAAATCTTACTAAATGCTTACATTAGCTCTCGTAAACATCACTAAAAATAATCTCGTAACACCAGTTTATTAAACTCCATATACTATTTATAGTTGTGGGCCGGTAGTCGAGTTGGTATGGGTGCTTGGCTGCGGGTTGGAGGTGAAGGGTTCGATTCCCGGCCTCGGCAGAGGGCAGGAATTTTTCCACGCTCCTACTCCTCCGAACGTGTTCCAGGGTCTATCCAGTCCTCTGTAGAATGGATACCGGGTTTCTTTTCCCGGAGTTAAAGACGGGCGAGCGTCGGGCCAAACCCTCAATCTAATCTTCGTCCCGTAGTTTACGATCACTGGAGGCTATCCTCCAGCGGCCTCACCGGCCTGCCCGGGCTGGTTGTGCCATCGCGCGGTCCTCTGGGCCTTATCGCGCCTTTAACTGGTTTTTTTTTTTTTATACTACTTATAGTTAGTAATATATTTCTTCTTAGTATATTCGTAATAAATACAATGGATACAAAAATTTGTAGGCCTATACCATATTTTGTAGTTTAGTTGCCGTAGTTTTGCAGCTTTATCAGCCATTTCGTTATCTATAATCATACGGTGTCCTAATGAGGCACGTAGCCCGGGGGGGGGGGGGGGGGGAAGCTCCCCCCGAAATCTAAACAAAAAAAAATCTCTCTCAGAGTTGAAATCAAAGGAATTAGTCATATCAATGCAAAATTGTCGCCTTACGACATCCATAGAAGATTGGGAGTGTTGATATTCTTACTATGGCCGACCATCACACCGCACTTTTTTCTAGAACTGAGCATCCCCCAAAAGAAAATGCTGGCTCAGAGCCTATAATCATTTAATTGCTTTCTAAAATCCATACTTTATACTGAAGATTTAAGCCATTGCTTGTTTTTCTTGTATAGTTGCACAAAAAAAATGAAGAACAGATTTTGAAGTATTTTTCTTTAATGCCAATAATGTTAATAACATCCAAATAATAAACCTATAACTTCTGCTTAACGTACAGGGTGGCCTGGAAGTGCCCATACACCCTGTTACTTTATTATTATATTAAAGAGCACGGAGTACATATTTAGATTATGATGCTTCTCTTTATATAGTAAATGACCTGTACATCACTTGAATATAAAAGGTATATTCACAGCTTTCGATCGTATAGTGGAGGCGGGTTCGAAGCCTCCATTGAGAGGATTGCAATTCGTGAAAATCAAAATAATTGTCCTCATATTTTAAGTTGGACCAAATTAAGGGTAGCACCAAATTTTAAAGAAATCCTTTAAATGAGGGATTTAGGAAGGATGAAGTTTTGAGGGAGAGGATAGGTTGAGACCAAAACAAATGAACAGCTGTTATAAAGTTGAGTTTTAAGTAAACTACTGCAAAAATTGTTGAAAATTCCTCCAGCCGTTTTAACGTGATTTTGAACAAACATATAAACGTTTAAAAAGACAAATAAAAACAATGGATCAAGCGAAATAGTAAGACTTACCATAGTCAGTACTTACGAAGCTAATCTTGCTTGATCTGTATCGATAAAGACATTGTTTTGATGCTGGATGTAACTGACTATAACTATGTTTTTCCCCACGAATTCCGGATTAAGTCAACTGCAATAAGACATTATATCCTATTTAAGAACTATTTCACAATAGCTTTCATGTTGTGTAATTTGCTTATACTGTAAGTGTTACGAATACTAATAAACTAGCATAGTGTCAACATACAATACTGCTGATAAATTTAAAATTAAAATTCCAAGTTGGTGTAGGACAAATCAATTTATTGCTTTTCGGGGTTCAATAAAACACAGTTGATTGAATACCTTAAACGATATTCAAAATTCTTCTTTAAGGTCATTCATCAAAGCGTTCTTCACGTAAATACAGATATACCTACGGACAATTGCAGTTATGACCGTTGTAAATATTACTACTGTACATTATTGTTTAGTGACCCAATTGGGACTTATTGTGATAGCGACCAAAATCCGTAGCTACTGGGTTTTCCTGTCCGTTCATCCATGTCTGTCTACCATTAACAACTCCAGAACGGAAGGTGGGATCGACAAACGGATTTCATCATCGTGTCGAAGAAATGGGATATTTTGAGGGGTAAACGCGCCCCTATGTTCGAGAAATTTGACATTGTTTTCACTGGTTTTCCTTTATTAGCTTAAATGTTAGAAATACATCTTATTTTAGTTGTTAGCTGTAGCTTGATACTTAAGGTCTCGGACTCAAATGCTGTAGGTTGTCAATTCAAATCCGGATTCTATTTTTTTAATATGATTATTATTTTAGTTTTTTTTTTAATCTTTTTTTCTCACTGTTCGCGTGGTTTTTTTTTTTTCTTATTTCCTTACTTTTTTTTTATTTTTTCCTTAGTTATTGTACTTCCTATTTTCCTTCCTTTTATCGAATTTGGCCAACTAGGGACCACGTAACTAGCTCAACCTGACAACGTCAGGGCGAGGCTAGTGAAATTCAAGAAAGGGGGGACGAGAATTATACCCCGTCCAGGATAACCCTGAGATAGTAAGTCCCAGGTGGGAAACGGACGAAACACAGAAGAAGAAAGAAACAGCCCTGCCACCACCGGGATTTGAACCCGGGTACTGGCGCATCGGCCACAACGGCAGCCCGCCGGCTAAACCACACGGCCACGGCAGCACGGCACTTCCTATTTTATTATTATTTTTAATTTTTTTATTATTATGGAATCGCCTTAAATTTATGCTTTAGCACAAAATCCTATTCATTTGTTTTAATTGCTGTACTACGATATTTAAATAGAATACTATGTACTGTATTACACAGTATTCAATAACAGTTCCCTACCTGCACTATTTTTACATGTTACACATTATGTTTAAAATTTGTTTTACATAAGTGTAATTAATATTGTACTGTATATCTGATTTCTCATACTTTTCCACTTATGACTTGTTGGTCGGAATATAACTTCTTCGTAAGTCTACTGACAAATATTGGCCAGTTTGGATACGATCAGTAAAAATGTTTGATAAAACTGATACATACGAAATTTTATCAACTTGTTTCTTATGACTTCCGGACAAATCCAATTCTACAGATGTTATCTGAAACTTATACAAACGAAATAGTGCTATTACATTTGCATTACTTTAATTAGAGGATGTTTATCAACTGTTGAGATCGATGTGAATGTCTGTTTCTTATTATGTAAGGACTTGATCTGACTAATCAGCAGCTCTAAGTGTAGCACTGAATGGCACTGACGTAGAAATAGCCACTTTCATCAAAGAATGATTAGACGAGACTCGCGGTGGTTGAGATTCAATATAGGAGACATATTTCTGATGCCGAGAGATAAAGACATCGTAAAACAAGGGGTTGTGGGGTTTGGGAATCGTCACGCGGACAATAAGAGACATCATTCCAGTAGGTCTCTTCCAATATGTAAGACGTCAACCTTATAAGATTTCTCTTTCTCTGTGTAATGGGCAGATTCCTGAGCTGAGATATTGGTTCCGCCAAAGTGATATGGCAACGAGAGGCAGCCGCACGCCCTCAACCAAGTCGTTTTTCCCGATAAAGCTTCTATTCTGTGGAGAAATCGAAGGGAAGAAAAGCAATTTCTTCAACAATCTGAACTTTGAGAATACAAAATGAATTTTGAATGAAATTTTGAAATATCACAAAATTCTAATAAAATGCTGACTTATGAAATAGTGTGCTGAGTGTTGAACAAAAAAAATCCTGTAAATATGCATCTACTTATGCATAATTCTATAATTAAAAAAAAATATATTAGCCTTGGATCTACAAAGCATATCAAGATGAAAAAAAGGAAAAGAAACAACTTAAATGAAAATAAAAGATAAGTTCATGTTAATTCAAAGCCTATCGTCACATGAGTGACCTCTTAAGCAATGATAAGCAAATAATCTACAACATAAATTGAAAAAAAATGAAAATCGTTATGGTTTACTACTTCCTAAACTCTCGGTGACATCTATCGCAAAGCATCGTAAGTGATTCCTATATTTCTGCAAATTTAAGTAGAAGAGAGCACGATTGTCGATTTTTTTTATTCTTTGCATTTTTAACTTACCTATGTACTGTTATTATTATTTTTATGTTATTCACATTTTGTTTAAGTATCATTCATATCCAAAAGACTTCAGACGTGGAAAATGAAATGCGCGGTCGAGGAAAACTTATCGGATCCCGGCGATTTTCACTCGTTAACGATTCTCTTCATCGATAAATGGGATAAATTTGTAGCAATACAGATTCAAAAACCTGACTCTTAAAATAGTGTAAAAATTCCAAATTCTAGCTTAGCTGTGCAGGCCTTACAGTAACCTGTTCTTAGGATGCCACCATATTGCAGCTATGAGTTCCAGGATAAACCAAGTGATCAGTTTATATCCTTATTAGGTAAAATCTTCTTTCTCTGTGTCTACTATAATTTCATGTTATAAAGCAAATTTGAGAAAGGATTCGTTGCTTCTTTATCAAGCAAATCATTAAAATAAAAATAAAAACTATCTTAGAAGAAAGAACTAGTTACAACAAAGAATAAACTGAAGAGTAGAACATTACAATTACAGGCAGCCATCATTCTACGACGCGACGGCTCAATTAAGCAGGTCAGGCCTGAATCCCATTTGGCTTCCACGAGGTTTTTCAATCGACTTCAGTTTGAAACAAAAATGTAAATTTATAATTAGAATTGTTGCTGCTACAATGAGCAAAAAGCCTTTTTTCTTTTTACCTTATTTTCGTAGAAAAGTGAGGCTTATCAGATCACGCAGTCTGTGTGTGTGTGTGTGTGTGTGTGTCCAACCCTCTCCAATAACTTTCAACTGCTGGATAGATCTTCTTGAACCATTGGTATCTTTATGTAAAGACTAGAGACGATGTAACTGTTGTATTTGAAATCTTCAAATCCAGAAGTTAGCGCGAGAAGGCTAAAAAAAATCCCATGAAAAAGCAATGGAATCTAAATAACAGAGTCTATCCTATTTCTATTGTTATATAATTGTTTTAAACAATAAATTTTAATTCTTAATGAATTTTAAGTGATTTTATAATGAAAATGTAAAATTTGTACCGTTAATGTTCATTGCAAAATTCATCAGGTATTAAATTTGAAAATAAACATAGATTTTTCGTTTTTGTTATTTTCGAAACTCTAAAAAAAATGAAAAACGAGGGGAAGAAAGAAAGAATTTTTTTTAAGAAATCACATTTTAGGGAAGTAGGCTTTACTATGTATTTCTTGTTTCATTCTGAATTGAAATAAAGTGTCATGCAAAATAAAAAGCATGACACTTGAGCGCGAATTGATTTTGAGAAATAAAGGTGTTCTGGTTTTTTTCTAATAATAATCATTCCTAAAGTTCTCGACCTCATCTCAATGAAACGTTGTCTCCATTGCCCCCATGGGCCATCGTGGGCCCCAGTGGGATCCACCTACCAACTCCTAAAGTAACCCAAGGTGATTAGTGGTGATAGCGACTGTAATAGGGATCCTGAGACCATTGAAGACAAGTTGGGATACATTTGATCCAGAGAAAGCAAAGAAAATAGAGACAAAACAACTCAGGGCAATCTTTGTAAAAGTTAACAGTCAGCAACAGACAGACAAACATCAGTGAATGTAGGCAGAAAAGTTATTTATTGATTCTGAAGTTTTGCACCTATAAGTATTTTATCAAGTTATGCCAGTACCGTTTTTCTCAATCTTTGACTCACCGATTTCTCGTTTTTTCGTAAGTGATCAAGTAAGTGGAGTAGTTAGACCTTTCATCATCAATGTCTAGTCCCAGTATTCCGGTAGTTTAGGCGTTGGACTGCGGAAGAATCCGACCTCAATTCAAGGAGAGATAGAGTATTTTTCGACGGTTATTTCTCCCCCAGACGGATCCTCAGATTCACCTAGCCCTCTGTCAAATGGGTGCCGGGTTCTTACTCGAGGGTTAAAGGCTTGCGTCGGGTTGACCATCCGATCTCAACTAGTCAAGAATCGCTGGGAGCGTAAACTTCACGCACCTGCGTGGCCTGTAGTAATATACCTTTACTAATATGTTTAACCTACTTACAATTTTGTAGATGTATAGTTCATGTACTAATTCTGTAAATTTGTGTTTTTGTTTGTCCTTACTTCAAGTCCTCTTATTGAAATTCTAATATTGCAAACAATAAACTTTCGTTGTTTTTATCATCAAAGGCTAATTTCAGAATGAAAATAATCTCATTTAAAAATCTTACTTATTTGATATGAATTTTCTTTAATATTTGTTTTAAAAATAGACAATCATGATGTCTAAGCTACAGTGTACTATATTACATATTTTTGATTATTGTGGTAGTGACGTCATTTGTAAACGATCTACTTGGATTTAGATCTTAACATTTAAGTTTGAAAAAAAAATGTTGAGGAAGCCTTTAGATCTCTTTTTCTAAAGGAAAAATCGTAAATAAACAATAAATATGAAATTCCATGAATAATTACTTAATAGCAATCTGAATAAATACAAAACTCATTCTGTGAAGAGAAAAATAAAGCAAGAAAATGGACAAATTTACAAGTAAAGAACATTACAAAGAAGAAGGCTAATTCATTAAAGTCGTGCAGGTCCTGAATTCAAGAACAATCCTTGTTGCAAGTAGTAAGAGTTTGTAGGACTAGTTTCAAAGAAATGCTGTGTGTGTAAATTATTAATTGATTAATTTATCACATGTGCGAAAGAATTAAAAATTGAAAATTAAATCAAAAGATAACTGCGGGTAAAGTGATTTTGCCACGCCAACAATTAAAGTGGTAGATGCTAAAGCATTAATAATAAAGAGCTGCACGAGACATGCTCTTACAAGTTAGTGAAGATCAGAACGAAGAAAGGTTTTGGGATCGAAGTGTGTGTTAGAAAGATGTGCAGAACCAATACCAAGGTTTAGACAACTGTGTGTAATAAATTTATCGTTATGAATCCAGTGAAAGTTATACATTTTTAAATCAGTATTTCGATAGTATTAATGATTATCAACCGAGAATAATCATTCAAGTTCACTAAGAGTCTTGTAAAGTAGGTATCAACCAGTTGGAAGCCAGTGATGGAACATTCAGTGTTTGAGAGCGACAATGCAGATAAATAAAGCCAGGTAACGTTTATGTTCTATGGGGGATTTGTTCCTGAATTTAAAGAACAAAGAAGACGAAGCCATTTGTTGTAAAGTTATGAACTTACGAACTGTTATGAGTTCGAGATAATTGTCTTATGTATGCTCCAAGAATATGATAGACGATTTTACATTATCTGTGTGATATCTGTCCATGAGTATATCCGAAGTTTAGTAATACTGTTTTAAATTATTTTAGTTATTTGAGTCAGCTGTTATTCGATTGCAAAAGTGTTAAGAATTTTCGTGTTAAGAATGGGTAAAAGAAAGCAATTAATTGATAAAGAATATCTTTTGAGTCGAGCCGATGCTCCGTTGCTTTTCTTTTACCCATCAGAGGGTTTGTTATTTATTTATTTTTTTTCCTTGTTCCTTTTGTGGTCAAATACCTTTTGTTGTAGCCTGAGTGCTACCCAAGGATTTGGATTCCACATTTTGTTCTTGTTTTTTATTTTCTTACTTTTAGTTATTGAGGGGTCAATGTCTCCATCATGAATTCCTAATTCTTCCCATCGTACGCCTTTTGAGTCTTGCACTGGCTGATTAGCTCTGGCTGAGGAGAGCCTAATAAGCTTGAAACGGCCGTCCGGGAGTATCAGCTCGACTCAAAAGGCATTCTTTATCACTTTAGAGAATTGTTCGAATGAAAACAGAACAATTTGACTTAGTTAAGTTCCAGACTGATTAAAGTATAGAAACGCAATAATTGTTCTACAAACATTTATGTAAATATAATCCATCCAATATAGCTTATTTAGTTTTCAACTATTTACTCTATTTGCGCGCATATTTAAGTTACAGATATCCCAAGTTGCTTAAGTACACAGCATGACTATCACGCACATAAGACTCATTTCACTACAATGTTAACATGTAACTATTAACAATCATTAAAACTATTATTATTACAATACATGAAACTAGAATAAAGATAGAGTTGTTAAAACTGCAGAAATCTTCCATTTTGTAGAACTTCATTTTTTTTTTTAACCTCTGAAACTTTGTAGCCGTTTCGTCTAAATGCACTTTTGGTGTTGTGAGTCCTAAGAAGTTTCAAAAAAAAGGCCACCGATGCATCGTTCTAAATAAATAACGATGTTTTGTTAAAACCGCCCCCTACATGTGATAATTGTCTCTAGAGGGGCAAATGCTTTTGTAAACATACGTGGAAACAAAGCAGTGGGGATTTACTTAACAGTTTAAAAAGTTTGGTGAAAGTAGCACGTTCCTTCCTGGGGGAGATGGGACCAATTAAAATTCCCTTGTTACATGAAAGCCAAGTAGAAGAGTTCCATTCTTCTTTTCTTTCCACAAAATTGCATCGTTTTACAAAACTCAAGCACAGAATTAGGAACGGAATGATTAGACTGCAGGAAAGGCAATTTTCACTTCTTCGTTATATTTTACAAAAATTCTCTTATTATTTTATTCTCATATTCGGAACATGCTGTCACATTGCTGTAATTTTAAACCTAATTTCTAAATCTTTTATAGGTTTAAACTAGAAATTGTAATAGAGAAAAACGTAAATGTTTTTTAGATAACGAAGAAATATAAATTCTATGTAAAACTACAATAATATTCATTTCCGCACAAACAAATACAGTAGAAGCACACTAAAGGTTGAGACCAGTGTTTACTAGTGACATCCCAAAACAGCTGTTTCGCTAAATTGGCGATCATCAGTAGAGAGTTATCACCAGTAAACAATAAGGTCTCTATACGGTAGTGAATAGAAGTGGCAATAGAAAGAAATAAGACACCTTCATAAATTTCCTACAGGAAATACACATTAAAAATGAAATAACGAAAATTCATATGCTGGCCTCCGGCAGTCTCAATGAACTTTCAATGTACATTTACATAAGGTTCTAAAAATGTATAAACAAGAAATTACATATGGAGGCCGCACAAGAATTTTTAAAATTTTATTTTTTAGTTTAGATTCGTGAAGATGCTGTATTTTTTCCTATTGATACAGCAAAAGGTCGATTATTCGAACTAAGTGAATTATTCGGTTTTCAAATAATTCGGACAATCAAACCTATTTGATAACACATAGTTTCTAAGAAACAATTCAAACTAGGTATTCAATTAAATTATTGTATAGAAGACTATTGATATTTGAAATCTTATAAAAAGTAATAAAGAAATTATTTTTAACTCTTGTAAAGAAAATTAATACTGTTTTTGCATGTAGTTTTTAATTGGGAGATAGTTCGCGGATAATTCACATTCTATTGGACTACTTTCTGCTTAAAATTTGTATAATTTTATAACAAGTAGAATCTACCTAAAAAGTCACTAACTTTGTCTGGAGTCAGTAATTATCTAAACCACCGGCAGAGAGCGCAACAGGCATGGATAAATAAATAATGGAAACAAAGACAAAAGAACAACGGGATATTTTTAATATAGAATTTTGTAATCTTGGAAGAGTTTACAAATGATCATCCGGAGAGATGTTTAAGAAGAAAGAAATTCTTTGAAAAAAAATTTTAAAAAATCATTTGATTTAAAATACAGTTTTAAAAAAACAATACACAATATCTGGTTCAGTCTTTCTTTGTTACGTGACTCCAAAACGTTTAATCAGGTAGAGTGACCCATTGGTCAACAGATCAAATTCGCACAAACAATAAAAAAAAATGAAAAACAATGTGATCTTTCAGTATACTTAATTTATTTTAAGTATATTGTAAAAATTTAAAGTTAAGAGTATTAGTCTGTCATTTATGTGACACATTAAATTGGCATATTTGCAGTGTTTTTTTTTTTTAATATACTTTTTGTTGAATATGATAATAAGAATATGTTTTTCCTTTCTTTTAGGACATTCTCTCTTCACTGATCAGCCGTTTGAATAGATCTGAATGGACAGTCACGAATAGTGAATAAAACATATTTTGTCTCTAGCCATTACAATTTCAAAAAGAAATAACAAAAATATAAACTTTATCAGTATAAGAATAAACAAAAAAAGAAAAGATGAATATTTGTTATTACTTACCAATACGACGGCAATTACAGTTTTATTAAGTACTTAATCCTCTTTCATAATTGATTTTTCGCCTATTACAGACGAACGGACAACAACGATGACACAAGTGCTTTTCTGTTCCAGAACACACTAAAAAATAAAAATCAACGGGAAAAAATTTTAGTAAAAGAAAATTTCCTACATTTAAATTAAGAATTATTTTTTTGTACGTTTATAATATTATTTAAATATTTGTAATAGCATTTAGTAAGTTTTTTGAGCAAAGCCACGGAATTTCAGAAAAGAATAAAAAAATCAAGACAGTTGTCAATTTGTTCCAAATTATTAAATAAATAGTTATTGACAATAATAAACATTTAGAAGTTATTTTAGAAATAATCATCTTCATAACTGTTTTGATTATTTAAGATAATTCTATTAATTAGCAATTAGAATCCCATCACACAAACTTCTTCAAATTATTTATTAAAATAATAAATAATACATATCGCAAATTTTCGGAGAATTCCTTTATTCCTTTTTCAAGCTATTGTAAAATAAAAACTAGGATAACAAAAGAGAAACAGGATATGACATATTATCGATTAAAACAAATAAACTCACATCTTAATAATTGAGTACATCTTTATTTCAATAATAGTAAACCATATCGGTAAAATCCATTTAACAAAAACATGATAAGCATGATTAATAAACTAATTCTCTTTTATAACTAGTTTATTAATTACGCTTAATGACTTTGTGATCATTTTTTTGATTTGTTTAATCAAGTGTCCAAGTTCCATTTGCATCACTTAAAGTCCCTCAATAAGAGCAACTTTCGTCAGCTGACAGATATCCATTCGTTGTCTAATTTCTGCAAGACTTGATGAAGCATATCCCGGACCTAACACCATGTGACTTCTTCCTATGGGGGTACGGGAAAGACAATGTGTACGTAAACCCAATGCCCACATTCATCGGTGATATCAAGAAACGAAGCACCCATGCAGTAGAGGCCATCACACCGGAAATGCTTCATATAAGAAACGAAGCACCCATGCAGCAGAGGCCATCACACCGGAAACGCTTCATATAAGAAACGGAGCACCCATGCAGTAGAGGCCATCACACCGGAAATGCTTCATATAAGAAACGAAGCACCCATG
>JAFIDM010000005.1:11901274-11935956 GCA_023159025.1 Thereuonema tuberculata | reverse complement strand
AATACATACCTGAAATTATGCCGTGTATTTTTGAAACACCCTGTATATACGACACACATCCTCTTCTGGTACCGTCCTTTATATCCATATGCCTCATTCCAGGCTTCACAAACGACTGTTTTTCTAATAGTAGACCTGAAGCGACACAGCCTACGCTTAGGATACATATTTGTGATATATTTGTGTAATTATCTTTATTATAAAATAAAAGCAGCAAAGTATATCCATTATTAACAATTATTGATAAACATTAAATCCAATATCTGCTGTGATTGTAAGTGATCAAATATTAATCAATCTATATTATTAAAAGAAAAGTTGTTTTTTTTTTGGCCTATCTCTACCGAAATTATAAGACACAGAAATACAAATAAGGTGGCAAATGTTAGATATAGTATTGAGGATACTCAATTTTCATTGTTATCTACGTGGGTCAACCGAAAGTCACGTGACTTACGTAGGATGGAACGTCGGATTCATGAATTTCTTATTTTAAGAGTGAATGTTTTATGTTTTTATTAATATTTTTTCCTTATACTATTTGGTAAAGAATGGTTAGTAATTACGATCTCTCTGCTAATCTCAAAATTCATGTTTTTATTTGTCTTATCTTTGTTATTATTGAGTTTTTGTTGTTACTCATTTGACAGTGTATGTATTATTTTTAGTTCTATGTATTCTTTACTTCGCAGTAGTACATTAATTTGTAAGAGAAATCTTGAGTTCCACATTTTGTTTTTAAAACTATACCGGAAACGAATTTATCATTAAGTTTTCATGAGGTATCTAAGTATTGATTGACATTCGTCTAATTCTGATAGATTCAAATCGTCTGCCAACCTTTTGTATACACAATCCCTGCGCATATTCAAAGTTCTCTTGCTAACTGTAATGTCCTTTACCTAATTACGTTTTCTGTTTGTAGGACAAAGCATTTCTATCAGCACTCTTCTTTTTACCAAAAAGAAATCCAATTGGAAAGTATCATTTCGGAGCGACAACACACAATTACTTCCTTACTAAAATTTCACTGAAACGACTCTTTTCTGCCTCAATAAACATGATTTAAAGACTTCTCAAAGCGAATAATGTGTTTCCCTCTGGCAGACCATTTGCTTCCAGCCACTTCCGTAAGCTTTTCTCTGGCTCCGACGTCCGCTCCGGGTTTCTGGTTCAATGCCAAGTGAGATCGACATGACTCAGACAAATCTCATCCTCCAAAACGACTTTTATTGAATATAAGCAACGAAAAAGTTCATTTAATACAGGCCTCTTGAAAATTCCGTTTTTTATCGACTTAGAAGAGCCTCCCGAATACTGGACACTAACAAAAACCGGACAGTAGCGGATAATCAAAAGCCTGTTAGGAAATCGTTACAAAATGCAGAAAAAGTAATTTTAAAATAAAACTAGAATAATGTTAGTTATTATTCCTTGTAGACTAGAAGAGGTATTAAGTGCCAAAATAGCTTTTTATGATGACAGCAGTGTTGCAGATGGTAACAATAAGGTTCCAGACGACTAGAAGATTCTATATTTTATAGGTACTTTGGAATTGAATTCAGCGTCATTGAATAACACTATGAAGATTTTAATACCACTAAAAACTTAGAAAGAGTTTTCGAATCCAAACTTTAACAGAAATTGAATCTCTATGAAAAGTAGGCAACTTACACCTTCTAACTTCGAATACACTGATTTTTAGAAACGCTTTTTACTAGTGAATTTTTACTTTTTGCATTATGTTTATTTTTTGTTTGTATTATGTTATTGAGTTCAAATATTAACATTGTCCCTTTTCACTGAGCTGGGTTATGCTGGGCAGGATCGGGCTGAAGAGGGTGTGGAAACCCGAAACGGCGCCGTCTCCGATTCTCAGCAAAATATCCAAAATAAGCTCAGTGATTTTTGTTTATGATTTTTGTTGTTGTTTCGTTATTGTGCGGTTTTGTATTGTTTTCTTTGAAATATAGAGATTAAGGAGTAGATTTCAATACAAATGTCAGTATTTTTTTCCCAAACAAACTTTGTTAATAAAGAATAATACCAAACCTTGTTGAAATAAAAGAGATAAGAAATTAAATGTTACGAAAATCTATATATTTATCTATATTTTATCAATTTTAATTTGATTTGTGATTTTACAGCATTAATTATTATCATCATTTGGAATATTAAAGTGAATATGGTTTAAAATATTAAGAATCTTTAAATGTAAGTCTTCGTTCAACAGGGTTTCACGAAGGAATAATTTGCTTGAGAGGGAAAGAGTGCACAGTGGGCCTTGGCCACAAAGCGGACCGGGAATGAAACTTTTACTTTTATTCATTTAGAACCAATTCAAAGAGGATTAAGAACTCAATTTAAGACTCAATAATACGAATGTCCAACTGTCGTTTAGATAATAAAAAAAAACCCAGGCATCCTAGGAAGCTGAAATTTCACTGGTAAGTTCAGGCTATTGTAAGAAGACCCTTATTGATTGTGTACTTATTAATTAAAGAATTAGATAAACGCTTAACGAGTGTTATTTTTTTTTTCATTTAGTAGAATAAGAAATCTGTTGTTCACCATTTAACTTTTCGTATTAGCATAATTTGTAGTGGTCCTTAAGTAAATTAACATAGATCAAAATCAACCAGATATTCTCTTTAAAGTATTTATAAGATATTTATCCTTGATGAAATTTGGGCCGAAATAATATCAACTAAATGCTAAGTTTATATGAGTAGAAGTTAAACAGACATAATAACTCTAGATAAATGAATATATTGATTTGACTTCAACATAAACATTCACTATTTATCTCTTATAGAGTTGTGGAATTAATCCAATGGAGAATCTATGTTCGATTCTCTTGAAAATGAAATAACGCTTAATGTTAATGTTTAGCAGTACTAACGATCCCTTGAACTTTTCACTCATGTACAGTTCCTTTAACTTTGCTCCTAAGTCTTTGAGTTTATTCTTTAACTTTGAGATCTTTGCATCGAAGCACTTATAAAGTTCTTGTAATAGAAGCACTTAATCGTTAAGTTCTTAGTAGATCATTCTTTATGTATCTTTCTTAATTTATATTTCCTTATATATCTTCCTTTATCTCAATTATGTAATATTTTAAATCTCGGTGAATATTGCCATAAATTTCTTGCTTCTATTGTTTCTTTCTCCCCTTGTCTAAGAAATAATAAAATTCCACTTACTGGTATCATCAAATCAAATCAAATATATATAATTGGCTAAGTTCATCTGTCTGTCTCTCTGTCTGTAACTCGATATAATTAAGCTATTAAGATAGATCCAAGGGTTCTCAATGGTACATTGAATCAAGGGTACTCGAATTGGATGAAATATTAGTTCATTTCGTCATTCCATGTTGTTTCCATGAAATTTTATCCTTGGGAACTGACCTAGACAACTGAAATTCTAGCAAATCATACGTTCAAAACCAAATAATTTTGATACGAATTTTAATGAAATTTGGCGTACTTACTCAGTTTTTTACGCTGATTTTGAAACTCATAACCATTTTTTCCGTAGAAGCTTCGTTCACAAGTTAGCTCAGTATTTAGATTACAAATGTGAGTTTTAAATGCCTTTCGGCGTTATGGATCAAAAATAATAATTATTCCATTCTTACTTTTAGTAAAATTTATTTACAAGGACAAACTTTAGATATGGTTGATATTTATTTACCAGAGCCTGTTTTTAGTCATGGACAATTGTATGTTGCTATTTCTCGAGCACATCGTGCTTGCGACGTCAAAATCAAAATTCTTGACCGAATAGATCAAGGACATCTGATAGAAGGATCTGATGCTGTTTTTACAAAAAATGTAGTTTATAAGGAGATATTTACTTAGTAATTGATAGTTGATAAGAAAAGGATTTTTCAGATTTTTTTATGCCTGTCGTCCGACAGGCTTTGTTGCTAGTTTCTTAATATAAAAGCAATTCTTGAAAATTCAGCAGTTCTTATGACTATCGGGCAATTTCCTCACTTCGTAATAAATAACACTTCGTTGCTACGAATCCTAAAGTAACAAAATGGCGGCCTCCATGGATTTCTACTGCATTCACTAACTTAGGGTTAACTCATGGTAGTTCCTAAAATGCAATGTAAAATCAGAATTGAAATCAGTAGTCTAATACATAGAATTATTCTTTGAAACTTTAGAAATAATTCACAGGTTCCTGTTCTTGATTTTGTCTGTCCATCCTTTCATATATTTTTCAGCCCTAATTCTATCGGGAATATGGTTGACTTAAACATTCTCCGCTGCCATCTTATACCTATCGCTGATCGATCAGAAGAACAATCAACTTTTCATCACTTTGCATAATTGCTAAACCGCGCTTGCTATTCTTTCTAGGATGTTCGTGACTCGATATGATTCAGTAAATAATACTTCTTCGAAGTTATTCACACAAGTAATTAATTGTCTAAATTTGTAATTGACCTTTTACACGAGTATATCTATTTTCTTTGAAATTATAAACCTCAAAAATCACCAAACACACCAAATTCTGTTAAAAAAGTTTAAATAATAATAATGTTTTAAAAATACATTATGGAACACCAAAAACGAGAGCTTTCGGAATCTTGATTGACAAGGGAATCGCACAAGATTCCGAAAGCTCTCTTTACTGTTTTCCGTAAAGTATTTTTAAAACATTTTTATTATATAAACTTTTTTAACAACTTTTGTTGTGTTTGGTGATTTCTTATTCTACTAAATTAATTAAAGAACTGAGAGCGTGTGATACCTCGAAAGCTGGTACGCCAACTGCCTCTTTCTTATTTCTATTATGTTTTATCTTATTAAGTCTTATTTTAACTATTTAAAAAACAAAATAATTAGACTTTCAATAGACATGCCTTCATTTACAGTCAAGTCCTTTTTACCGAAAAATAAATTCGAACTGAAAATTAAATTCCCTGTCATGTTCAACTCGAATAACTATTAATATAATCACGTCAAAGCAATTCTTTCGTTGACCGTTGAAGAGTGAAAGTTCCAAGGGTTTACGAAAGTCGACACAATCCCCTGACAACGGACCACACTTGTCAGCTCCATTAATTCACTTGTCCAGACCGTTTTCTCCTTCGCCCCCTCTGTTCTATTGTTGAAATTTACAACCAGTTATGGGAGCTGAAGTGGTACCTACACAAGATTCCCTTATTTCTTCCAAGAGTTCCAAACAAAGCAACAAGGGCCGCTTGAATCCACCCAACAACTCGATCGTAACATCATCACTTGCTCCCCAGAGATTAGTTTATAATAGCGACCAACTCCGCAACGCTGATCATGCATAGAGGATATATCATTCCACATAATAAAACATAGACTCGGTGAATTCTATTTTATGGGCCTATTTATAAAACTCCGCTGACTTTTACGACGTCCGGGTTTAAAGCGTTGATGAAATTGGAATTGAAAAGAAAAGGGAATGAATTGAAAATATTCAGATCACTGGATGTGCAGAAACAAGATTTCAATGCAGTGTATAAGTTAAAAGACTTTTCTGTTAAGAAAGAACATAAAAGGTTTTATGGGCTTGTATCTCAAATTGGAAGCACACAAAAACAGAATTAAGGACTTTATACCTAAAAATCATATCACAAAAACACTGGTCTTCAGTCTTGTTTTGCAAACTGTTGTAAAAGTTTATTTCTTAGCATCAAAAGAACTTGACAATGCTTGCCAAGCGTATACCAGAAAGTGAATCATGTTTTTTCATATGCAGACCTCAATAAAGAAACTTTGCTATGAAATAAAGCATCAAAAAACTTCACTACCGAAAAATGTATCCAATGTTATTGTATAATCGTTTAGAAATTAAAGAGGGATTAACCTTACGAGAAACAATTTACTTAATTATCAGGCTTCCTTTAAACTCATTTTATCTACATTTCCTCCAATCTTCAAACGTTTACTTTGGCATATTTATTTCCAAAATGTTGTAATGAAGTTTATAAAAAAAGACATTTCTAAACTTACATATAATAATAATTCTGATTTAATGCAACTGAAAATCTTGCGTCACTTTTTACCTAGAAGAGAGATACAAATAAATATCAAAAATGCTGTATCTGTGCAAGAAAGAATTTCATCCCCCTTTCTATGCAGAAAATATAGTTTTAAAATGAAATATCTGTCTTCAAATATATTCTTTAATCAAAAAAACACACAACATAATATCTTCTCAGCGATATTTCGATTTTCTAAACGAAACTCTTTATTAAGGGATGAAGAAGAGATTTAGAAGAGAACATCTTTCTCCTGCTAAAAGATGACCAACAATAAGTTTAAGGAAGACATACATAAGCGTGAATTGAATGAGAGTAACAATTAAAACGTGAAATAAAAACTGATTCATTACAAAACATTACAAAAACTATTAAAATAAATTGCATCATTTTTTTTATAAATTTTTTATAAATTTATAATAAAGTCCAAATTTAGAATTCTTCTTATTCAATCCATTTTCTTAGCCAATACATCTTCATAATATCTTTCAAATAAAATTCCATCATCTTACGAAATTTAGAATTTAGACTTCTTCTAAGTTAATCCATCTTTAAAATAAAATAAATTCAACATCTTACGAAATTATAATTCTTCTAAGTTAATCCATCTTCTTAACTAATGAATCTTCGAAACATCTTTGAATTCATCAAGTTTAAATTGTCCAAATTGTTGATCATAATTAGTCTTCATCCTTCTTACAAAACAGATACGTAAATAAATAAATTCTTCAAAACTTCAAATCTTCAATGAAGATTTTATTTTCCAATGAAGATATGAAGATTTAAAGTTTAGAAGAATTTATTGAAATATCAGTCTGATTGCCCATCGTCTGTGAACACGAACACTCAAAAATTATATTAGTCACAACAAAACGTCTTAGGTGCTATGACTTAAAAAAGGAGTTTATTATGAGTTTAAACTCTAAAATGCCCAGGGATAGCCTATGGTTTTATTTGGACGGTGTAGGTTAAACAAAATTAGGAAAAACAAAAAACTTGAATCATATAATGCGGTTCATGTAAACATCCTGAATCAACAGAGTAATACCTCGTGTATAGAGGTCTCTAAATGCAATTGACTACTTTTCCAAATTGAACCTGGATCAAGTAACTTATAATTGGAGATTTGTTGGCTAGCACAGTCTAGCTAAAATAGAACTAAATCATCGAATTTCCGTTTAGTTTAGTGTATTTTAGGGTTAGGTCCGGATTAATGAACTTATTTTCGAAAATTAAGTTCTTGCATTTCTATAATCTTAGTGTGAGTATTTAATAGGAAGCGCAAGTATTTTTAATTTAAAATTAAAATTAAAAAAGATTATAATTCTTATGTTTATAATAAAAGTATTCTGGCAACTTACAACCTTCATAAAAGTTGCCATTAGTGTTCATATTTTGGTAAAGAAGGATCAGAGAACTGAGGTATACGTGAGTATCGGTTTGTTTTGTCGAATAAAATGACTGGTGATTACTTGATAACTGAATATTCCTGTGTAAAAGTTCACACAGAACCTTCAAAAGTGTGGAGTTTCACACAGAAATATTCAGTTTTCAAGTAATCACTACTCATTTTATTCAACAAACAAACTGATAAGCGCGTATACCTCAAGTTCTCTGACCCTTCGTTTTATCAAATATGCGCACTACTTGATTCAAGTTTCTTTTTTTCCTAATTTTTTTAGCCCTACATTCAAAATTAAAACTTTATCCGTCAGCATTTCAGGGTTTAAACTCTTAATAAACTTTAATCATAATTGGGTGGTGTTACGCATCATTTGACCAAGCGCCAAAATAGATTTTTTTTTAGCTTACTGCTCCATGTACTTGCGAAAGGTGAAATCTCTTTTATAAAAAAATGGTCCTGCTTGCTATCTCAACGTAATTAGGAGAAAAATTAATTTTGGATCAACGCCAATCGACTAATCGTAAAGAATAAGATTTGCATCGTGCGACTAACGACTTTTGAAGGATGTTATTAATTTTGATAATGATCATAATTGTCCTGAGAAAGTATCTTCATTTTAATATTTTTAAAGAATGAATAGTGTTACATATGTGACGTAATACATAAGCTTTTGCGTTTATGCAAATATCCCGAAATTGAATTTTGGCGCTTGGTCCAATGATGCATAACACCATCCAATTCTCCTTTTTTTGCTCAGCAGCTATAAATACTAATTGCTGAAACTGTTTTTTGTTTTTCATGAGAAAATATGTTTTAATCTAACCATTATTATTATTATTATTATTTTCAATGTTTGTCACTTTCTTGATAGTACTTTTTTTTTAATGTACCCCAGTATAGTCTAGCTAAGTTACAGTATCAGTATGAAGCAGCAGTCATTGTAACGTATACTCAGGCAAATATTAACACTAACTCCACATCTGATTAGAATTTTTTGTTCATTTTATAACTAATCTAAGATATACATAATTTAGTATATCGGTTATTTTAGGGAAGTTTTTCTTGTGGCTTAATGGTAAGTTTGGCAACTGATGTTGAGGTATTCCGGGTCCAATCACGAAATTTATTTGTTTTTTTAATTAAATAAATTACTATCCAAATCATTTTTGGCAATTTTCTCAGGAAATTTTATTTCTAATATGTTTTAATCGAACCACTATTGTTATTAGAAAGAAAAACTAAGAATCAGCACTGTGTATGTCGTATACTTAGGCTTGTAGGCTGTCCTGGTACCACATTTTTAATATATACCATAAACTTAGTTCACTATAAATCAAGTAGTTTATGCACACAAACAGACAAGATGGATTCAATAGTCGTATTCACTTAAATGAATTAGCTTAAAACTAATATGAAATGAGGTATGAAATTGGCTTGAACATATTTTTTTTTTTACTTTTGAATTTTTTATACAAAATGTATCTCAAGATCTATTTATGCAAATGTGTGTCTCCAGATGGTATTTTAAAACCCAGCTTCAATGTAATGGATCTTGGCATCAGTCAGGTTTAAGCCAAAAATAATTATTCCGATATTGGCTACTTTCCAAATGTATCATTAGTGACATGTTTTAAATTATCTGTTGTTTTGAAATAACTGTTCTTAATTATCAACACATCTGTGGTTTCAAAGCTTTAATTATTATTACTTTAGTTGAGAAAACATTTAGTTAAGTATTTGTATTACTTTAATTACTAATACACAATTATTTTTTGGTCTATTTTTCTAGGAAAGCAATTAACAATCAGCCATTCGTTTTCTGTATGTCACCCAACAACGTTTGAACCGATCAATGAAATCTTGAAACTTCACGCATATATTTAGCGACAAGTGATATTCCAACTTTTATTTTGAATTTTTTTTTCGGTTGGTTTACATTGAAAAAATTAAAAGGAAAGACGGGTGGGCATTGGATTGGCCTTCAACTTTTCCTGTGTCTCGACTCGTTGAAATATTTGAAGTTTATGTCTCAAAGGGCTCTACAGATGTGCAAGCCCCATTACCTTAAATTACGTATTTTTTAAGTTTTGTTATGTTTTCTGAGTTGTTTGTTTGTGTTTTACTTGCGAATGTTAACGGTCACATTGAGAAAGATTTGTATAATGTAGCAAATCGAAACGTCTGTAATTTTGATCATCATTAATTTAAATGCATTAGTATTTTTGTGTGTCTGGCCTTTTCTGTCTTGGTTAATCCATTTTAACACACGTAAATTATTCAACGTATTTTTATCTTAACAGTTTAATGATTAATGTATGGGTTATTCTCAAGCTTTTTTCAAAAACAATTTCCTAAAGTATAGAAAAAAAAGCGCATTTAATTCAGCACAGTTGCAAGAATTTCGCAAGAAAATCAAGTTCGCTTTAATTGTGAATCTGGAGGAATCCGTTGGAGCTTTCTGTTAGTGTCTTTGACCTCTCTACGACCTTATGTAAAGGGCTTCATTAGCTTAATGCCGTTGCGCTGAGTTTTAATATGACCACTGATCTTCCATTTTGTTAGGTTAGAATCTCTGTAGATGTAAATAAGTCTAAGTTATGCAACGACGTTAAAGTCTTCAAAATGTTCAAGAATTGGAAATATTAAAACAGATGAAACAGACTTCGTTCGATGCTAAATCCTAAAGGATCTTTCAGAATTACTAAGGAATGTTACTTATTCTACAAACAAAATGGAATTTTTAAATCATTAAGAAGAACACACACAGTAAACCATAGCATTTATCAGGCAAGTTAACTTCTCGTTTATTGTTTGTATTTATTAGTTATTGAAGCCTTGTGCGCTTAATTATTGGCCATGAAATAAAACTTTCCAAATAAAAAAAAAATTTTATCGGATAAAACCATACCATTCTTATAAGATAAATATTCTTATAAGAATATTTTGCTATGTATTAACTTAAATTATAATCTTACATTTCGTTCAAGAACTTCATTTTTCGTTAAATACTTTAATCCTACTTTGTTTTTTTGTTTTTTTTCTTTTAGTCTTTGTCAATAGGAAACTGAACTTTTTGTAATCAGACATTCTGGGTGTGGGTTTTCCTCAACAACTTTTGAACCACTGCACAGATCTTGTTGAAACTTGATATTTACTTTCGAGAGCTAGGGAAGATCTAATTTTTATATCTGAAATGTTTTCCCGGTGAATCCTTGATGAGAAATTAGCATAAGACGACGATAAGAATTTCCATAGAAAAATGACTGGAATTTTAACAATAAATTTCTATTTCTATTGATTGTCTTACACAAGGAATATTAAATCGTAGTGCATCCCTTGCTCGTGATATGTAAGTATATTTATATGATTATAATATTTACATACACACACACACACATATATATATATATATACAGGGTGTTGCAAAATTCGTGTGTAATATTCAAACCACGTGTAGGGACATGGTTACGGATCAATATATTCTTAATGAACCCATGTCCGGAAACGCACCATTAAGGCGCTAGGTGGTCCTAAAGTGAGCCTTTCCGAAAGAGCATATCCTTTGCCACACCATAAGAAATGTTTTGCAGGCTAGCCCACACATTGATCTGGGTAGGGGGGGTGCTATTTTTGTTTGTTTCAATTAAAACAAACAAAAATAGCACCCCCAGATGAATGTTTCAATTCCAACAAAAACAGAACCCCCAGATCAATGTGTGGGATCGCCTGCAAAACATTTCTTATAGTGTGGCAAAGGATATGCTCTCTCGGAACCACCTAGCGCCTTAATGGGGCGTTTCCAGACATGGGTTCATTAGGAATATATTGATTCTTAGCCATGCCCCTACACGTGGTTTGAATATTACACACGAATTTTGCAACACCCTGTATATATACTTATATTGTATTTTTCTAATTCTGTGTTTGTATCCCTGTGTGTGCAACGAAACAGATAGGTTTGAGATATGGAGGGCAAATAAGTAGATATGGGCACCTTATCTCTACTTTACAGTGTCATTAATAAGAAAAACAAATTTTAATACTTTACATTTTAAGAAAAGTATGCTTTATATTCTTCGATCATCTTGTTTATATCTCAGAATGCTATATGTTGCATCAATCCCACCAAAAATCAATAAAAAAGTACTCAACGATAGACCAAAGCATTAAAATTTCAGCTTCTCCAGTTAATTTTCTGTATTAATTAAATTAAAATATTTTTCTTTGTATTTTTCACTCTTTTAAAAAAAAGCAATAAAACTTAAAAAAAAAAAAACCTCAATATTTTAAAAGAAAAGTAATTTTATGTTCGTTCAGGAACTTATTATATCTTTATATATTTGTTGTTGTTATTGTTTCCAATCTGGGATATAATATATAATCTTCACGCTATGATCTTCACGAGAAAAGAATCGATACATGTTAATCAGGTGATCTTTGTGGCCAGGCGACGGATACATCCCGACCTATCCAATTGCTTCCGTAAGTGGCGTTCAGATAATCCCGCACATCTTAGCTGAAGCCATATTCGTCTGCGAATTTTGCCCTCTAGCCGAAGGTTGCCGTCAGCGGACAAACATTCATAAACGAAAAAAGTTTGTGTTGGTGCTCCTTATCTGCCATAAAAATTTATCAGAAAGTTTTGATGTACTCTACATGTATATTTATTAATATTAACCCTAATAATATACTCCCTCCGTCCGAAAACAAATTGTCCCATTTCACATAAAAATTTGTTCGAAAACAGAGTAAAAATAATACTGTTATTCGAGACTATGGATCAATGTTAGGGATTGAAGGACATTAAAAACAAAACAAAAAAAACAAACAAACAAAATGAAAGTTTTTTTTCAGCATTGCAAAAAACCAAACGTATTTATTTCATAATCATGTGCCAGCCGTGCGCAGGCCTCAATGAATGTTTTCAAAGCATAACAATTCAAAGTGCGCATTTGAATTATTAATAAATAACAATGGGTGCATTGTTATTGCATAAATATATGTTTATCAAAGAAGATTTGATCCGTTTTTTTCTATTTTTTTACTCCTAATAATAATAATAAAAAAAAAACAATTTTTGAAATGGGATTCATATTTTCGGACGGAGGGAGTATATATTTATTAAGTGTGTTAAAGTCATTCTGTCAAATCTATTACATTCTAAATATTTCTAATTTGAACATCAAAATACATTTGTATTCAATTTCACGCTGAATGAATAGCAATGATTATATTGTTGTATTTTTCTGAACTTTCTGAAATTGAATGTGGATTCGTTAGATTGACGTGAAACTTCAATCAATTCGCAATAAATTAAATATCCTGCTAAACTGTCATTAGGAATTGATCATTTTGAAGCTGTCTAAGCAATTTAGTCTCAACCAAATCTAAAATGTTTACAACTGTAAATTATTTTGCTGCAAGATAGAGAACTACAACGTATTTTACGGAACAAATTAAAAAACGTGGGAATTACTAATATTGATTAATCATTTCAGGTATTTTAACGGCATCTGTTAAAAAAATTGTAGTATTGTGAACTGTTCATGAATGAATATAAATAAGTGAGTTATTTATATTATTCCTTATATTTTAGACTTGTTCTTATTTCTCATGAAAAAATTCATATAATATTTATATTTTAATAATCAAGTAAACACTGCCCGCCGCTCGCTCCGAAAGCCTCACAGATATAACAGAAAATAACATTTTATTTATTCAAAAACACAAATTACACAACAACCCAAAAACAAAATTTAAAACTAAAAAGAAATTAAAGTTTAAATTCTAAAAATTCTAAAACGCAATGCAATATTGAAATCCATTTGTAATAAGACGGAAATTTCCTCAATTGAATTGATTATGCAACAATACTCCCGTTGCCTGATAAAAGCGCGTGCTACATTACATTGTTGAGGATAGAGTTGGCGATGCAACAATGTTTCTGTTGCCTGAACTTCAATTGTTGAGTTGTCTGCAACGATGTACACACACACACGCCGTTTTTTTAATTATACAGTTTATAAGTAATTATTTCTTTTCTTTATATTTTGAATAATTACGGTTCTTGGACATGAGCATGATTTAAGAATTAAACTCATTTCTCATAAGGTAAACTTTCTTTTATGGTAATAACTACAGTCTAAGCAACACTAAATTTTATTAATTCTGTATAGAATTTTGCGAAAACAAAATTGCAAATTTTAACCTGATTTTTAAGTATACATTTACATAGATTTTAATGGTTAAGGTAAAAACATCATCACCAAATATTGAAAGAAGAGCGCAGGCGCTGTAGCGATCACCAATCTAATGAATAAAATCAAGATAGGAATGCTATGCCGACGATCGCTCGCTTTAACGCCCAGAATTAGCATTCATTTACAAAGAATTAAGTGAAATGTTCAGATACGTTTCAGAGAGAAATAATATGGGGAGAAAAATGAGTCTATAACCATTAGAAATCGAGCTCTCTTCTTCTCATCTATAAGAAACGACGTCTAAACCACATAAAAAAACAGGCTCACTACGGTATATGTAAATGGCTTAAATGTATTATATGTGCATCGGGTGATATGTATATAGCACGTTATTGTTATGTATATAATGGCTGCTTTACTCGCTCTCGAAAACTTGCCATTTGCCAATTGCATCTTGACAAAAAAAAATTTCATTTGCTAGTTGCCACTGGCCGTTTTTCGTATCGCTTTACACCGGAAAAGAACTTCAGGTGGCAAGTCTCGTTTTGCTCTAGTTGAGATCGCGATTAGAAAGTTGATTTTGTAGCTTAGTTTTGCTAATATTTCTCAACTCATTTCGCAGCAGAGTTAAAGAAAAAGGGGGAAAAAAATATCCTGGAAGAAGAGAGATGGTGAATGAAACCGTGGATGGTAACATGAACAATTGAACATCCAGATTTCATCGTGAAGTTTAACCATAGTTTTTTAAAAAAAAATTCTCCCCGCTAAGGGTGCTGATGTCGATTTGCTTCTGAAACCTGCCTGAAATTAAAGCATCTTGTATATAGAGCATGTGACAGGATCTACAAGCAACTGTGAATGCTTCGAGCAATTTACAGGTTTAAGACAAGTTTTAAAGAGAGCGTATAAAGCAACCGTAATAGAGTTCTCAGGTGAAACTGAAACTTATATTAGAAGTTATATTTTTTTGTGGTTGTTGATTTCCTTATTTCTGTAATTATTTTTAAGATTTGTCATTGTATTTTAAATATATAACCAGTTTCTGTTAAATTTCTCCGAAGGAAACTGACTTATCTGTATCTAAGGTAAATACGCACAGTGATCTAAATACTGAAACCTCCCTGCAGTGGTTAAGATTGACCGTGGACAGCAATACGTGCTTTATCAACCTATCTTCACTGATGGTTTTGTGATTATCAGATTTCAATAATTAGTGGGGAGTCAACGCTTGGTTGAGATGCAATCACAGGACAACGATCTCAGCATAAGTTGATTTTATTTTTTTAAGGCAAATTTCTGTTTATTTTTCATCCTTTCTTGTCGTGAAATCATTCAATTCTAATTGGATTGATATTCATGAAATTTGGTAGGTAGCAAAATATAACATCAATTCTCAAATTTCACGGAACTAAATGAAAATTAAAAGTCATAAACTTTATTTATTTAAAGTAAAGAAAAATTTAACGTGCTGTGAAATTTGTTTAAGGAAAATAAGAAAAGAAAATGAGAAACAGCACCTGAACGAAGGCGAGGGTTGGGCTGATGAGTCCGTAGAAGGACGAAACGGCCGTCCCCAACTCCTTCCCGAGATCTAAAATCAGAAAGGCAATTTCCTCTTTATTTATTTATTTATTTATTTATTTATTTATTTATTTATTTATTTATTTAAAAAAAAGAAGAAAACTCGTAAAAAAAACAAAAACAAATAAAAACTAAGTGTTCTGTAAATACGACACCTTATTAATGTTTTATTCCTTACTTATTTTCTTTGTTTTTATTCCAAAATCTTAAAAATGATAGAAAACAAAATCGTATTGTTATATTTAAATTATATTATTTACTGAATATAAACAGTAGAGTTTTTTTTATTTATTTTTGACAAAATTAACTAAAGCCACATTATTTACTCAAGTTATATAAAACTGATTAAAACAATCATATCCCAGCGCTCGCCAATCCTATAAACCCAAAGGAGATTAATATTTTCATTGTTAATTATCATTGTTTCGTTTCTTGTGTGTTTCTATGGGGATTTTTGTCGCCTTTTCGTGCTAATTTCTCGTCACGAATTTACTTGGAAAACATTACAGTACAAAAATTAAATTGTTTCTACTCCATAAATAAGGATACCAAGTTTTAAGAAAACCCTTTCAAATTCAAAGGTCCAAAACTTATTGCGAGACCCACACACAGACATGATTGATTGATGAGCCTCATTGTCTGACAGAATAATAGAAGGGTAAAACCTATTAAGATTTATTTTAAAAGAATGATAATTATTTCCGATATTTAACTGAAAATGCCCTCAAATGTTTAATAAAGTATATGGATAAACAGTAAAAAAATAATACTTGTGTGTTTGTATCCATATTTCGTTCACCCGACATATTTTATATTCACTTCACAATTAGATGTCTCTGTCTCTAACTGCCCATTTGAAAGTCAGTTTGCTCTATAGCATTCATAGTCCTATTATTTTATAACTAGCCGGGTACCGTCGCTTCGCTCCGGAAACCTTTGGATATGTAGCGTTCAAAAACCAAACTTTATTTATTTAGGAAATTAATGTTGAGATCGTCGGAGAATATACGACTTTCCAGCCCGTTGTGGCTTCTCCGGATAACTGCGGGTTGGTCCCACACCAAAACTTGAAAGCGAAAAATCACATTTTTGCAAGCATCTTGCAAACCCGGAAATGTTTGTGAATGACTGATATATCGTTCGATAGAACTTTCAAATACCAACATTTTCTCAATATAATGTTCTCTTCCAACTTTTATACTTTTCGTTTAAATTGAGAAAAAGTCAAAATTTGACCCTTTAAAAGGCGCCATCTTGGAAACCAAAAACTTTTTTCGAAAGATTTTTGTAGCATTTTGTTTGTCTTAAAAAGATCTATATTTTATCCATTTGCATGACCAATCTATCTCTTATAGTTTGGTCACAAAATTGGAAAAACGTAAAGTCTTATGACAATGACAGACAGAATAACGTTTATATATTATAAATGTTACATAATATATAATAATATTTTTTTTTTCTTTTACTTAATAATGTATTTTAAGTAACCAGTAGGCCGTAAGAATAAAGCAAAAAAAAATTTCTTAAATTCTACTTAACTTTAAGCTAACTCTTTGAAAAAAGGAATGTAAATATGAATTTTTACTTAAAGTGCACTTTATTAGAAAAATCAGTAATGTCACTAAAGTTCGTGTAGAAACCCCACCACCCTCTCTCTTTTCTAATCTTGGCCCGCCACTGTGGTGGGGTTACGACCTTAGAACAGATCCCGGTGATGGGAGAAACGCGAAGATAAACAGAATCTCCCCACGAAGAGATTAACCACCCTCGCTATTCATCAACAAAGGAATACAGCATAAAGCAGATATTAAAGTATTCTTTATAATAAAATATATAATAAAGCAAACTAATTAGGAAGTATGCTTAATTTATTTTGGTGATGTTCTTTGACAGCAGGGTGCTCTCTTAATCTCCTGTTTATTAAGAATATAAAACAATAAAAATTCGCAATATGAATTAGTTGTTCCGCCTGACCTGTAGATACTATAATCTTAATCATATTTGACTTAGACTCAAGGACAAGTAAAAACACTGGCCATGGCACTGTATGGAAAAACGTCAGAACATCAGGACCAATTCAATAAAATTATAACCTTAGTATTTTAAAACTTAAATAACAACTTCCTGTTGTACAAGTACTTCCCGCCATAGGACTTCATACTGTTTCCTTTTCTGCGCCATAGCCAGTATTTTTATTTGGCCTTGGCTTAAACTATTTATTGTGAAAACAAGGTGATTGAACTAATTAAGGTGAATATTGTGAACTCCATATCTCTCCAAGTTGGTTAGACAGATATTCTAATTCCTTAAATCAGCAGTTCCTAATCAATCTTCTTCCTTCTTTGAATGGAAGACATTCCAGGCTTTTCATTTATTTTTTATTTTTTTTGTTAAGAAAAGAAATCATTGAAAATACAGAAATTAAGCAGAAAAGGGCTGTGACTGTACATCCGTTACCTTAAGTAGCAATAGGCCTGTCTTTCACTCGAAGGATACGAGTTCGAGTCCCAAATTGGTCAGGAATTTCTCATTTGTCATTTCTTCTTCATACGGGTCCTAGGATTCATCCTATGTCAAATGAAACCCAGATTTCCTATTATATCAAAGCGATTTTATGGTTGGACATTGCGACCTTGACTTCGTTAGACTGATGATCGCAGAATCCTTTACTTATCACTGTTCATCTATTTAATGAAACGGATGTGATGTTTCACCCACAAATTTTATTTGATTACACTACTTTAAACTTTTGAAATTAACTTTCTTTTGAAGTTAACTTGAATGAAAACATAAATACTGGTAAAATAAATACTTTTAAATGAAATTCCATTATAAAAATTACATTACAAATTTATTTCAATTAGTTTTAAATACTTCGTAATGAAAATAATTTCTAAGTAAATAGACAAACGGGTTTACAAATTTCAATAAAATTTGTAAAAAAAATAGAAGCAAATAGTTAAATATAAAGAAAATTATGCTTTGTAAATTATGTATTTGTGATATTTTTTAAAAATTTAATTCAAATTAAATTAATTATATAGATTATTTTTCTTTGTCTTAGTATAAATATAATATATAAACTATTATAAAATAGTTTTCAAAAGTTTCTCTACAACTCCTCAAATATATTATAGTAGTGGTTCTTAACTGATGGAAGACTTTTGTTACTCAAATCTTCTGGCAATTTCACTAAACTTAGTTAATCCAAAATATGAACTAACTAAATTTAATTATTTAGTTTCATATTCTTCAGTAAGGGCAAAAAATAAACTACGACCGCCATCTTTGAAGCGAAGGGGCGATTGTTGCTTTCAAACTGCAGCAGTAGTTATTTCTTTTTTTCTTTTTTTTTATTATTATTCCTCAAGATTATGATCATATTTTTATTCTCAATTAACTGTATTTTATTATAAAAAAATTGAAATAGATTGAGAATCCCTGAGTTACATCTGGACATTTAAGTTTTTTGAGTATTATCTGTATTTCTCAAAGACCGGCTCTTTATATGATTTTTTTTTTTTTAATATCCAGTAATTCGATGTAATTATGTATAAAAATAAAATTACGAGTGCATTCAAGTTATAACACCTCCGAATTTTTTTCTCAGCACTGGAAACAGATAGAAACATGCGGTTTGTTTTAAAATAAGCGGGCACTCTTTGTCATTGCGAGACAGAAATGGCAGCGCCGTACGGCACACAGAACCCTAGTGGCAGCGGCGAGAGTGAGCGACTGTTTTTGATACTGATAAAATGGCGACGTTTTCATTACAAGATCAGCGTGTTCTAAGAAGAAGGCAAAACGTCGTTTTCAAAGAAGGCAAAACGTTGTGTGACAACAAACCACGACAATCGCGGCCTCGCACAGGCCCGTCTGGCGACATGATCGAGCGAGTGGAGAAATTGGTGCTGGAGGATCGTCGATCTGTTTCACACTCATTCGACGATCCTCCAGAACCAATTTCTCCACTCGCTCGATCATGTCGCCAGACCGGCTTGTGCGAGGCCGCGATTGTCATGGTTTGTTCTGCCTTCTTTGAACTATCGCATCCACGCACGCACATTAGACACATCCATGACACCTTCACCACTTGTCTCACTCATCTGGCGATAAATTTCAATCGGTGTCACACCACGCAAATGGAGAAAACGAATGATAACACGCTGATCTTGTAATGAAAACGTCGCCATTTTAAGTATCAAAAGCAGTCGCTCACTCTCGCCGCTGCCGCTAGGGTTCTGTGTACAGTACGGCGCTGCCATTTCTGTCTCGCAATGACAAAGAGTGCCCGCTTATTTTAAAATAAACCGCTTGTTTCTATCTGTTTCCAGTGCTGAGAAAAAAATTCGGAGGTGTTATAACTTGAATGCACCTCGTATTTAGCCTTGGAAAATTTTGGGATAAAAAGCGAATATTCAAGTTTTCAAAAAAATAAATAATAAAAATCCAAATAAAATGCAAAGATTTTTGTCCTCCTTGTCTTTTTTGTTGCAAAGTAGTATTAAAAAAGTTATAAATTGTTATTTTTCTTGTAATTATTTTACAAGATTTTTATGCAAAATTTAGAAAACTGCACAAGGTGTGTCTTTTCGTGACTTGCTGGGAGACCTAATAGAACAAAACATAGGCATTTCCTGGGGTATATCGGGAAAACATTGTACAAAATTAAGTATAAACTCATTTCTGTAAGGAAAAAATGCGCAGCTGCATTGTTAAATGGATACTCAATAAAATTCATTGATAAACTGTTATAATTGAAACAATATTATTAATTTGCAATTGTTATCCAGACAATTACAGTTGACTCGAGATAATCCGACAGTCACGGGACCGAGGGAGTGTCGGATTATCGAAGGTTGACTTTTTTAAAACTGAATTTTGACTTCTAAGGCAAGAAAATTTAAGTTATGTATATACAGTACTGTACGTATGTATATTGTTACAATACATATTGAGTACATATTTACGGCCATTGAGGATATTAAAAAACTCAATTAGGTGTAATTTTATATAAATGAATACGTATATATGTAATACTAATTTATTACTGTATTTATGTCTTACAAAAATACAGTATATAATGTAAAATATAATTTTATGTCTTAAAATAAAAAATTAAAAATACGTACATATGTATTTATGGCTTAAAAAAATCTGCAATCGTTTTTTGTTTCTTCTTACGTAAATAGTCTGTCATGGCTTTTTCTTGAATATCTTTTAACATTAAAATGTTCTCGTAATAGAGTTCCCTCTCCTCACACCAACGTTTGCGTGTCTGTGTCTGCAGCAAGCGCAGTTACGTCATCCGACGCGGCGTCGGACTACCGAGCACGTCGGACTGTCATATGTCGGATTATCGCGAGTCAACTGTAGTCATTGTTGATCGCTGCCTCATATTTCCCCCCTTTCGGTGATTTATCAAACTACTTATTATTTTTTATTTTCTATTTCTCAAAATACAATAAGCAGTTCTATCAAGTAATCATTTTCCTTATTATTTGCATTATTAAAACATTATTATCCACTACAAGTTATTATTACTTGTATTACTTGAAACCATTAAGTATTTTCTGTTCAAATAATACATCATCAGAAGTCCTTGGACGAGGTATTATAATTCTAAAAACCCAACTTTCAACTGGGGAAACTCAAAACATTCGATTGAATAACACCTACCACGTGCCCAAGATGCGTGTAAATCTAATTTCAGCTGGTGAATTAGTTAAAGCCGGTTTTCATCAAACCATTCAAAAAGAAGAATTTTTAGTCCACAACGAAAAGGACGAACTTTGCTTAGTAGGTAGAAAGAAGAATAATCTGTATACGGTGACAAGACTCAAAGACAGCAAGGAATCCAATGCTTTCTTTAACAAAATGGAACATAGTCCAATCCAGTTATGGCATGATAGGTTAGGACATGCATCTATAAAGAAAATGCAAGTTATACAAGAAAAGAATCTGCTGAGAAGTATGGACAAACCACGCGACATGACGTCACAGTTCAAAGAACCGGTTGCTGTGGGCATTTTAGATGAGAAAAGCAATATCTTTGTATACTTTTCAGGTTTATACTGCAGTACCGCATCACGAGAACTGCTGATTCTTATGTTGGAGAATAAAAAAATTACTTTACTTCTGCAATTCTATTAAAGAAATGAGTTTCAGTGAAATTAGAACCTTACTGCTAAAAATTAAACAACTTCAGTGTGCAAAGAAACAGCTCTTGTGATCGGCTGTGGTGCTTCCTGTTGATGTGTTTCCTAAATTGTCAAAAGTAAGAGGGGAAAGCATTAGTAAGAGCTTTCTTAAACTCTTAAAAGTAATTTCAGTTCTTTTTTTTTATAGATATTTTCGTGTTTTTCAAAGAAAAACTTCAACAAACAACGTACATTAAAACGTCCATTGCAACCGGTCTTTGAACTGTGACGTCAATTGTGGTTTGTGACGACACACTGAAACGGTGTACCGCCGCGCCGTTCTTTTGAGTGACATGTTTAAGAGTTCGAAAGCGGTGTGTTCCTTATAATTCATTGGAAGCAGGGTTGTTCAATCAGTCTCAATTGTTGTAGTCTTTATTTATTTAGGCCTTAAGTGGATTACTTAGGATAATAACGAGAAAGCATCAGTAAATAAGATGTATTTTGTTGCCAATCCTTCACATTCAATTAGGCACTCGGATAAATGGAAACGCGATGACAACGGCCTCAAGTTTGAATCATTGCCGGTGCTAATGGTAAAAGGAGAAACGCCAAAGCATCTCGAACGATATGCCAACTTCGAAAACGTGAAACGAGCTTCGGAAAGCAGCGGACGTTCGCGGCGCAAGTGACGGAAATCCCAGAGGAGTTTCTCTATAATTTATTATCAAAGCTCGATAAATTATTTACAAAATACTATTGTCGGTTCTTTTTCAAACATGAAACGTTCCACCATTTCGTGAAAGCTTGTTTATTTAAAGAAGACTTAACAGTTCGCAGGCAATGGGAATTTCGAAGCAAATTACGACACTTAAGCCGTGCGAACACCACGCAATATTCCTGCAACTTAGTTGCGCGATTTTGACGTCACGAGTTGATATAAACCTTTGCCAAGCGCGAACACGATGCAACACGGATATGCAACTCGAAAATGCAACCGACCCATGACAACGCAGATTTCAAATACGTCACCTGTGGCGTCAAGCAAAATTCGGTTATGTCGTTTCAAACATAATATAAGAGTGAATGATTTGCAACATATGATAAATATTTTTTAAAAATTATTTTAGCCGCTATGGAATTTAATTTCATGTTATTATTTCGAATCAAAAGTAACGAATGACCAACAGCCAATAAGAAACCATGCTCCCCTGGAAACAATGACGTCATAACTTTTGCATTCTACGTCAGCAGCCTTCGCGTTTGCCAAACCCGCTGTGGAAAATCCAAAAAAATCGAGGTTTTGAAACCGCTCTGATAAATTCTTCCGCATACAATTACTGCATTTCAGTATAAACTTTATTTCTGCATGAAAGAAACTCGCAATACTCTGATATTAATTGAGTATGAGCCTGTCTTCAAAACGAATCGAGCGATAAAATTTTCGACGCCATTTTTTCCATGGGCGTGGTTTCACAACTGACGTGTTCCAATGCTGCCCTGTGATTGGGGAATTCGATGCAATTTTTCGAGTTGCAGCTGTCGATGCAACTCGACTCTCGTGACAGAAGTTGCAAAGAAATTGCAACTCGTGACGTCAAAATCACTCGTGACGTCAAAATTGCGCAACTAAGTTGCAGGAATGTTGCGTAGTGTTCGCAGGGCTTTATGGAAGTAACTGTCTCGAGAATTCCCAGAGAATTCAAACATATTGAGCTTGAAGTGTTTCACAAGTTAAAATATTTAAAAACTTAATGAAAATGTGAAACAAGCTCAATTTTTGAAGAAATTCTGATCTCTTCTCAGATCGCTACCGGATCTCTAAAGAGATATTTCAGAATTATGCCAAAAACTTCCAGTTTTCACTAAATCCGTTTGAAAAAAATCGTGTAATTGTGATTTTTGTATTCTTTCAATTTTCCTATTTAAACACAAAAAATGTCCAATTCTCCTTTAAGCCTACCATTCCCCACCCCCACCTAAAAGCAAACTCCGGTGTTTCACCCCCTCCCCTAATGGTCGACTTTAATCCTCCTTGTCGACTTTAATGAATGAAAAATATTCAATCCTACAATAATGGTGGCAATATAAAGGTAAGAAGACTAAGGTAAGCAAGTGTGACTTGTTGCTGACGCGACATTTAATGATGTGTAAACAAATAAGGCCGTGTCGGCGTGGTCGTGCGGTCTAAGGCGGCGGTCTGCCGTGTGGCCGGTGTGCCGGTACCTGGGTTCAAATGCCGGTCGAGAGCACGGATGTTTCATATTTCCTTTCCTGTGTTTGTCAGCCTGTTATTCACTTTCTCTTCAGGTCAGACGTTATTCCATAATGGCCTCCCGAGGAAGGCAACGGGAAACCACCTCTGTATCTTTCCCTAGAAATTCTCGGGAGTCTGCTAGGGATTCACCATATTGGGAACATAGGCGCTCCCTGGAACACGGATGCTTCGCTACGAAGCTCGCACTTCGGTGCGTACCGTACCAATTAAAACAAAAAAACAAACAAGTTGTGAATACTAAAATACATCGTTAGTGATGGGCGAGTTCGACACCTTTTATACTTGAGTGAGACACAGGGCCAAATAACTGAACAATTTTCAATTGGGATTTTACTCCAAATCGGAATGAAATCCATAACTGCATTCTGCTATTTATTTAATATTTTTTTTATTAAATAAATAAATAAACTGGTATCTTGTTAATAATTTTAAAATACCTTATATTAAAAGCTAGATTATTCCATTCTCAAAATCAAGACAAGCGAAGTACCATTTTTTTTTTTTTCTTATGAGTATTTTTTGCTTTATTATTTTGATCGTAATACTTCCAAAATCCAAGGTAACCTTCTTAACGCTATTACGATCAATATTGATAACCAAAATGCCTAATCCGTCATTCTGCATAATTCAAGATGCCGTCACTTATAACATCCAATTGCTCCCTTAGTGACATTTCACGAAATGAATTCATAGAAACTGGTGTTAAAGTACAGTACCATCTACAACACTGGTAGATGGAGGGAAGGAGATTTACTTACCATGTAGAGCAAGCACGTAGCTAGAGGGGCGCGAAGGGCTGAAGCCCCTCCCGAAATCTAAGCAAAGTAAAATCTCTCTCAGAGTTTAAATGAAAGGAACTAATCAAAATCAATGCATATTACGACATCCAAGGAAGATAGTGTTGATATTCTTACTATGGCCGACCACCGCATGGTACTTGTGAAGGAGCCCCCCCCCCCCTCCCCCAAGAGAAATTCTCCGCATTTTATATTAGAATTTCTTAGATTTTCTGGGAATTTCTTTGCTGCATCAATAGTAAACAGTAATGGCAAAAGATACAATGAAGTAAGCACTGGAATTTGTTTTTTTGTTTTTTTGAAAATTTTCAGTGAAAAATAACATTAAATTAAAATTAAATTCTTGATTAAAAATATCTAAATGGAATCAGTAAAATAATTCACAAAAAAATTGCTTTACACAATGCACAACAATAAGCATTGATAAGCCACAACTCCATTCATTATTGCCCATCTACAAATTCATTGTTTCACAACAATAACAGTTAATTGTTTAATTATAGGGCTTCCTTATGAAGATATTTATTTTAGTCTTCGGATACAAGTATCAGAAGACTTATATTCTCGTTTTGTCGGGGACAAGTATCATTAGAATATCATTAGCAACAATGACAACAATCGCAACAACAATTGCGTCTTTCGCAACAATCACATTTATAATAATAAGGAAATTAAGGCAATATCAATTATATTTTCATAGACATATCAGAAGACGTTGCGAAGCATTGTGATTGGTTTACCAATCGCTATCCCTACCTTGTTTCATTTAAAGCGCTCAAATTTCTCGTTCGTGTTATAATCGAATTACACCTTACTAGTTTTCAGTATATCTTCAGTCTTGCCGCTTTTAATTTACTGCATAATGGCTCTTACTTCTCGAGTTTGTATGTCTTATTTACAATTTCACAGTTCATTCTCATTATTATACGAAAGGAAAATAGTATAATGAATTTACATAGAAATAGTAGTTTACAGATCACTAATAGATTCAGAGATAGTTTAACGTTACTGTGATCTTTGTACAAATGTTGACAGCAACTTGAAGCCCCGAGGCACTCAGAGAATCCTTCATTGTGGACTTTAACTTTTGAAATTAGAAAATTCTGATTCATCTTCCCGAATATAAGTTCTCTTAATATTTTATAAGTTGTCAGTTTTAACCTTTAAACTTTGAAGTTGGAAGTTTTCGACTCAGTTTTGCTACAACTACATTCCGATCAATAGGTAAGTAAATCATATTCAATAGCCTGATATAAAGATTAATATAATTAAATATTTCCATTTAGATATCTAAATCAATGGAGAAAAGAGTAACTCATCTGATTAGTAATGAAACATTAGAACATCTATTGCAAGACTTACTTAATGCATGCAGTTTCAAAGTTTACTTCATTGTAGTCCGTTCATTACATCTGTGATGACACGTGATCACAGTTAACCAATCATTATCATTTCTTTTCTTCACTAGAGTTATTGCTTGGTCGCGTCTGGAATTTCGTTGTAGGTTATTTCCGGTTACATCCTATTGTCCTCGCCTTACAATGTTTTATTTTTATTATTTTTACTGGTTTTTCAATGTACAGAATATTTTTTTTTATTTATTTATTCCCCCTCAAAGTCGGCTGCATGGACCTCAACGTGGTGGGGTGTTGAACCTGGGTTGCCACTGGCTATACTGTCTGGGGAATCACAAGTTTCCCCTGGTAGGGCCTCCCAAGGCAGGCAGGCAGTTGACGTAAAATACACCCCGGGGCCAATCATGCACCGTGAAGATGCCGGGTCAGCAGCGATATCTTGTCTGCTCAGAGCGGAAGAACACATTCGGTGGGTCAACGATCTGACGGGCTGATGGTAGGCGGAAGAATTGACTACTCAATCAACGGCTCGCATCAACATTCCCATAGTGGATATTGCTGATGCGGAAGGACAAGGGAGACCACCTCATTATTACTCCCAAGACATCAACAATAATGGGGAAAGCCAATGCGTCAAAACTGCACGATGACTCGGTTCATGTGCCCGGCAGGGGTGTAAACAAGGCCACCCAGGTCGTCAACCAGCGAAATCCTTGGACTAGAATCGGCACTTGGAATGTCAGAACACTGCTACAACCTGGAAAATTGGAGAATGTGAAGAGAGAGATAGAGATGTATCGGGTGGCTATTATGGGACTGAGCGAGGTGAGATGGGAGCATGCTGGAGACATGTGGAGTGGAAATTATAGAACAATCTACTCTGGTGATAAAAGAGGTAGAAACGGCACTGCAATCGTCCTCAGCAAAGCGATGGGTGAGAGAGTGATTGGCTCGGTGATATATAGTGATAGACTGCTAATGGTCAGATTGAGCACGGTGCCACGAAACACAACAATTATACAAGTATACATGCCAACTGGCAGTCATGGGGAAGATGAGTTGGAGAATGTATATGAGGGAATCGAAGAACTGATTGGCCTTCGCGAAAAGTGAGGATAATTTGATTGTGATGGGTGATTGGAATTCAGTAGTTGGTGAGGGAAGGGATGGACCAGAAGTCGGTAGATATGGCCTGGGCCATAGAAACGCCAGAGGAGACAGGCTAGTTGAATTTTGCAGACAACATAATCTGATTATTACCAACACCCAGTTTGAAAACCCAATGAGAAGACGATATACGTGGAAAGCACCTGGAGATCATGGACAATACCAAATTGATTATATCCTTGTACGAAATAGGTACAAAAACCAAGTAATGTTCAGTAAAAGCTATCCTGGTGCCGATATAGATAGCGTTCACAATATGGTCATGATGAAATGCAAACTTAAGCTGAAAAAACGGAAAATGAGAAAATACACTAAAAAAAGATGGTGCTTGGATAAGCTCAGGTCTGCAACAGAAAAAATAAAATATTGTGAAAACACGGATTGTGAACTCTCAGAAAATACCAGGTCTGAACATGAGAATTTGACAGTGGAAGAACAGTGGGAACAATCTTACAGCAATTCAATAAAACAAGCAGCCGATATAACTTTAGGCCCACAACCTACACAAACCAGAAAACCCTGGATAACTCAGGAAATCATTAAATTGATGGATGAAAGAAGGAAGTACAAAAACAGAGAAGATCTAGCTGGTATGAAAGAATATAACAGACTCAGGAATTTGGTAAACAGAGAATGTAAAGAAGGTAGGGAAGAATGGTACAGGAAGAGATGTTCTACAGTTGAAGATTTTATGAGAAATGGAAGAGTTGACAAGGCATACCAAGAAATAAGACGACTTGATCAACGTAACAATCAACGTAACAATGCTTTAAGAGACAAACATGGAGTTCTATTGATTGACCAGGAGGACATACTAAACAGATGGAGAGAATACTTGGGAGAGTTATATGATGGAAGGAAACTAGAAGAAGCATCGATAGAACCGGAGACGGATTTGATGGCAGACCAAATTGGACCAGATATACTGAGAGAAGAGTTCGACTGGGCTCTACAGTCTCTCACAACAGGTAAAGCTCCTGGGGAGGATGGAATCCCTGCTGAGCTGGTGAGAGAAGCAGGGGAGATTTCAAAGACATATCTGTTCAATCTGATCACAAAGATCTACAGAACAGGGATTTTACCCAAGCTTCAAACAGTGCACTATTGTGACTATCCCAAAAAAGGAGAATATAGATAAATGCAGTGAACATAGAACTCGAGTCTGATTTCCCATGCCTCCAAGATCCTGCTGAAAATTATACTCAAACGACTGGAAGGAAGGCTGAATGGACAACTGGGAGAAGATCAGTTTGGTTTTAGGAGAGGCGTTGGAACCAGAGAGGCATTATTTGCTGTTAGACAGATAGTGGAAAGAAGAAGAGATAGAAACAGAGATACTTTTGTTGCCTTCTTGGACTTAGAGAAAGCATTTGACAGTATAGACTGGACTACACTGTTCAAAATTTTAAAACTAAAGGGAGTGGACTGGCGGGATAGAAGATTGTTGTACGGTTTATATGCGGAACAGGAGGCCTTGATAAAAATAGGCGATAAGAAGGCAAGTGCTAAGATTAGAAAAGGGGTACGGCAAGGATGTGTGTTGTCGCCTTTACTATTCAACATTTATTTAGAGGCAGCATTTGAGGCCATCAATAACAACAAAATAACAACTGGCATCAAGATTAATGGAAGGATGATAAACTGGATTAGATATGCAGATGACGTTGCTGTATTTGCGGATAGCGTGAAGAAACTGGAGATTGTATTAGAGAGAATGGACAGTTGTTTATGACACTGGGGCCTAATTATAAACTACAAAAAGACAAAAGTCATGATGATGGGCAAGGGGCCATACAAAGAGATGAGAGTACGGGTTCGAGGCAACAACCTCGAACAGGTGACGTCTTTTCGATATTTAGGAAGTCTAGTGACCCAGAATGGTACCTCTGAAATGGAGATAAAGAGTAGAATTGGTAACGCAAAGTGTGCATTCTACCGGAGAAAGAACATTTTGTCATCATCAAATATTAGCTTGGATACCAGGAAAAGACTGTTGAAGGTGTTTGTGTGGTGTACTGCTATGTACGGATGTGAAACATGGTCAATGACGAGGAATGATGTTAGGAGATTGGAGGCGCTCGAGATGTGGGGATGGAGAAGAATGGGGAAGATTAAATGGACTGATTTGTTGACAAATGAGGAAGTCCTTTACAGAGTTGGTGAAAAGAGGACTATGATGGCAGGTATACGTAGGAGAAGAGACGGAATGATTGGCCACCAGCTTCGACACAAGGGAATACTTGCCGAGCTCATGTAGGGCCATATCCCTGGAAGAAGAACAAGAGGTCGCCCCACGACCAATTTCATACAGAACATCCTTAAAGACAGGAATCTGCAGTGCTACGTGGAGTTGAGCCGGGCTGCACAAGACAGTAAAGGCTGGAGACATTATGTTGAGAACCAATCTACGGATTGATCTACCATGATGATGATGATTTATTTATTTTCGATTTCATAAGTTTATTTTTAGTCGTCTATTTCTGTTATCGATGCAGACTGCTCTCTTTTCTTGCCTGGCGTTTCAAACAATGGGCTAGGCTTAGTGGTAAGCGAGGCTTCAGTTTCCTTAACAACATTAAACACTGAATGAGATGAAATACCTGTTGCTTCAGCCGTTTTACGAGATAGACGACTTGATATAAAAAATAACATTCCAAATGATTTCTTTCGATTGACTCTTCAAAGTTTTGTTGGCACAAACGAACACCGGTGCATGTTCAGAACGGAAGTATACGAATAACTAATGCTCAATCGCTTACCATATGAGAAGATGTCACGTGTCTTCACAGATATTATAATCGAACTATAGTCAAACCTTTATTAAACATAAATTCTTATAAAATAAAAATTCTCCACAAGACAATATTTCAATAGCTTTACCAGCTATCTGATGGAGCGTTGTGATCGAGTTTTGTTGTAATCGTGTATTGTTATAACAGAAAATGTCTCATGGAGGATGTAGCACATTATGTTCTTTATTTTAATGTTTGTTGTGAATTTGAATTTATTTTTCTGTTTGGAGTTCGTTAGGGAAGAGGATGTTGGTGTCTTTTCCCTTTAGTTTTATTTTATTTTTGTTTTATTTTATTTTATTTTTCTTGGTGCTTGAAAAAGACAGCTGGTAAAGTTATTGAAATATTATCTTGTGGAGAATTTTTATTTTCGAAGAATTTATATTTAATAAAGGTTTGATTTATTCACGAGGAGTCTGATATAACGAACTATAGTATTTCACCTTTCCACAAAAGAAGCAAAACTTCTTCTTACACTGATACGTTCACAAAAATATAACCAAACATTTGAAACAAAGCATAAGCAAAGCACTACGCAAAAATAAAACTTATATGACCCTGAAATGAATATGAAAAAAAGGTTAGCAGATTTAGATAAGTAGTTCCTCACAAAACTGAAAACCTATTTTCATTAAAATGTTGAGATTACGTTTTTTTTCTTTATTAAAATGATACAAATGCTAAGTATGTTTGTTTTTGATAAGTAGGCGTATACACCCCACCATGTACACGCCCCATCAACAAAGACGGGAGAACAATGTGACGGCTTTTAGTTGAGACATAGTATTTGACCGTCATTTGTAATTTCTTCATTCATGTCGAGAAATGTCTCTAACGACTCTTAAATTCGTCACTGAGTGTGAGCTTCTGCATTTACTGCTCGTCTGGCCTGCGCTTATACTAGGCTAAAAAAATGACCATTGAAATTTAAATTTTAATCTAGTAGGCTAAAATTAACGTTTTTTTCCCTCTCTGGCTCTTCTGTCATTGCGTCACACACACAGAGTTATAAGAGATATTTAACAACAATAATTTGAATTTGGTCTTCGTGGCCTAACGGATAAGTTCTTCGAATCGGGAGGTTGCAGGTTCGATTCCCGTTTCAATGTAAAAATTATTTCTATTTTCACAGGAAATTAAAATTATATTTCTAAACACAGAGGAAGTGTCTTAGACACAGGCAGATCTGGAAAACTATGTAAAAGATTCAACATCTGACAAATTCAAACAATGTAATCAACTGTAAAATTGTAGTATTTTATATTGTCTTAACATGAATTAAGTCTTAAGCCATTACGGCTTGAAGCCAATTAATTAATAACGCAAATATAAATGGATTAACAGTTTGGTATCAATATTGCTTAATTTTGCTTTTAGTGCTTTTCTGTAAGAACTTTTATTATTTTCACGCGCAAATTATTCGGCACCGGACTCACACGAAAAAAACTGTCAAATAAAAAATTTTCAAATAACAAAAAAAGATCACAGATATACGTGGATCTCATTTCACTATTTGTAATTTACTTGTTCTAATTTTGCAAAAGTATTATGTTTTGTTTTTGGAGTCTTCCTATCAGTACAATTTGAAAAATAAGAACAGTAAAATGCTGATTATCCGGGCTCAAGAATCCATGGGGTCGGATTAACAGTCGTCCTCTACACTACATAGCCTACAAATTTCACTTCTTTAAATTCTCTGTGAAAGTAAATTCGTAAAATAATGGAAGTTATTACTGTATTTTTTAAATAGCATTATATCATAACTTATTGTTATTGCATCATGTTCAGTTTTGTATAAGAATGCTTATGTTTTTATATTTCTTTTTAAGTATTTAACACCATAAAATTTAACATGGATTAATCATGTTTTTCAATTACTCGGGTCATGTTTTTCAATCATCCCCGATTATCATATATAATTGAATGTTCAAATAGATAATGTGTGTGTGTCTCGATATGTTCATTAAATAATCTACTACCAAATACATATAAAGCAAACACATATTTAACAGTAAAATACATTCTGTTACTGTTGTTCTAATCTATAATGTCAGAAAAGAATCTGAAAAGAACCCATCACAACAGTGAAAAGAAATTTAAATGATTTGGCAGAGTATTATCAGAATTTACCAAATGACACTCAAATACTAGAACATGGAAAAACTTTATATTCATCAAACAATATTTAATACAGGTAACAATTAGCTAGAATCTTAAATGATATTCTAATGCATTCATTTACGCATTTAAGTTAAAATATGTTCAATGAATAAAACAACTAGTTTACAGCTCAAGCATTAAAGACATTAAAGAATTATTAAAACTACAGAAAATAGTCTTTCAATTCAATAATCATGAATTAAGTACAACATCATAAATTCTAATGCATTCATTTACAGCTCAAGCATTAAAGAATTATAAAAGCTACTGAGAATAGTCTTTCAATTCAATCATCATGAATTAAGTACAACTTCATAAATTCTAACTGAAATTATCTCGAATAACATGGAAATGAAAACTTTACGATAACATTTAATATCTTAATCTAATTCAAGATATATTACTGACTCATATTTCCTACAATTTAACGACACATTATTAACTACACAGACTTCAAATCCTTATTATGAAATCTCGTATGCATCTGAGTTTGATTGGAATTCGTACGCCCATTTTTCCTTATCAACGATCTCGTAACTTGTCGCATCTCTGAAGGAAAAACTCGTTGGTTGAAATTTTCCACGGCTTTCAAATGATTATCGGCATTCTTCTAAACGCTAGGCAATTGATAATCGCCCCAAAACAAAATGGTGCAAAATCGAATGTTTGTTTCCATTCGAATTTACCACCTCTCCGAGGGATTGCTGACAGGACCCATTATTTTGTGATGCTACTCCTTGGAAAGCTCCAAAACGACTACACTAATCGTTGCTAAGCAATCGACGCAAAGAGGAAAAGTATAATGCGACATCTGTTAGCCGATTTTCACAAAGTCCAAACTAAAACGCTATTGAATAAAAATCTTACAATAATTTCACATCTATGATCTTTACTATTTTACACAAAAAAAAAAAATAAATTGAGGAGAAAAAAAAACTTATTTGTAATTTACAAAATTCACAACACATTCAAATTAAATCGACCGGTTTCTCTAGCAATTGTATAGTATCATCAGGTAAAATAAATGTTTGTTTTACCTCTGTGTGTTGGCGTTAGATTATGTAATGAGGACCTATAATTGACGTTTTACTGTATTTTTGAAACATGAAAGCCTATTTTAAGACGTAGAGTTGTCGATTAAAATACATTGAAATTAAAACGACCGGTTACTAGCAAGGCTATCTAGTATAATCAGGTCAAATAAATGTTTGTTTTATCTCTATGTTGACGTTAGATTATTTAATGAGAACGTAAAATTGATATCATACTGTATATTTGAAAAATTAATGCTTACTTTAAAATGTAAAATTGTCGTTAGCAAAGTAGCGTTTGTTTGGATGGAATAGGTTTCGTCAAAATCTTGATAAGTTTACGGTATTGATTATTAAATTTTGCAATAATTTTGATTTCTATTTTTCTCAATGAACAAAAACACATGAAAATCAAATTAGAAGATTGTGAAACGGCGAGTACAACCCCATAATAGCCTGAGAGCGCGTCGCTATATTAAAAACACCTCCGTCTCCCATTTCGAATCAATAGCTTCATTTATAGCAATTCGATGAAAATTGCATATTAAAGAGGTAATTCGCAATGTTTCGGTGCTCGTTTCTGCGTTGCTGTAGTGATTTCCTGAATAAAAAGGAATGTAAAAAAAGATTTTAAAATATTGGAAAATGATTTTTAGACGAGAGACATTCTCGAAGATTCTTTAATTAAGGAAAGAGATGAGGCACGGGGCGATTGAGCCTCCCGAGATACGCACGTGCATTTTATCGAGTGTACGGGGTTAATGATATCGACCTTTCTTTTTTTTCTATTCCGACTGCACTCCTTGCCGTTTCCCTTGGAAATCCTGCGAACCGAGAGGAACCACTCTTATTTATCAGGTAATCTGTATCAAAGCCTCAATGTCATGCTTTACAATGAGATCCCGTTGATCCCATGCTCTCCCTTAATCTTATAATCCTTCCAAATCTAATTCATTTAACATTGGTAATCTAAGACACTATTCTTCTCTTTGATTTCTATCTTTATTTGGGATGTATATCTTTGTAAATCTATAAAAACTTTCATCCAACAAGCAGTACTAAGATTCTTGTATAAAAAGACCTATAAAATTGGTTTGCCATTGGTATCCCTCAAAAAGAAATACCCATAGAAAATTCATTGGAGACACTAAAGCATTCAGTTTCGTCCAATTATTCCTTGACTACCAAAGAATTTAAGTACATACGAACAATACCGATAGTCTACCCTGATTGGGCGAGATTTAACTAAAATGAGCCAATGAGAAAGTCATTCGCTTGTACTGATGATGCTACTGCGCTGATGACGCCACCATCGGCGCCATTGGATACTAATTCAATGATGGAGTCAAGTTCAATTTCTCGCTTTGTTGTGTAATAGTGATATGCCTAACTTTATCTAAAAGATTTTCTTCAAGTTTTTCGAGAAAATGAAATAAAATGAGTGTGTACTCTGTGAAATTACAGGTTGCGTTGCACAGAAACAACAACATGGTTTCGTAGATACTGACCTAGGGATGGCCGACAATGTACATAAGTTACGCTTAAAAAATACAGTCTGTGGTAGGATTAAAACATCAAACTTCCATTTATGTTTTATGCTGTTGTGGTGATTGTGGGTGGCAGGGAAGCAAAGCACTGCCACTAGAGGTCTATCCAATACACAATGATATTCAGTTGCCAATTTGAAATTATAGGATCTTGTATTCACATTATTCTTGTACACACATTATTATTTGTATTCACAT
>JAFIDM010000005.1:11880683-11897147 GCA_023159025.1 Thereuonema tuberculata | reverse complement strand
AGGCAGTAGGTTGACAAAGGAGGCCACATGGATCCGAAAAGCTTCCCTTAATGTTTTTAGTTGTGAAGTTTACTTACGTGTTTTTCTTTTTTAATAACTATTACTGTAAAATAATAATAAAAAACCTCCTGTTGTAGAAGCGCTGATATATTGATACGTCGTGCTGTAAGACTTACATCACGACGGATCTTTTTGGCGTTCAAGTGTGTCTTTAGTAGGTCTTGAAGTTTTCTGATAGTACACAAAATAATGTGAATGTAAATGTCCAAAACAGGAGAGGAAATTGCATTTAGTTTCATTAAAGATACACTGAGTATTAAGTACAACAGCGTATTACAAATTTCTGCTGTTTGAATTCAGTTCATGTCGTTTTTCGTTCATGACTTTAAAAAAAGCAAACAAGGAAAGTGGATTTCAAGTTCTTATTCTTATTTTGTTAGGCAATTCGTTGCTGAATTATCGAATAATGACAATCATGGAATGGTATTTTCCAGTCATGAGATTTTCGGCTACAAACCAAATTTCTTTAATTATCTATGGTCCATCTACTTTCATTTAACTAAATAACAGTTTTTGAGTTATTCAATTTAGTTCGTTATTTAAGTCAGAACCACTAACTTAGTAACATTGAACGACTGCCGAGAAAATGGAACTAATTTTTCCTCACAATACCTATTAAATAGTAAACATGTTTAATTGTGACGTCTTCCGTTTATTTATTATTTATAGTCTTTAATTTGTTTTTATTAATCATTTACGATTAAGTGCAAAACTGTACTTCATTATCTTTAAGTAAATACAATATTTTTAATAACATTAATAATTATTTAAAGATAAGTTAATATACATGTAATAGCTTAATAATACCGGTAATTACTTTAAAATATTACAGCTATTTAAAAATAATGAAGTTTACAGATTGTTCTAATCACTTTTGGTTACGTTACTTGGATTAGATATTTTTTTTCATTCTACATAAAAATTAAATTATAATTCAGCCCCTATACAGATAGATTGGAAACACAAACTCATAGAATTATTAGTCTTCTAACAAAATAACAACGCATTTTTAATATTATTATTATTAATAATAATAATCATTATTTATAAATTTATTTATTTATTCATTTATTAAATTTATACAATTCATAACAATAATAATAATAATGCACTATATTCACGAAACACAATATGCACCATCTCAAGTCCGCCACGGAAAGGATGACTCTTTCCAGCAAGAAGGGAGGCCGAGGACTCATCAACCTTATCATCCTACACGAAAAACGAGTACACACACACTTAGGGAACACTTCCACCAAAGAGCTCAACACTCCTCACTCCATTTAGCCATTGTCAAGGCTGACACACACCTCAAACCCCTGTATCTCGAAAACCCTTCTCCAACTCTCACTACCCCTGACACCCACACTCAGCAGCTGCGTGAATCATGGACTCGTAAGGAACTCCATGGCAGACATTTCCACGAACTCAGCTAGCCTCATGTCGACATGGAAGCCTCGAACAGATGGCTGACGAGTGGTGAGCTGTTTGGCAAGCCCGAAGGGTTCATGATCGCGATACAGACCAAGTCATCCCATACGCAACTACAAGAAACACATTCTACACAATGCAAACACACATGACGATAGATGCAGGAAATGCCATTGTACCCATGAGACGATCGACCACGTAATATCAGGCTGTCCCCTTCTCTCTCAAACAGACTACCTCCACCGACACAATCAGGTAGCGTCGATCGTTCATCAACAGCTAGCACACTTATTGATGAACGATCAATAAGAACACAGTCCCATACTACAAGTACAACCACAAAGCGTACTAGAGTCACCCTCATATAAGCTATACTGGGACCGCCCCATTCACACAGACAAAAACCATACATCACAACAGACCTGACATTACACTTGTTGATAAGGTCAACAAACAGACCTATCTCATTGATATTGCAGTGCCTATCAGCAAGAGCATGCAGAAAACTCACGACAAGATCAGTAAATATACCGATCTAGCACACGAGCTCCAGAAGCAGTGGAGGCAGGACCGAATATGTGTTTTACCCATCGTCCTGTCCGCCACTCCGCCACTGGTCTGGTGCCTCACACATTGCACCACAGCCTCACCACACTAGGACTTCACAAAAACACTTGAGCACAACTGCAGAAGGCTGTGGTACTCAACACAACACGTATAGTTAGTAAATTTATGGACACAACCACACACCCCTAACCATTGTTGCACATATTTTTTTTTTGACAGTTCACAATATTTGCTTGGTCCTTGACCTACCATGTTGCCTTTGCTGGGGAAACCCAAAGGTTGAAACTTTTACATAATAATTATAATAATAACGATGACAAACAACAACCGGAAATGCCCAATATAGCACAATTAAGGATCCCGCATTCACATCAGTTGAATACCGATAACGCCATGATGTCCCTGAAACAATTCAACACACATCAGCATTCTGCAAAATTTTGGCCCAAACCGATTACAAGTGGCGACGTAAACAAGTTTACAAAATTCAACATCATCAACTCCATGTAATGAATAATCTCAACATGCAGCCTCCATCATTCTATAAATATAAGTCTAAGCTGTACTAGAAAATAAAACTACGAATTATACTGGAACAGATCTGCTGTCATAGACAAAACAATTGCATACAGTAGACTAGGCATCACCTTAATTGACAAAACTGAGCATTTCTGATTGATGTAACCGTCCCAAGCGATAACAATATATCATCAAGTTACGAGTATCCAAATACAATAAAGTATCTAAACACTCCGATCTTACTATAAAAATTCAAAAGCATTACGTGATCAAAATTCACAACATCCCTATCATTATCTCAATCACTCCGAATAATCTCGAAGAATCTTCACAGTCTGAACTTACTGACACTTCACTCACTCAAATACAATCAAGCAAATGTAAAGCTTAATGTCTTAGGTACGTCATATATTTCTCAAATTTCTTCATGGGAATCCAATTCCCATGAAAACCACAAAACACTATATGACCTTTATCTTCAGAAAAATCAATATCCGATGAGAAGTCTTACCAAAACCAACAATCAAAAACTGAGCAAAAAAGAAAAATACAACTACAGTAATAATAAAGAAATATTCTACTTTCAGTAGAATCACAAACATTTTCAATTCTTGGTTCTCAACAACCGAGAAATTGGCCATTATTATTGTAGAACAACATCTGTCGGCTCTTTGAGGGATGATCTGCAGCTACCCAGTCCTTATTGTCCTTTCTCTTACTATTTGGTTAGCTGCTGTAAGTCTATGTTTCTTGACTGATGGAAGACTCTTCGTTATTGGTACTTAGTGAAAAACTAAATTTTGAACAAAAGTACCTTCCAAAAGTATGTAGGCAATATCTGTCGTTTGAATGCAAATTGGAACTTTACCAACAGGAAACTCATTTCATGCTTAACGAATTATTACATGGAAAACTCTTTTTCCTTTTCCTGATGAGTTAACTTGTAATTAATATTCTCATTTAATTTCCGAAATCAACCGCAATTGTTAATTTGAAGAGATTTGATAATGAAATTACCCAACTAACTTTGCGGTGGTGTTTAATTTGCATGTGGCTGTCCTGTTCGTTGCTGGTTATCCAATGTGATTGATAATAATTACCCGGAGCCAATTTATCAATTACTAAAGCAAATTATATCAATACAAATAAACAAAAGTTATTGATGGAAACAAACCAATTTCAAAGCAACCAAATTATTAATCAAGTTGTCGTTAGCAGAGAAGTGTAATCCCAATACCCTTTGTAAATAATTAGTATTTGTAACAAACGAGTTGCCTAGAAGCTTATACATTAGGCATTGTTTTATTAGTATTATTTAACCATTTTAATTACTCTCTTTACTTATCGTAATTCTTTGATGCATCTGTCTTACAGAATAGAAGAGCCTGGTTCAATTCCCGGCCGAGATAGGATTTTTTTTTCAGGTTATTTCTCCTTCTGAAAGCCCCTAGGAATCACTCAGCCCTTTGCCAAATAAGATTCAATCTGCGAGGTTAAAATTTGGCGAGCATTACATTGGCTGTCTCGTCTACATTAGTCCCTTATGGTCAATGAAACGTCGGAGCCTGTATCTCCAGCTCATCCAAGAGACTGGACAGAATCTATACGCCGACCACGATAACGTGACGATTCGACGTCAGCACTAGCCCCATGACGTCAGCCCTAGCCTCCCTCGGAGGTTCCGAAGAATATCAGGTTACAGCTATAAAACAAAACTTAAAACAAAAATTTAGTTTTAATTTTAGTTCTCCATTTTCCAATTCCTTTCGAAAATAATCTTGAACCTGTAAAATGATTTTTCGAGCACTGCCCTGTAAAATACTCTGGGATGACATTTTGAGGGAAGTTAACAGACCTGTGCTTTGAGGCGCGCTTGTTTGTGATTGGCTGAAAAACAGATACGTCATAATCACGTGGGGTTCTATCGATCGTCAGGTTATGGTGGTCGGACTGTATCTACATAACTACAGGGTGATTCAAAATTCCCTGCTCAAATTCTAAAGATAGGTCAGGAATACAAAAACAAACCGTATTCACAGTGGAGCGTATGTCCGCAAACACCATCCGAATATGATAGAAGGTACATTAAGATTCAGCAATAAAAGACAAAATAAGGAAGATAACATTAATTTTATTAGCCTTGTTTACAATACATTGAAAGTGGACTTCAGGTTATCCGAATTGCCAAAGATGTAAATAGGGGAAGTCTGAAGGAACCCCTGACACCCTCTCCGAAACCTTATTTTAACAATAAGGGGTACGCTTATAAATTAACAGTAGGTGCTCAAAGTTCCTTCCACCAACAATCTCTGATGTAAACGTTTGTTGATTGGGCTACGTCTGTTGAGGTTAACGGTTCCTCAACAACGATACAATCGTACAGCAGCTCATTTCTTCTTCTTCAAAAAAAAGCAGCAGACTTCTGTTTTGTAGTCCTAACTTACCTTTAAACACGGAATTTCGAATTTTCAATCATTAATTAATATAATTAATTTATATGAATTCGAATAATGGAAATATAATAACCTATATTACTTTATGTAATGAATATATAATAACTTATATTAATTAATCTGTAATGTACATAAAGCAGGATGTTTGTTTGTTTGTTCGTTATACTTAAACCTAGGCCATTTCACCGATCTGAAACAAACATTGCAGAATTACTCTTTAAAACCCTTTGGAAATATTAGGCTACATCTCCCCCCCCCCCTAATTTATCGCCTTTAAACTTTTGTGTAATTTTCAAGTAGAGGTATGGTTAGGGGGTTCAGATCCGCTTGATGACAATATTTTAGAATCATCATATTCTTTTTTTTATCAGCTAGGAAAAGTTTGAAGTGATAGGGACAAAGGGTTATATTCTCCGATCTCAATATTAATTTCATATCTATGGCTTATGAAATAAGAGTTACGAAATAGGAATAGAACATTCATTTTAATACCTTGGGAGTTTTTTACCAACTGGAAAAGTTTCAAAGTTATCTCACAATTGCAATTTCTTCGTCATCCACATCACAACAATTCATTTTTGTAACCCGAGGGAAGTACACGTATTTTTACTAGTTAAATATATAATGAATAGATAGAAAAAAGAACAAAGAAAATTTTAGAAATGCAATTTCAAATCTCAGTGCTTCCGCATATATGCAATCAAGATTATTCTAACTGAGTCTAAGATTATTAAATACGAAATCCCCAATTGATTTGCTGCATTTTAGACTTATACGGAAGCAGCTACGCCCAAATATCGCCAAATTACGATGAAATTATAACGTAGTAACCGAAAATAGAAAGCCGAAATTAACTGAATAACTCTCGGTTAATTTTGTTAGATTTGACCCGTTTATAAGATTATGAACTTTCAGTACACGGATCTTCCTAAAGCGCTAAGGTTATTACGATTAACTATTTAGAAAAGTTGAAAGTGTGATATCAGGTTCTTGGGATCTGTTGGCTTTTTTTGGAAGCTGGCACGTCAACTACAAATTGTTCTGTTATGAATCTTAGAGATTCATTAGAGATTAGAGGGCAAGTTTTTTGCTTCTCTATCCTAGAATCTAAATAGGAAATACTGTTACGATATTAAAAATACTGTTGAGAGCTTTTCTGAAGAACAGATGTGTTGTACAGGAAAGAGAAAATTTTCCTGAGTTAATAAAAAATCGGAGATGCATTGATGGAAAAAAAACAAGATTTGAAATTGCGTTAAAATAAATCGAATTTACAGAGGGCTGGGCGGACCATAGGACTCATCTGGAGAAGAATTCAATATGGAGAAATCCCCAGCCTCCTTAGGTGACTGAACCTGGCTTCTCCAGCAGATAGTTTATTCGTTAAGTTCTTACTTATAAAACAAATTTTATTTTGATGGGCGTATTTTTTTAATTTAAAAAATAAATTTAGTTTCTTTGTTGATTTTTTTTTGTTCTAATTATAAATTTTATTCAAATTCTTTCTTATATAGGAGTTTCTTTTTGTTTTTAAATTTCAAAAAATCAAGTTTTTCGTTTTTTAATTAGAGTTGAATTAAATTAAACAAAGTTTCCTTAAGAGAATAATAGAAATACAAATCAAAACTTGGCTTATTAATTTCAACAATATCTGATTGTTTTTTTCTTTTTTTTGATAGATTTCAAATTTCCGTTTGTTTTTTTTCGAATAAACAACAAGTTGTCAAATACCAATGGCTTGTTTTTATTTAAACGTTCTTCATTTTGAATGAAAAGAGCTCTAAATATTTGTTGTTTTTTTTTTCATAAAATTATACTTGTACTTGATTTAATAAAGTTTTAATTTTTGAGATACCAAGTACTAATTTCTTTTATTCCTCTGTAAATGTTCAAATTCTTTCTGTAACAAAAAACCGTCTATAAAATAAGACTGCGTTGTTGTCACTAAGACATTGGTCTCTCACCTCTTAAGTACAGGAATCTGACTCTCACGTGGGTTCTGTGGTGGTGGATGATCGCGCTGGGCAGGTTTTTTTCAGGGTTCTCCCATTTTCCTTGCACTACTTCCACCATCATTCTCTCTGTGTTCTTCTTTCCGTCGGAAGAAGAGATCTTAAAGATCGGGTTCTTGGCTACCCTGTCATCCACACTTACCCCAATATAAACATAAGACTGTAAATAACTACTATTAGAATTTTTTAGAATTAAAAATTGAATAAAATTCAACGTGTAGTACTTTATTTTATATTATTGTTGACTGTCTTCTTTATGTCTTATTCAAATAAGCTTCTGTAATTCAAGAAGTACCTGAAAGACCTTAAAACCTGCTACCTTTAAAATGTTATTTCTAAAAAAAAGGAAAATTTTAAGTCATGAAAATATACCAAAGGAAAACATTTATTTGAAATTTCAATATCTGTTGATTTTCAATTTTCTGGAAAAAAATAAAAAAATTCGTATTATTTACCTAAAATTGGTCAACAGTCGATTAATTTTATTCTTATCAAAGCACTGGAATTCCTTTGGTATATGGATACTCTTTGTGCAACTTATTCTTAGCTTTCTACTGGTTTTTAAAGAAATTTTTATCATCTTCATGTACTAACTTCTGGACAAAGACCCTCTGGAAAAGATTTCCAAAACAGATCGTCTCTAGTCCTTCAATATGCACACTAAGTTTGAAGAAGACCCATTCAATGATTGAAAATTGCTAAGCAAGAAAGGCGACCAAACACACAGACAGACTGATTTAATGATTCTCACTTTTCCAAAAGAAAATAACTTCTCTCTTTTTCTTCGTAGACCTGCGATTTTTTTTTCAATTTCCGTTAGTCCTATTTGTTTTAATGGGTGTTTTCTAAGTATTCTTTTTTTTATTACTTCCACGAAATTTCACAAATTATATTGGGAATGACAAGGCACAACTTTCTTATTTTATGGTAGCCAATGATTGAGGTTTTGTTATTTTTATTGCTGGCGTAATGAAATTTCCGGTTTATTGCGATTTATATTAAATTTAGAATCTTTGGAAGACCGATTAAATATATACTCGCAAGATCTCAGGATCAATGGAATAGAAGATCAGGTTTTGGATTAATAATAATGGAAAACTAATAAACTCAGTTTTCGTATTTTGAGTTTATTAGTTTTAGTATTTTAATAAACTCAAAATACTAGAAAAAAAAAATACTTCTCAAACCTGACCTTTTCTACTATAACTGATGTCCTTCTGTGATTTCTTCATTTCATTAAGGTCCTGACTTAAGTCATTCAGGCGACTGCAAACCTTTTATACATTTCTTTTACCAAAACACCTATAATTCTGAAAATTTAAATATGAACTTGTGAAGCATCTGGGATTAACATTTTCTTGCTTTTAATTTTCAAAATATTCTGTAATTAATTAAATTAAAATTCAAAAATTATTAATTCTTTAAAAATCAAAACAAATTTATTTTTGGAAACGAACAGCATCAAATGATTTGCATGATATTTAGAAAACCTTTCATGAAAACGTTTTTTATTATGATTGTTTGACAGCTTGTTTGTAAAAAAAAAAATAATTTTTGAAATTTCACACAATTTAAAAAAAAAAAAAACAATTTTTATCTTTAAAAAAAATTAACTATTGCACAAATAATACATATTTTAAATACGAATCATTATTTTACAATTTTTTTTTATTAATTCAGGTTTTCGTCAAGTTTTTTTTCGTTGAAAATACCGAGTAATACCTCAAAAAAAAAAACAACCAAAAATTAACTGTTTTTGATTTTTAATTTAATTAATTACAGAATATTTTGAAAATTAAAAACAAGAAAATAGAAATCCCTTATGCTTCACAATTCATATTTAAATTTTCAGGAGTTTAGGTGCATTGGTAAAAGAAATATATAAAAGAAATAAAAGGTTTGCATTCGCCTGAATTGCTTGAGTCAGGACCTTAAGATAATATAGTAGCACCTACAGAATAAGGTGTAGATTTCTTCAGTATCTTTACTGCCTTCCTCCTTTGTCATGTGTTACGTTATACTACAACATAGAAAGACATTTTTGGCAACTGAAATTTAAAATTAAGAAAAATTGAAATACTGAATGCTGTATTAGAATTGAATACTGAATAATTATACTCAATCTATTAATAATAAAATTGTTGTACGTTTGCAATATTTTTACATAAGTAAATATCCTGTAAATATAATACTTTATTTGGGATAAATATATGCATTTACAATCTTTCTTGTGCGCAAGGTGACGGCGCATGAGGCAGATGCTCGGAACCGCGGTTCAATTCCCGGCTTGGTCATGGATCTTAGCTGTCTTTCCTGTATTGCCTGCTACTTCGTCTCTTCTTTCGTCGTCTATGTCATCTTTGGGTTCAGCCTGTTATATGAGTTGGCGTCAGGAAGGGCATCCGGCCGTAAAACCTGAATTTTGTTATTATTCACTCATTGGCAAACGGAAAACAGCATTCGAAATGGAATGACACCTGGCATAGGCAATGATACTGATGATGCAAATATCTGATTAAAATAACAGAGCAAAAGGGCAGTTTATTTGGGCAAAACACTATTGATCATTAGTCTCTTTAGTAGTGTGTCATATCGCCCTTAGCGTAGATACATGCGGCAGTGACGGCTTAGTATGGAATCATAGAAACGTATAATACTATCCTATCGAAGATCCTCCCTGAGCTGTTTGCAATTGTTGATCTAGATCGCGCCCTATCGTCCCGTTGATGCCTGAAGCTGCTCTCCAAGCTGATCACGCACATGTTCAATGGGGACCTGGAGGGCAAGGAAGGATGTCGATAGCACGGATACAGTGCAGAGAAACCCATGTCATGCAGGCGGGCATTATTTCAAAAGCCTTATTTCATTATTATTGGAAATTATAGACTTCTGTAGCCGCTCTATGAAGGGAAGCACATGAGGCCGCAGACTGCGTCGTCAATGTTCCCTGATCACTATCAGAGGATGCCGAGAATCGTAGGAGATGATTTCCATACTATGACGCGACTAGTCCTGATGGTGTGTCGCTCAACAATGAAGCTCGGGTTTGTGTGCTACCCTGTGCTTCTCCACAATCGGCTGCGGTGGTTATCATATTAACAGTGTAGGAAAATTTAATTACCGTAAGTGCACTTACGAAATCTCGTGTGATACGTCGAAGGAGATCGTTATTTTGAAGTCCGTTGACGTTAGCTCCAAGGCTTTTCACTCCATTAACTTTAACTACTGCGCCTGACTAGGCTATAAGGTATTGCTTTTGAAATGTCCGTCTGTCGGACATTCTAGTGCAGAAAAAAAAATTATTTGTTGCTTTTTACAGACTTCAGATTCGATTCTATATTTCAAGTCGTGCACACTTAAGCGCAGAAGCTGCCATTTTCCATTCACGGTAAGATCCTGCTAAGAGATCGTTCTGCTTTTGGTCGATCTACAAGCGTTTGTCTTGTGTTTATTGTTCAACCATTGAGTAGTTTCTGTCATACGAAAGTAACGATGGTTTTTTCATTATGGAAAGAGTTGACTTTTCCTTGAGGAACAGTGATTGCCAACAATAAGTATCCCCTTCAGTTGTTGGCTGTCTCAAATAAAGGAGAGATCTACTCTGCCCAGATCCATTTCAGATCGCTGGATCGTGAAACATAACTCCCAACAGGGAAAGAGAAACGTTCAGACCAAAGAACCAATCTCAGACCATTAGCTAAGATTGAGAATATGGGGAGCAAAAGGAAATCAAACGAAAGTACATACTAACTCAGCTGAGTAATTTCACAAGATAAAAATCTTAGATTAGATCAAACATTTGCTTAAACATATTGCACAGTGGTTCAATACAAGGAAAGTAAACTATATAACGAAAAGTAACTCCTAGTTTGAAAATTAGATACATTAATTCTCTTCAATATAAATCAAAATGACTGTAATGATACTGAATGCTATCCATTACAAAACGATGCCGGTTAGCTGTAACAAATTATCAGAAGAGAGAAATCCAGCCAAGGACAAATGTTCAAAGAGAAAATATTAATGAAAAAACAGGTAGTTCCCGATTTAAGACCAAATTTGAAAAAAAAAAAAAAAAACTCGTACATTCACAGAAAAAAATGAATCTTTTAAAAATGATTGTGATTAACTTGGAAGCATCTAGAACATGCATATACGTACATAAACACAATTTTAAGCATAAATTATTAAACCGTTCTCGAAGAACCAATGTTCGTTTTCTGGGACTTGACAATCTGGAACATCTACTAGAAGTAGAACCAGATGGCGTTGTTGGATGCAATTCTAGGCGGGTAATCACAAATATTTGTTTGAAAAAATTTACTTATATATATTGTATTTATTTATTCATTTCTTGAGTTATACACATCTTTTTTTTTGAGTGTTTTCAATTTAGGAGCAAGCTGTCGGAACAAAACCCGTTCGGAAGTCGAGGACTAGCTGTAAATTACTTTAAAATTTTTAACGTTTTTCATTAAAAAAGCGATTATATCAAAAAAAAAAATTAAAGCCAAAATGGAAGCAACTGGCGGCATTTTCAACAAATTCCTTACAAAACTACCCTTATCTCCTAGTACACTATTTAAATAATTTCAATAGCAGTAATTACATATTACAGACTTCTAGAGTTGTGCATAAGTGTTTTTGTCAAGTCCTAGTGTGCTGAGGCTGTGGTGCAATGTGTTAGGCACCAGACAAATGGCGGACAGGACGATGGGCACAACACGTATTTGGTCCTGCCTCCAGTGATTATGGAGCTCGTGTGCTAGGTCCGTGAACTTGCTGATCTTGTATGCGTGGGTTTTCTTCATGTTCTTACAGTTAGGCATTGCAATATCAATGAGATAGGTCTGTTTTTTGACCTTTTGATCAACAAGTGTGATGTCAGGTCTGTTGTGATGTGTGGTTTTGTCTGAGCGAATGGGGCGGTCCCAGTATAGCTTACATGAGGGTGATTCTAATACGCTTTGTGGTATGTACTTGTAGTATGAGACCGTGTTCTTAAAAAATGAGTGTTGTGTGCTTGCTGTTGATGAACGATCAACGCTACCTGATTGTGTCGGTGGATGCAGTCTGTTAAAGAAGAGGACAGCCTGATATTATATGGTCGATCGTATCATGCGTAGTGTGGCATTTCCTGCATATGTCGTCATGTGTGTTGCCATTGTGTAGAATGCGTTTCTTATAGTTGCTTGTGGCCTAATGTAGTTGCTGGTGGGGGATGACTTGGTCCTGTATCGCGATCATGAACCCTTCGGTCTCATCAGCCCAAACAGCTCCCCACTCATCAGCCATTTGTTCATTATTATTATTATTATTATTATTATTATTATTATTATTATTATTATTATTATTATTATTATTATTATTTAATATTTTTCTTACAGCATTAAAAGTCATGAAATAATTAGGCACAGATAATGCTCACGTATTTATATATTTTTATAAACTAGGCCATCCTCCTGTCTGCCTTTGGTAAGTATGAGCTAATCCAAGAAGAATCGATTCGAAGCGGTTATGGTAACAAAGTGATATTTTATTCTTGTATGGATAGACATCTCACTTCGGATCAAAAGGTTTGCAGGTTCGATTCCCGTCGCGAACGTTTCATGGTAGTAATTATTTCTATTTTTCACATGAAATTAACAATTGCGCCGGACAGACAGACAGAGAAATAAAAGGTTTTAGTAATATAGATTATCATCTTTTCTTTAAAAATTCTCTTCAATATTGAGTTTAGTGCCATTTTTTTACTAATTTTTGTGTAATGTGTCTATTATGGTCAGTTGATAGACCAACCGCTAACTCAAATGGAAAGACATGGATTTCCGAGAGAAGGTAATTTGTTTTTGTTTCTTCTTTTTATGGCTTTCTTCTTTGATTTTCTAACCCAACATAAAAATTGGGACTAGCTTTCTTGAAGCTTAAGGGCAGTTGGGAGGGCATTGGGCCACTATTCAATCTTTTCCTAATTTCAATGATCCATAAAACGGAATCACCTACTGACCATATATAATATAACAAAACTTTTATAATTTCATAATATCGTTCCAATTCTATCAAACTAACACATCTTCTGATAATTAAATGTTCAAATAACTTTTCCTAAAACTTTGCCCCGTGTATTGCCAGCATGTTTTTTACGTCACAAAAGATTTGTTGTTCTCATATTCGCCCCAAGGCGTCAAAACTTCCAAATAAACTTGAAACTTTTCCGCCTGGAGCGTGACTGTAGGATAGTAATTCAATATTTCCAAGACATCGTTCTTGAAAGCCTCTTAATTACTGAATGCATAAATACACAATCAAGGCACTCATTTTTTATAGCTAATGAGGACTTTTTTTTTTTTCAAAAATAACCTAATTGTAAAGTAAATTATTACTTGAAGTATTTATAATAAGTTTTATATTAAGGTATACTGAAGCATTTATAATAAGGTTATTAATGAAGTATAAAGCAAACTTTACATTATTGTGACAACTTTTATTGCTGTTCGAAAACAAAAATCATGTCTAACTTTTTTTAAATACTTTATTTCCGGTATCATAGTTTGATAGCGTACAATTATGGATGCTGTATTTCAAGTAGATCGCCGTAATAGCAGTATGCTCCTGATAGAACATTAAAAAAAAGAAAGAACAAACTATTACAAACTTCAAAGAATAACATTTTGAAGTCAGCTTTATGTCGTGAAAACAATTAAAAACAAAAAGTTGTTAAATTGAAATACAACATCTGCTGTATACAAAAAAATCAAATTTCTTATTTTAGGATAAAAAAAATAATATTAAATCCCATTTTTATAAAAAGCCGATTAATTTTAACCACGGGCAAATCTTAAGTCTAAGGAAACAGATTAATATTCCTTGTTAGACATCGTTGTTTAGATTGCCATGCTTTGTTGTGCAAATTTTGTTTCGTTTGGCGCTAATTTCTGAGTCACTTGGAAAAATTTCAAATATTCTTTTTTTTTTTTATTTTTTTATTTCCTGAAATTTCCTTATCAAGTTTCAAGAAGATCCATGGGGATTATTAAAGGAACACATACATGGTCTCATTGGATATGTATCTGATTTAATAACAGTAACTTGGTTAAAATTCATTATTAGAAAGAATATTAAAAGGACAATTGAAAAAAATTATAAAATTAATGGATTATGTACAGTCAATCAGAGATTTCTCAATATACTGTTCTTAAGTCAGTAATCATGGCATGTATTCTTGTTACTAGATTCTTTCGGAAAGCAACAGAGCTGATATCGCCACTATTCCCATGATCGATTTTAAAACCGAGTGATGTCAGTTTGCCATTCAAGTTGATGCACCGTCATGTCCTAATAATTTTCGTATCAAGCCTTCCAATTAAACAAATTTTTAGTGATGTTCATTACAGACATTTAAATTTTCTATCCGTCTATCCGGCATAATACTGTATATGACGGGCTAATACTCTATTCCGAAAATAATCATGATTGCCATTGTGTTATTTTGTTATGTCTTATCCTCAAATGATGGTAAATTGTTTTATTTTGAAAAGGCATTGTCATTTATTTAAGCAGCAAAAATTGAAAGAATATATGATGTTTTGTAAAATAAACAAAGAAACTTAGCTCTCTTTGAATTTTCAGTCACTTTTCATTTTAAGAACTCAAGAAAAAGCAGAACATAAAAATTCATAAAAAAAATCACTGTCTTATCTCTAAATTTACATTTCACTGTATGGTCACTAGATGGAGTCTTGGGACACTTGAATCGCTAATAAAGCAACTATTCTTTATTATTACTATTATCCACCATAACGATTCACACAAACTGCGATGGATTATAATGCATATTTAACGTATAACTATTATTTGAAACTCTGCTTTACATTACTTCACTGTCATAACAATATATCTGCCTAGTGAATTAGAATACTATAAATACGTCTGTTAAATATATTCTCTTAATGAATATTATTTGTGTAATAGCTATCTTTAGCAATTCTTTTAACAGAATTATTTTTTTATTATTACTGAATAATTTAAAGTGAATAGTTTTTATATCTACATGAAAATTATTATCAGACCTATAATTATCATCGGATAAAAACGCACGGGGTGAGGGAGAGAACATGCAACTGTAAGTGGAAACATTTAAGTCAATTCAGAAACTTCAGAGGATGGCCAAATTATTGGAGTTCCTGTGCAAAAAGCTTACTTTCTGGTTTATGAAAGGAAAAATATAAAATATCTCCGTTTATTTGAAATAAGTCATTTATTTTGACATTCTTAATTTAAAAAAGCAATTAAAATCTAAAGATGAGTATCTTTGGAAATTTTAAAGTTTTCCTAGTATTTCGTAACACCTCCTTTCGCTGCGATGACAGCCTGAATTCTCGGCATGCTTTCAATGCATTCAAAACAATAAATGCCTTAATTTCGTCGCTTCTGAGCCACGCCTCAATAAGACGCTCAATCGTTGATGATATTTACTTTGTTTCTTATTGGTGATATTCTCCCTGAAAATTCTCTTTTTCATTAATTCCACGAGGTTCTCAATCGGGTTAAGATCGAAGGAATTTCCAGGCCAGTCGAGAACTCTTACTTGATGTTACTGTAAAACTTTTGTTACCTTTTTTGCCTTATGGCAGGGCGTAGAGTCGTGCATGAATATAAACTCGCCATCTAGAAACCATTCGTGGACCTGGGGCAGCATTTTTATTTCCAAGAACTTTATATATTGGTTCTGCCTCAGTGTCTCAAAGATGTACAGGCGACCTGTACCTTGGCCTTCTGATCAACGACCAGATCATGATGCTAATGGGATGTTTGACCCTTTTAATGCAGGTTCCATTAAATTTTTCGTCAGGTCTTCTCCTCACAAACTCCGATTTGTCAGTCAGTATATGCACTGATGGCTCATCAGAGAAGCAAACCTCAAACTTATTACTGCATTTGAATTTAGTGAACTGGATGTTACATAAAAAGGAAATGTGTGGGTTTTATCTTAAGAATTTATCAAGTTGCCTTTTTCCAATCATCAACTGCCCAGTTTATTTGCGCTTTGCACCATTATGGCCGCTTTTTTCATCAGAGTCGTAATAAGAAGTGGCTTTTAAAGCAGGACGAAAAAGCAGGCTTTTTAGCAGCACTTCTTTTATGCGACGTCGAGCTGTCTGTGATGATAGGGTAATGATGACATCCTGGATCCTTTTGGTTATTATCTTCAAAGGTGCCTTTCTGTTCTGGACACAGATATCTCTTATTTGTCTCTCATCTCTAGGTGTTGTTAGTCTTTTTCGTCCACACTTTTCCTTACCATTTGGTTTCAATTCGATATTTGCATCAATTTTTTTTTTATTCTATCGACTGATGTCCGCGAAACGTTTGAAATCGATGCAATACAGGGTGTTCGACATGTCCCGCATCATAGGAGATAT
>JAFIDM010000005.1:11865424-11880283 GCA_023159025.1 Thereuonema tuberculata | reverse complement strand
AATCCATGTTTTCAAAATGGCAGCGCCCATGTTGCCGATTTAGGCCTAGGACAAAATCTCGTGAGTGATTCAATTATCTGTGTTTTCAAGATGGCAGCGCCCATATCGCCGATTCAGGTTTCGGACAGAAATCTCGTGAGTAATTGTTAAACAATGATAAGCGCGCGAGCGGCCCATTGTTACGCAATTAACGAGTCCGTGCTCAGTGCATTTCGGAGATGAAAGCCACGCTTCAGATCGGCAGTTCGTTGGCAGTCTCGGTGCAGAGTGGACGTGTTCCTGGTTTCCGCACAAGGCAGTTCGTTGGCAGTCTCGGTGCGGAGTGGATGTATTCCTGGTTTCCGCACAAGGCAGTTCGTTTCCAAGTTAGCTGCAGATAGGATTTGTTCCTTATTCGCTGAAGTGCAGTTAGTTCCAAGTTCCCAGTGATAACGATTAGGATCCTCTATCACTGCGTTATTACGATAGCTGCGAAGTGATCAGCTATAGTGAAGGCGTTCGTTACCGCAGTGTGAAGTTCAAAGTTCCGTACTGCAGAACTCCAGTTTCTAAGTGAAAAGCTGCGATTAGTATGCATCGATTATTGAGAAGAAATCCCGATTGATTCTCTCAATAAAAACTGTGAAAGACAATGCTTTAAAGACGTATTCTCGGTGAAAAGCCATTTGGACGAAGATCGCTGTTCCATTTCGAACGTGGGTCGCCATATTGGATTCTAGGAGAATTACCGATCTACGACGTGGATGTCCGAAGTTCCAGTTCGACGGAAAGCAGAAATATTACCCAGTGAGTACTGTTTTATTTCAGTGAGTTTCGGACTCTCTTCGTCCAAGCCCAGAAGTTTTAAGATTAACTTTTAACCGAAGAATTGAGACTCTGGCAAGCGAGCCGAAGACGGACTTTCGATTAACTCGCACAGATAATATCTAACTTTAAAGCATTAAGTAATTAACGTTATAGAAATAGAAATGTATTTCTAGTTTATTTATCTTTTGAAATTCTCTGTGAGAGATTGTATTCAAATTTAAAGTAAGATTGTTTTATTAAACGTTTTATTGTTTTGTTACACTTTCGCATTAATTTATTTTACCTTCCTAATTAAACCTTGCATAGTCGGAATCATAGTAGCTCTCCAGTTAGCGATAAACCTCTGCCGAGGGAATTTTAATTCGGATTATTTTTCCCCTCGTTAATTTATGGCGTAACGCCACACTTGGTTATGGTAGTGGCGTAAAGTAATGTAATCCTCACACAAAGGGTTATTGACCGTAATAATAAACATACATACAATAATGTACATACCAGATAATAACACGGAAAACACAAAATACCGGATTAATTCTTCAATAACCTTAAATTATACCAAAACATGTGAGTGTTCGAACGCCTACTTTCAAGCAAAATGATGGTGCTTACCCCAAAATGGCGTCCAAACAAGTCAGTGTTGCAAATACTTTCACAAAAATTATACCAAAGTATAGTGGAAATATGCATTATTTGAAAATAATAATTGAAATTATAATTTTAATTTCATATAAAAAAATAATATCTTCCTTGATATTTGTTAATTCTTGCAGATGGCTCTAATAATTTGGCCATCCACTGTAAATTGTCACGGACATTTTGTCGTGTTATTTTGTTTTTATTTATCTCTACTTTTAACTCTTTTATTTTATTCTCTTCCTTATTATTTATTATTATTTAAACTTGGAAAAGGTTTTTATCTTGTTTAATTATTTTTCATCTGATTTTTCTGTCGTTTCTACTTGTTTTTGCCGAATTGCCATGGCAACCCTTCTTTTTCTTTATTGCACATCTATTTTCCGTGGAACTTGACCTCTGTCTTTCATTTTGCGCTCATTACTATTTTGAATATAGTCTCCTACCTAATAGGATAATCGTCTAGGTTGAGACTCATAATTTCAATGCAGTAATTAGTAGACGGTTTGACGATCAACCAGTGGACGGGCTCGTTTTATCTGTGCTTTCATCCCCAAGTGAGTTGTGTTCACCAATCTTTGAAATTTGTGATAACTCAGTGTGGTATTTGTGCATCAAGAAGCAGAAAATCTGGCCAGATAAATAAAACTACAGTTCAGTCTGCAGGCAACCACTGATTGGCAAATAGAGATTCGGGAAAATACTGTAAGTAACTGCCTTCATTTTTCCTGCTGATCAGATCGGCGAAACTGCAACTAGTGGATATCAGCTTTGGCTAGACTCTCGATCTTCTTCCATCAACTGCATTTCTACAGAACTGTAATTTCTGTATTTTATCGCGTTTTATTCTTTTAAAGACTAGACAATTATCTTTCAGTGCACTTCTTCTGAACTAGTTACCTTTCTTATTTCTCTGACTGATTGTAATTTCCGCAAGTATTTCATATTTTTTATCTCCTTATCTAACTTATTAATTTTTACTCTTGTAGATTCAGCCTATTGTTTATTGTATTTTTTATCAGGATTTTGCATGTTTCCTCTTTTATTCATTTATCTGATATTGTTTTACGTTCTTCTGATTCTATTTGGGCCCAGCGGGATCCCAACGATTATCTATAACTTTCACGTGACAAAATACATCATAATATCTTATCAAAGACTCAGCGTGTGGAGATAATAAAATCTACAGCAATGAAATTTAACGTAGCCATTACAAATAAAGTTAAATTTACAATTAGATTACATGCAATACTAGTTTCGCCACCGAATCTTGCGGAATTTATGGCGACAAGCTCTACCCCCTGCAATGCTGGTTCACCTACTCTTTGGACTTTCCAGGCTTTCCAATCTATTGGGTTAATGGACACGACCCTTGGAGATTACTGGAAGATCACTGCAAGTCGTAGAATCAAGTTTTTCTGATTGATTATTAATAATTTCATTATCTAGAATTGTAAAAACCTGACTCTTTTTCTTTTTATAATTCTTGTCAGCTGAAGAGACCAGACGGATTCGCCAACGAAACTAGTAGTGTGCTTGTATTTCAATTGTAAATACGACTTTTTATTTCTATTGACTATGTGTTTCCCTACACTTAATTACGTAAAAAATCTAAAAGAATCTATTATTTTTAACCATTATTTCTTTTTAGCTCATCCTCTAATTTCCCGTACTTTGATCTGATTAAAAGTAATCAGATTTAAGCACTTTTGTAGGTAATGCCAATTGATTTTTTTTTTCCAGAAAACAGAAAATGTTTACATCCAGCAGATATTAGAATCTAAGAATAAACGTCAAGAACTTTTGTAGTTTTCATATTTCATAAAGTAGAAAGGAAAGTAGACGTTAGTTCTTTCCAGAACTTCTTGTTGTGAGGATAAATTTTCATTTCGTTATTGACCTGATTACGAATCCGTAGAATTCCTTCTCACCATTTTGTGGTGGCTGAAAGTAGAATTAATTAATGAAAGTTTGTTTAATGAAGTTGTCTTTCATTAAACAACACTGGCTGTGGTTTGGAAAACTCGAGTAACTTAGTAGAAACAAACTACAGCCACGCTTACAAAATACAGAGTTTGGTGTAATTTGTAGAACAACATTTGTTTAGTTGATTTCACTAGTTTAAATCTTTCGTAACAGGAAAGTGGAGTGGAAATTAAAAAGGTACGTGTTTATAAATTTCGAGGAGAATTGTGATGGGGAATCTCGTATATCATCTCGCTAGTAAAAAAAACCAGTAACGGAAGTTTAAAAGTCGCCTCACTCTTAGTCTAAAGTCGCACGAAAAAAATCCCAAATTAGAAATTCAGTACCTAGCGTAACATTGATGATTTTTAAGTAATTTATTAAAGTCATTAATTTATCTTTTTAGAGATCCCATACACAACATAGCTTTTAAGATATGTCTGTCCGTCCGGCGCGCAGCCATCTCTGTAGCCACAAGGTATCTTAAGTGATACCTTAATGAAAGTTTATGATTTGTACAAGTGGGAAATAGGAAGTGATCGAGACCGGAACTCGCATTGTCTCACAGGAAGTGGCCCAAAATGAAACGTATTAGTGGCAGCAATGGCTTCTAAATGAAACTAAGTGTTCTATAATGAAACTATGTTTTTCCTTGTTATTTTACATCCAAATGATTTAAGTTATTTTAGTCGCTCAAATCCCTTAAGGATTAAATAGATTTCTTCTCTTAACACAAATACATTTGAGAATGTTCTTAATTTTACTTAAATGCATTTAATTCTTTAAAACTTAATGTATGGTTCTTCATCATCTTCATCATGATGTGCGAACTTCGTATTCGAAGGTACGCGGTCTACGGAACTTTAGTGACCCCCGAAGAGCGAACCCCTAGGAGAAGCCATATATACACAAGGGAATAGATACTGGAGTGGTTTCCCGTTGCCTTCTCCAGGACGCTATTACGGAATGACGTCAGACCGAAGAGAAAGTGAAGAAGAGGCTAACAACACAAGAAAGGAAATTGAAACATCCATGCTCTCGACCAGGATTTTTGAACCCGGGTACCGGCACACTGGCTTCACGGCAGACCGACGCCGGAGATCGCACGACTACACCGGCACAACAATATATGGTTCAACAATTAGAATTATTTCAGCTGTTTCAGAAGTGCGTTAAAAAGGCATTTCCCATCATATATACATACATTTTCAACAATTGACAGATATTTAAAAAACTCATTAATAACACAATATCCACAGCAGCATTTTCAATATTTCACCGCGGGTATTTTATTAGAAGTTTTCAAGTAAATAAGGAAAATAAATTAATAATTAAACCGGACAACCTATAAACCTATAAATATTATTTATGATCAACCTACAAATATTAGTCTAAATATAATCTGCTATTTCAAAAGAAAGGGTTAATGTATGTCACGAATATTCATTCATTAATTGCGAAAAAAAAATAAAAGTAAAAAGTACAATCGTTTTCGGTTTTGTTTGTACATAAACTAACAGAATGCTCCGAAAAATGATAGAAACTGTATAAATGCAAAACTTTTTCTCATTTATTGAATAGGCATTCGTTCCATTTGAACATTTTTCTTCTATATTGTCCACTTTCTGAATGTTAGTAAATCAATCACGTTAATTGGACGATTTCCATAAAATATGTACTTATTAAAGGTCCAATTTAAAACATGGAAATATTGATTTTGATCTTCATCCCTCCAAATGTTACAATATAGCGAGAGATCTAGGTAACAGTTTTTATGTAAATATTTTTTAGAAATCATTTATTTGTATTTTTATAGAAATTATTTATATGTATTTTTTTCATTTTAATCGTTAACCGTCATTAATTTTAAAACTTTCTTTTCTATTTCCTAATTACTGATGTTCTGTTTATTTTTAAATTCTTTTCCGTTGAATCAGTTAATTAATCTAAGGTCGTTATGTTTTTATCCAATCATTACATATATTTTTAATTACTTAGCCAATCAAATTCTTCAATGTAAATTCTACAAAAACCAATGTTAACTCATTTAATAAATTAATTCTGTTCAGTTCCAGGACTTAACTTGTTGTCTGTAGACTCTCCCACAAACACCATTGCAATATTGGCTGGATAGGGTTTCATACAAATATGGTTCATAACATATTTTTGATCAGGATTATTTGTCTTCACCCTGTTCCTGATCATCTAATATTCTTATTTTGGACGAAATTAATCGTATGATCCAATAATAAATTTTAATTAATGCTGACATCAAAAAAAATAAGTGACTATGACAATCGGCAAAACGATGGGCTGAATGTGACCAGCGAACTGTTGTCGGTTGCCATGGAAACAAAAAAGTAATAAGAGAGAAGAATTTTTTGAATTCGGATGATGCGGGTTAATGAAGAGCACGGAAGATCGAAATCTTCATAGTGCTCCAATTCATTGCAAGTTATTTTTGTCTGTGTGCTTTATAAGATGAGATTACAAGCAAATAAGTATGGAATTGTGGTGATAAATCTAACTAATGCCAAAGAATTAATGCAATTCTATCGTCAGCATGCAGAAGTGTGTGTCATACTTTTTAGTGTATTCGAAATACTGAAATGTATCACTGAGTATAAGTGTCTATAAATGTATCACTCAATAAAATCATGGTGTTTATTATTTGTACATCACTGCTGTGTATTCTTCAAGTGGTGATGGACCAATAAAATGTAAGAAGAGATCAAATAACGTTGCAGAAACTACGAACTATTGTCAGCTTCGCATTACGACCTAGCATTTCAATAGGACTAATGATATGGATAAATTGAGGGGAAGTCAATTATACCTTTGTAAATAATCAGAGGATACAGAATCTTTTATATAGTTTTCAAGATCTGTCTGTGCGCAACGCATTTCCGTAACGTACTTTCTCTGTGTTTGAAAAATAATTTTAGTTTCTTGTGAAAATTTCCACAATGAAGCGTCCGCGACGGAAATCGAACCTGTAACCTTCTGATCCGAAGTCAGACGTCTTATGCATTTGGTCAGGGAGACTACATTCTAATTATTGTTGTTAAATATCTCTTATCACTCTCTCTGTGTATATGAAGCAATGATAAAAGGGCCAGCAAAAAAAAAAAAAATCATTAATATTAGACTAGTAGATTAAAATTTTAATGTTAATTTTTTTAACCTACTAGAAGCGCAGGCCAGACGAGCATTAGATGCAGAAGCTCACCCTCAGCGACGAACTGAAGAATCGTTAGAAACATTTCTCGAAAATGAATGAAGAAATTACAAATGACGGGCAAATACTCTTATCTCAACTAAAAGCGATCCCGTCAGTATAATAAGTAAGTATAATATAATTTATATTGTTATTCAAGTCGAACTGTTTTTTTTTTCTGTCTATTTCTCACATTCAAGATATTTTCTCTGTAAACAAAGCCTATCCGAAGATAATCCTAAGCCTTATTCAAGTACATAGGCTATTTTTGATGGGTAGGAGATTTTCTCTTACACTCACAGAGAAAAATCTCAATAATTGTTTTATTTTACTGTAGGGATAACAGCGCAATCTTATTTGAGAGTTCATGTCGACAATAAGGGTTGCGACCTCGATGTTGGATTAGAATCCCTTCTTGGAGCAGAATCTAAGAGTGGTGGTCTGTTCGACCATTAAAATTCTACATGATCTGAGTTCAGACCGGTATGAGGGGTTTCTATCTTTGGTAAAACATAGAGTTTTTGGTACGAAAGGACCAACATTTTTGGATTATCCATATAAATTGAAACAAATTAAAGGGTTTATAAAGATAAATATTTTACGCATAATTTTGGCAGAAATTATGCGTTAAATTTTGGATTTAAAGATGTTGAATACAATTATTAAGGCGGCAGAGGAGGCGATAAATTATTTAATTCTGAAACAGCTGCAGAACTAGCTTTACATAATCAATGTACTTCAAATTCAAAATCCATAAAAGACTATATGTTTCCTATGAAGTAAAAATAGCTTTAATTTTATTATATATTGCTATTTTAACTGAAAGATTTTATTTAATGGATTATTACGACATTCAGAATTGCTGAATGTGTTGTTATTCATTTCCTTTCCTTTAATAATAATAAGATTCATTCTATATTAGTTGAAAGTAATCGAACGCCTTTTTTATTTAGCAGAAACAAAGTCAGAATCAGTATCAGAATTTAATATTAATATAAAAGTAATGGTTTTGCATTGATATTTTAGAGCAAGTGAGGTAACATTTTATTTAATAAGAACAGTAATGGAGTAATGTTGTTATTAATATTTGGAGGGAAGTATGAGCGTTGTGTTTATAGTAATTGTATATATTTTTTCTTTTGTCTTTATTTCGTGATGTTCTTCCCCCAGATGAATGGTGAGTGTTACGTTCGTGATGTACCACCGTGATGAGTTCGTGATTGAACTTCCTCAATATCATAAGTTCATACATTTAACTTTAAAGAAACTTTTTCCTATTTCTTTATAAAACAATTAGAAGAAAATGTTTTAGGGCTAAAAAGGATTATTGATGTTTGCTGTAATTATTATAAGATATTTTCAACGTGAGAACGTAAAGATCTTCTGTTGAATTTTAACAAGTAAGATAATAAAAAGATAGGAACTTGTTCATAGATTTCTGTTATTACTTCAGGATTTCAAACCTTATTCCTGCTTATTTTCCTTCCATCCTTCACATACAAAAGTTGCATCATCTCCAGTCCTTAAATATTAAAATAAATTTAAAGGTTCCAAAGTTATTAGGGATAGGAACACATACACAGATTGAGTGATTTCATTAGTCTATCTTTCCTAAGAAAGTAAGCTAATAAATATTCGAATTCCATTTTGCTCTAAAGTAAGGATTTCTAGATTAATCTTAAGAGAACAGCCGAAATATTGATCCTAACAAGACCCACTCCTCTCTCTCCTTTAATACTTTAGGAAAATTACTAATTGAAACTTCTATTGACTCAGTAATTTGCTTCGAACAAACAATAATAAATTGCTTTGTGTAGATCAGTGGTGCACAACCTTAGGAAGTCTGAGAGTCAATATTTATAAAGTTCTGATGGAGGACCGCAGCGTCCCATCCTCTAACACCCAATCCCTACTATATCTTACTAATTAATGATATGATAATGTCAATAATAATTAATAATAATTTTTTTAGTAGTTTCAGTATGTTCATCAACTCCCAAGTTCGTATTATCCTTCACTCTGAGTAGGGCTGCGGGAGCATCTCAGGAGTACTTTCATCCTTGGAGAATCTCTCGTACAAACCCTCGAATTTTCTAATATATGTCAGTGCTGTAAACAGCGGAGGAAGTAAAGGAGAATAAGTAGGCAAATACAGGAAACATCCATGCCGACGCCGGGATTCGAACCCAGGTTCCGACAGATCTGTCTCGTGGGAGACCGCCGTCTAATCTAGGCCATGCCGGAACGGCGATTAATAATAAATGTAATTTACATAAACTTCAAATTATCAAATAATTCGGTAGTTGTGTTTTATATCAACATTCCAATAACAAAGTCTGAGACAGTTGCTATCGCAAGTTATGATATTGTTCAATGTATCTGTTGGAAGCAATTGAAAGACTCAAATTTAATTCTAAGCTTGATATTATCTGCCGCAGCAAATTATATTCGCGGACCGCGGGTTGTGCAACCGTGATTTATCATAAAGATAAATATTTTCAAATACTTACATCTGAATTTTCAGATTCATACTGTAAGATCCAGAAAAAAATCAAGTGAAGTGAGCAGTTGTGTTTAGTTGAAGGATAAAAGAATCACTCTACACTCCACTTACAGTGATATAATTATCTAAGTTGAACTATGATTTGCCATTGCGCATCAGAAGATAGTCCTCAAGGTAATATTTTTTTAAGTAAAACAGAAATCAATATTCATCCATATAATAAATATATTGCATTGTTAAGGCATTAAATACATTGTTATAATAATGCGAGTAGAAGCATTGTAATAAACAAAGAAATCTTATTGTATTAAGATTGTTGATATAGATTCAGGGTTGAACTAATGCAAGCTAAAAGCAAAATAGATAATAAAGATAACATGTCTGAATGCAAGCTAAGAAGCCACGTTGTTTATTAACGGAAATGACGAGTCACATTAATTCTGGCCACATTTTTGCTCTATGGTTTATTTTGATAGCAGAGCAAATATTTTTCAAATATGTTCGATTTTAATCATACTGTAAAGATATAATAAGGTTTCCAGGAAAATTATAAAGAATATTTCATTATTCTATGGTAGTTGGCATTTCTCTGCTGTCTCAGACGGTTCTGTCTTAAAAGAGAGAAATCTTGACTCCAAAATAAATGAAGGAAAAACGCTGAATTCCCGTTGCCTCCTGCAGTTTGATTAATAGGACTTGAAATCTGTTGAAAGCTAGCGCTTAATATCGTCTGCTTGGCGCTGCAGGATATTTTCCGAACTCCTTATAATTATTCGTAACTTTAAATTTATTCTCCAGGATAAACATTTGTAACCTGGAATGTAGGCCGCCAAAAATTCGTGGAATTTTTGTACAAACAACAGCATTTTTGTCTTTTTTCAAATTAGAAAAGTTTTGTTGTCACCTCCCAATGGCTAATAAATCACTTTCAGATATTCCGTATTTAAAATTATTCCATAAATATAAACGTTCAGGAAATGCTTAATTTATTATTAATGGAGCTGATTTGTTATTATTGTAATTGCCCCATATTCTTGAAAGTTTATAAAATAAAATATATGAAATACAATAATGTATTACATATAACATGCAGTTATTCCCCATACCAGGGATTCTAAAAGCTTATGCCTCGAGGAAAAAACAATAAAAAGGATTTTTTATTAAAACGGGAAAATAAGAGAAATTATAAAATACTTATTTCAATGTCTTCAATAACGGTATTTATTAACAGAAGAATAATAAGTAAATTGTAAGTAATACAAACTGGAATTTAATGAGTCAATAATTATGAGGGTTTCTTTTTTAATAATTCAATGAGAAATAAGGATTTATTTACGTTTGTACAATTGTTTAATATGAGGTCGGATATGAATAAAGCATAGAAAAAGTTTCCCAGGGATAATAGGAAGAACGTTTAGTGTGCAGCCAAATTTTTCCAAGTGGGTCGTGAAGCAAAAAAGATCGAGAAACACTGCCATACACTGACAAGATTGAAACCGAAACATCTAAGCAACACCAGATTCAAACCCAGATCCAGAGTTTTCAGCCTTAATCGCACTACTGTGGCTGAACGGTCTATCTTCCACTAATGTTATAATAATGTAAAGAAACATGGATAGACAGAATAACAAAATGGGAATCTATTAATCTCACACGAAACTTTGTGAAATCTTATGCAAATACACTACAACCTCGTTTATCCGGACTAACTGGGACCAACGGCAACCCGGAAAATCGAAAATCCGGATAATCCGGGTAATATGGGTAATAAGCAAAACAAATCCTTAAATAACCAGACTTACCGTTTATTACGATAAAAAACTATGTTTTGTAACAGAATTACTCTAGTAAAGCTTTTTTTAAACTCGCAAAAACATTTTATTACCGTAATTTATGCAGGAACTGTACATTTAATCAAAATAAAAAGCGAATATTTGGCATACTTATACTTATGTTCTTGTTATCATAGTTAAAAATTATTATCTATGTGAACAATAATAAAAAAAAAAATGTCTACAAATCTGATCTAGGTTATCCGGAGATCCGGATCAACGAGGACCGGATAAACGAGGTTGTAGTGTAATAATTCTGGCCGAACACGTAGCAATATGCGGCAATATTGCTCATTTTTATTGCTCACAACCGTTTCCAGCAATAAAAATGAACAATATTGCACATTTCAACAATATTGGTATTGCTGAAAAGAAAGGAACAATTTTAGTTGTCGAAAAGTATTGCTGGTGCGCCAGCGAATCACATGAACGGATGAAATCACGTGACAATGGTGACGTAGAAGGAAGGCGGGACTTTGAAAATCAGAAACTAACTCACTCACTCCGACCATTTTTTTTTGAGAAAGAAGGCTTAAAATCAGCAAAATGGGTCGGCCCAAAAAAGATAATTCAAACATCAATATTTTGTCAATTGATAATGAAAGAATCTTAATTGATTTCTACCGCGGTAAGGCGTTTAATACTAGATCGATTCTGTACGTTCGTAACAAGTTTAGGCTTAACCGCAAGTACGCTTACACTGGATAGCTCCCATTTTATTCGCAAATAAATTGTATAAATAAAACCGATGTCGTACAATTGCTGGGAATATTGTCCCCAGTGCACCTATAAACTCTGCTCGTGTGGTGTGTTTATAATAAGGCGTTCTCACTGAGTGTGTAATGACTAGGGCTCCCTAGTGAAACACGAAGCGCCGTAAACATCAATATTAAGGGCAATACTCGTTTTGGAAAAACTGTGTGTTCGCGCGTGATATAAACTGGCAATATCAATTTTAATCTATATTGCCCAGCAATATTGCCGAATATTGCTACGTGTTCGGCCAGCATAAGACATTATACAAGAAGCTTATCAGAATATTACAATATCGTTTAGTACTAAGCAAAAGAGAAGAAACACATAAAATACATACTTTGTTTCGTGAAATACTTTTACTTTACCTTACGTAAAACAGCAAACAAAATTAATCCCAATTCAAAGTTTCGGGTATAACCCATATTTTTTTAATATCCTGAATTTTTGTTTGTACCGAATGCCAATTTATTTTTCTTCAACTTGAATTAAGTAACTAAAAAAATTAAGTTTGTTACAATTATGAGTATGTATGTGTGTTGCCCTCCTTCTCCTCTACTAACGTTTGAACTCCTTAATAGTTTTTCTTGAAACTCACACATGTGATCTTTTCCATGTGGATCCTAATCGAGAAGAAGGAATCAAAAAAATCTTAGAATAGCTTTGGTATCGAAAGCGTGAATTACTATCTTATTTCTATTAATATTTCATCATTTGATTTGATTGAAGTTAAACCGATTCGACAACTTAATGCTGATTTAATTATTTTTTTTATATTAGATGGATATTAGAATGTGAAAATAAACGAGTTCGTTTTTTTTTTGTTTTCACAATTTTAAAAACAAGGCAATTTTATTTCTATCCATTGACAATGGTCTCTTCGAAGAAGCATCGAAAGCTCCTACATATGTATGTATGTTTTTAAATTTTATTACACTTTTTAAAGAAAATTATGCATGTAGACTGAATCTTATATTTCTAATTAAAAACATGACAACAAACTATATATTTGAAACCATAGCTACTCTGTATATGTTTAATTTTTGGTCACTTTTTTATGAGAGAGGAAGTGACCGTAGACTGGAAGTCTTGTTTTTTTCCCTCTATCTGTGTAAGTCATAAGGATTCTAAGTAGATACGAATGATGTTTGTTACTTAAACTATAATTTTGATAGCAAGAGACTGACAGAATAAACGTAGATCTTCAGCCTTCTACCCTTTCGTATATGGGGTCACTAAAAAGAAATAAATTACAGATTTCTTTTCTTACAATTGATTACTTATATTTTCTGTGAACGTCTTGTACGAATTTCTATAGTGTTATTAACATTTTTAGTGAATTAAAGGGAATATTACGTCACTGTTATTCGCAATCGTAAATGTCTTCATAACATTATTATATAAACATTTAAGAAGCTCTTCACCACCAAAATAGTAATTAATATTATTAATCGATTGAAACCTCGTAAATCCAGCACAGTTAAATGATTGCATTGCTTCAGGTTACTTCAATTCATAATCAATTTCCTATTTTCAAATCAATAACTATCAATATCAATCGCGCAGTCGATATTTTGGAAAGGAAGTGTTCATAATCCACATCATCAGAATGTCCTTCAAAATGCAATCAAACATTTCTGCAGAAAAATTGCCAACATCTACATGTTACTTCGATTACAAATACTTGCCTCACTGCAGCATGAAATATTCATAGCTATTTTATCCTGCGAAATGATTTGATCACTGTATTTCTGTGCTAAAAGATCAACGAACTAGAAAATTAATAATGCCGAAGTTCCGGTTGAATTGATATCCAATTCATCAAATAAATGAACATCAGATCAAAAAATAAATGTAACTAACAAGCTGTCATGAACACACTTAAAGCGAAAAATTGGTAACATGCTCATATGCACAGGAGGAAGGACTTTGCTTTGATGGCAAAGTGCAGTCCGTATCTCTGTTGTACATATGTTTTTTTGTTTTTTTTTTTCAAATTCGTCTCATGGCCTGCATTTGTGATCAATCGCCCTAAGCCCCAATAGCAACAAATGCCAATGTTTTGTTCAAAAGTGTCTGGAAAGGCGTCTTCTATCAATTTTTTATTATAGAATTAATTATATATGTCAAACTTAGACAGTTATAAGAATCTTAAATGTTATTCCTTACAACTTCCTTTTTTATTTTCTTAAGTCGTTAAAAACGACACAGATGAAAACTTTTATTTTTAAATTACAAGATCTGTTGAATATAAAGAGTAGAATTATTCTGAAAAGCAATTAAATAAATCCACATAACTGTGTAAAGCCGATTAATGTTAAAACGCGCGCAGATCAGTTCACGGATTAGTACTCAATTCACTTAATGGTTTTCTGTGGAAATTTTATTACATTCTCTCGCTAACTCCTGGTCAGAACTTATTTCAAATATAAAAGTTCTTTGTCTTCGAAGTTTCAAGAAGATCGACGCAATAGTTCAAAAGTTATTCAGGGACATAGATTTGACGACTCTTACGTAGTAAGGAAGTAAGCATCTAAATAAATGTTTTGATATTCATCTATCGTTATCAGTACAAATTAAAACATAAAAATAAAGACTGGTTATTAAAAAAGAATCCAGTTAATTCATTTTTTTTTATTTTATTTCCGCTAATAATAATAGATTCAGACCAACAAAACAAGTTGATTATTTTATACAAATTGACTATCACTGATTTGATTCGAACCAATCCGGCTTAATTTTGTTACCTTAATTTCCGATTTCCGGAATTGCCTCCATGCCAATTTAACATTCCCGCTACTACGGCTCTTCGAAACTACGAGAATTTCGCACAACTGTTACTCTTTTATTCTGTGCATTTATTATTACTTATTTCTAATTTAGAAAGCATAAATAATTCTCCTGATGTAGAGCGTATAATTGCCCTTACAAGAACAACTTGAATTGTACCTTCAATCATTTTTTTTAAGGACAAAGTAAATTTTTTATTTTCTTTTATGGACAAAACTTACGGTACTGTATCTTCTTTTATAAACAAAAGTACAGTATTGTTATTTTCTTTTAAGGACTACGTACAATACTATATTTTTTCTAATGGACAACGTGCAGTATTGTATTTTCTTTAATGGACAATGTACAGTGTTGTATTT
>JAFIDM010000005.1:11853496-11865414 GCA_023159025.1 Thereuonema tuberculata | reverse complement strand
CAGTATTGTATTTTCTTTAATGGACAATGTACAGTGTTGTATTTTCTGTAATGGACAATGTACAGTGCTGTATTTTCTGTAATGGACAATGTGCAATGCTTTATTTTCTGTAATCGACAATGTACAACATTGTACTTTCTTTAATGGACAAAGTGAAGCATTTTATTTTCTTTAATGGACAGTGTACAGTGCTGTATTTTCTTCAATGGACAATGTACAGTTATGTATTTTGTCTAATGGACAATGTACAGCTATGTATTTTGTCTAATGGACAATGTACTAGATTGTATTTTTAATGGAGAATGTTCAGTGCTGTATTTTCATTACTGGACAAAGTATAATATTATATCTTCTTTAATGGCAATGTACAGTACTGTATTTTCTTTAATGGCCAATGTAAAGTGTTGTATTTCATCTAATGGATAATATACTGTATTGTATTTCTAATGGACAATGTTCAGTGCTGTATTTTCATTAATGGACAACGTTCAGTATTGTATTTTCAAAGTGCAAAATAATATTTTCTTTTGGAACACCGATCAATACTGAATGCGAATTGTTAATATCGCGTAACACGTTTAGTCCGACCATGATATCTTGACGATTGGAAAAATTCCAGAGCCCCATCATGTCAACACAAGCATCTCTCAAAAGCTCAGAAGAATGTTACATTACAGCTATAAAACAAAGAAAAAATTAGTTTTAATGATGTTTAAAGGTAATGATATGCTATTTAGTTATTGGTTGATTGACTTCATTATCAGGTTTAACTGTTATATTTTAGGTTTTAAGTAGGTCTTTTAAATAGTGTGTGTTATTAAAGCCATGTGCTTTGACTCGCTCTTGTTGTGATTGGCTGAAAAATAGATATATCATAATCATATGGGGTTCCGTCCGATCGTAAAATTATCGTTTTCGGACTTTAATAGATATTTATTTATAAGCATAGTTTGGTTCTGAAGGAGGAGTGAGACATGATACTAAACAGGTCCTTTTTTTTTGAGAGAGATTTCCTCACTCCGGGATGAGATATTTTCTCGATATTTCGGTCCAGTTTATTTAAACATCTCCCGAAGAAGGCCCGAGGCACTGGGCTGAAATATCGAGATAATATCTCATCCCGGAGTGAGGAAATCCCTCAAAAAAAAAAGGACTTATATAAATATTTATTTATAGGCTTTCAATACGAGAAAATCACTAATCCTGCATGTCTATAAAATAAAAGTATACAATTTATGTATTGATTTATTTCAGAATAAAGATAAAATTGGATAAAATTTAAAATCTTCTTAAAAATAAAGAAGTTGTTGTTACTTAAGGTTTCTACTCTAGATACTAATGTATAGTATAGAAACCTTTAGGAATAGATTGTTGCTTACCCAGAGAAATCTTTGATAACAACAACTACCCAGATCTCTTAAGAGTTAAAGTTTGCGGCTATCCCGGAAATGGATTCTAATGCTTATTTTGAACATAAGTTCATTTAGATCCCATCCATTTATTACAGGCGAAAAAAATATATATACATACTATGAAAGTACAGGAAGAACGTTAAAATAAAGACTAGCTGAACATATTACAAGACATGCAAGAACAACATATTGATTGGGCTGATCATTGCGCAGGAAAAACATAATCCAGATCCCCTAGTAGAGATAATCTGCCAAATACGAGATGAAAAAGAAAGGCTCATATTGGAATCCTGCATAATAAATTGGAAACCATGCATTAATAAAGATAAAATTTTGAAAGTGAGCAATGTAGCGTTTGAATATATTAAAGAAGATATGAAAAATAAAGAGAAATATTTGTAATTTTGAAAAGAACAACTGTAGAGTAGTTGTAATTTGAACAAAATCTGATATTGTTGTGAATGTTTGTAATTGAACAAAGCTTTTTATTGTTTAGTATATAAATACAAATAACTCATAGTAACTCCTTCTTCCACTTAAAAACATCTTTAATCATCTATATTTCGATTTCTTCAGCAGAAATCTTCTTCATGGAAAAAACTACAGAAAATGTAGAGAAACCTAACATTTTCTCTAATATTTAAAGCAGAATTCTAAGCATAAACAATCATTTAGTCATTCATGGTACAAACTTTCTTGAATAACAAAAAATTCATACAACATATAACAATCATAAATTCTTAAACAAATAACGTTTGTATTGTTTGTATTATCTTTAGTAATAAGCACGAAATCAGTTATTTTTAAAGTTTGTAATGATTAAGCGAGAATTGATTATTTAAGATCTGTAAATTTTTAAACTTTGTATTCTTAACGATTACAAAAGTTGTAGAGGAAGAAGAAAGTTTTTCTTTTCCTTAAATATAAACCTGAAGAAGATTATCGTTAAGAGAAACGAAATATCGTGTTGATTAAAGAAGATATTTATCAGTTCGCAGGAGTTTTCTTTTATATACAAAAAAGAAATGTTTCTTATTTAACCAACATTGTTTATTGGACTGTCACTTCACCATCGACCAATCATATCATATCGTGACCATCATATGATAGCCAGACCAATCAAATAATTCGCTATATGAAATTTATCCATGGAAAAATTTGTCAACATCTACCAAACAGAGATAGTTTCTCGTCCATAAATATACATATTAAATGACAAGAAGATTCACCCACTGATTCAAACGTTCTTGAGATAAGAGAAACACCGTGAGGTACTACAATCTTATTGTTTCCGAATAAAGTTTTTAGTAGTTCATTTTTAGAACAGACAGCTTCAAAACTCCAAGTGCAGTACTTTATTCTCCTTATGACAGAGAATGGCAGCAATGTTTCACCGAAACCTATTTTGTTCTTATTATTGAAAAGACTAATGGGATTTCAAAGTAATCTCTCTTTGGTGAAGAACTACTTGTGGCCACTGCTTCAAAGGTCATCTATTCTGCCCTTAGGGAGCTATTTGTCGCCAAGAGAGTAATGGTTTCTCGGGGGGAATGAGATTTCTCAGGACTTTTATATCTCGAGGGACTCCCAGCAATCGGACACAAAGATCAAGTGATTTATATATTTATTTATTTTAGATTTACCTTACAATCACACGTAAGAAAAGAAAGCCCTGGGCTTACTTTATTGAGAGACCAAATTGATTTTAAAAGCAAATAAATCAAAGTAGAACGGAAGTAGAGACTCCCAAGGATCTTTATATTATTAGGTGGAAGGTTTTAAGGTTCAGTTAACACGTCAGCACCTCAAACAACATTTTAATTTTCTCTTAAGCCTAATTCCCATAATACTGTATTTGGTATTAAATACTGTATTTAATTATTTTAATATCTCTTTAAGATTCTCGATATACATGTAACAGGACTTATACAGGGTGATTCAAAATTCCCTGTACAAACTTTAAAAACTTTAGTGAATCTACTAGCAGATTCGGGTTTGTTTTTGTATTCCTGATCTACGTTTTAAAGTCATTTGTACGCTTATTGTATTATCAAATTTCAGAAATAAATCCACTTGAATTTACCATTGGGTTGAAGGTTTTTACCTGTATAGGTTTTAGCTTTTGTATTTTGATCGTACTGAAGTTTTTAACATATTGTTTTCTGGATTAACTGTAAACTAACGATGGAAACGAAAATACTACAAAAACAGGCTTGATTCTTTTGTTTATTTTTGCTGCTATATTACTTGTGAATAATCTAAAAAAAAAATCTATCTCAGACAACTATGAATTGTTATGGTTGTTAATGGATATTATGGTTTAATCAATTGCAGATGAGCTGTACTATCACGACTTGAAAGGAATACGTCGACTTATCAGTCGCCCTGTATATATTATAAGAGTTTGATCCTAAGGAAAATTAGGATTAAGTTCCCGCTCATCTCTTCATTCTGCACTTTCGCTACTCGATTGTTACCGAAATTCCAGAACAAAGTAAGTCCAGCACACGAATCTTATTCATTTGATTAAAGTGTTTGGTTTAGGAGCCTTTGTTGAAACACCTTCATTTCCACTACGCTTAGTCTGTCATTGTTGAAATTTAATAAAATAATCACAAAAACAGAGTAAAACACTAAGAACCTCTTGGAAAATTATCAGAACGACATGGAGACTTGTTAACGCAACAGACGTCACGTGATTTAAAGAACGCAGCTTCCCTTGGTGGAGCTCTTGTCAACCCTGCACGACATGCCTCTTAGAAGTTTCCCTATTGCAGAATGGACCGAAGAGATCGCATGTTTGGCGAAATTGCCTTTTATAGAAGTGGATAAGCGAACCCCCGGAGATCAGCGTCAGCGGATTACTTAAATACGAATTGAAATCTACAAGATACCTCTACCACTGAGAAGAAAATACATCGTTATTATTATTATTACAACAAAAGAACAATTTTGTTTTCTGACATTCCGTTGCTTTCAGGAAACAATCTTGCAGTTTATTTCTTTAATATTGTAACTCATTATATTCTTGTATTCTACCAGATTAAATCTATATTATTAAAATAATGCGTGTGTGCGCGTGTTCGTCCGCGACAACTGAATTGTGCAACAACCGAAGTTCGCACGCACGTTGCCAAGCAACAGGTGTATTGTTGCATGATTAACTCTGTCCATAACGTAAGTTTCACGCTCGTTGCCACGCAACAGGAGTATTTTGCATAGGCAACTTAATTGCGCAAATTTCCCACTGTTGCAAATTATTTAAAAATTGTATTGCATGTAGTTTTTAGGATTCACGCTTTAATTTATTTGTAGTTTTAGTTTTAAATTTTAATTTTTAGTTTATTTGAAATAATTTGTGTTTCTGAATAAATAAAATGTTGTTTCAGGTTACAGAGGCGAGGCTTCCAGAGCGGAGCGAGGGCAGCCGGCTAGTGATTTTCTAAATATGCAATTTAAATTTCATAGATTATAAAAGTCGAACTCGCATGTGGTTCTAAAATATGGTCTATTAATAAAATAAGAAGGGTACAAATAAAATACTTTATTTGGATACTGACACTTCAATGAACAGGAGCGGGCTAAAATTTTATTAAATATCTTTTGATAATGAAATATTTTTGTTTTATTCACTTTTTTACCAATACATACTAAATGTCATTCGTTTGGTTTCTTAAATTAAAAAGTGATTTCATTTTATTTTTTAGATATGAAATTTTTCATTTTTTTAGATGGTTTAGAAAATGCTTCCAATATAGAAATATTACAGTAATTATCAAATTGAAAATTGAAAAGCAGGTTAGTTACATTGCTTTTAAGTAAAATGAAAGATTTCGAACTGTATTAAAATTATATTGAATCTTGTATAGGTTATGTATTAAAATTATATTGAAATTGTGTTACTACATCTCTTATTCAGTAAGAGCCTATGACACTCAAGAATATGGAATTGATTCTGCGCTTCCGAGACTGTATTATCTCGTTTACCAAATTTTCTCTAGGTATCGAAAGAATTTAATTGTATAACATGAAACCCAGAACGATTTTATGTCTTGAAGATCTAAGAAAGTAACGATATTTTTATAAATCTATATATATTTTATTTCATGAATGGTGCTCATTATCCTTATATATTATTTCTCAAAGGGTTTTTTTTGTCGGAACGCCGTATTTCCTTTAATACTTCATCAAAATCAATGATTGAGGCATCATTTTGAAGATTACGTTCCCCGCTAATGACAAAAAATAAACAAATTGTTTAAAATTAATGTTTTCGTTAAAAAACTTTATTTCAAAAGCCTTTTTATAAAAAGGTAGACACGCTTTAACAGAAGCGTTTTAACTATTTTTCGAAACCGAAACAACATATTAAATAAAGCGTTTTAGACTTTAAATATATACTTTTTTGAATTAAAAATGCAATTTAAAATGATATTTCATCGTTTATTTAATAAGAACAGATAAAAAAAAAACAAACAAAGATTTATATTTTAATAAAATTAAAGGAATTATTACAATAAGAAACCTAAAAATTTGTCAACTTCTCATATATTATTTTTCAAAGGTGTTTTTTTTTTTTTTATTTCCCTTAATACTTCAACAAATCAATGATTGACATATCATTTTGACGATTATGTCCACCGCTAATGAAGAAAAATAAAAAAATTGTTTAAAATAATGTTTTCGTTAAAAAATGTTATTTTAAAAACCTTTTTTAAAAACCTTTAGTTGTAGAAGGCACACTATGTTTAAAGATTTTGGAGTTGCTTAATATTTCTCAAAGGGTTTTTTTTTTTTTTTATTTCCCTTAAAACTTCAACAAATCAATGATTGACATATCATTTTGACGATTATGTCCACCGCTAATGAAGAAAAATAAAAAAATTATTTAAAATAATGTTTTCGTTAAAAAATGTTATTTTAAAACCTTTTTTAAAAACCTTTAGTTGTAGAAGGCACACTATGTTTAAAGATTTTGGAGTTGCTTATTATTTCTCAAAGGGTTTTTTTTTTTTTTTTGTCGGTGCGCCACATGATTGAGACGTCTTTTTGAAGGTTACGTTCACTTAAATCAACGTTTTTCGGCGCAAGTAAGTACCATCCTTATATATTATTTAACAAAGGTGATTTTTTGTCGGATACGGCATATTTCCCTTAAGACTTCATCAAAATCAGTGTTTGAGACATCATTTCAAAGATTACGTTCCCCGCAAATGACGAAAAATAAACAAATTGTTTAAAATTAATGTTATCGTTAAAAAACTTTATTTTAAAAACCTTTTTATATAAATGTAGACACTCTTTAACAGAAGCGACTTATTTTTCAAAAGCGAAACCAAATTTCAAATAATACTGTAGCGTCGTAACTTCTAATACATCCTTTTTGAAATAAAAATGCACTTTAAAAAGATATTTCATCGTTTATTTAATAAGAACAGATAAAAAAACAAACAAGATTTATGTTTTAATAAAAATAAACGACTTATTACAATAAAAAACATAACAATTTATCAACTTCTCATATATTATTTCTCAAAGGTTTTTTTTTTTTTTTTAATCTCACTTAATACTTCATCAAAATCAATGATTGAGATATTTTGAAAATTACGTTCACCGCTAATGACGAAAAATAAACAAAATGTTTAAATTATTGTTTTCGTTAAAAAACTTTATTTTAAAAACCTTTTTATAAAAATGTAGAAGATGCAATCTATTGATAATCTGTTCATTTATTTATTTCCACATTACCATTCGGCGACTGATGAAGATACCATGCGAATTATTCGCACGGGTCAACCTTTTTATAAAAATGGAGAAGGCGCCATCTATTGACAATGGGTTTAACTAACATGCACGACAGCTGTTGGATTTGTTTATTATTTCTCGAAAGTGGTTTTTTGGTGCGAATTATTCGCACGGGTCAACTAGTCAGATTTTATTTGTGAGGCTATGAATACTATTTAGAACAAATCCCTACTACTGTTATTGAAGCCGTATTGAAGCCATTCCGGCACAGTCTAGTGATATCGACGGCGCGGCGGCCTAACAAGAGACAGATGTGTCGGAACTTGGTTCGAGTCCCGGCGTCGGCATGGATGTTTGAAAAAATTTCCTTTTCTGTGCTGTCAACTTCGTCTTTCTCATCAGGGTTGGAGTAATTCCTTAATGACTTCTTGAGAAAGGCAACGGGAACCCACCTCATGATCAATTTAAAGGCTTTTTTTAGAGGTTCGCCATGATGACAACCCTAGAGCACCATTGAACACGAAGATTGCACTTCGGTGCACCATGAAAACAATAACTTATCAAGAAGAGACATCATCAATTATACTTCAGTAGAGATAACTTATGTACAATATGTTGTTCAATGTACTATTGCACTATCATAATAGATAATGGACTTCTTAGTTTATGTACAGAATTTTAAATTTATAAAGTAATGCTGACCATTTCATTAATATAAAGCATCAGAATAAGCATAAAGTGTCGTTCTTTTTAATTAGAATTTCTTAAAACAGCAAAATGCTATTCCAAATACAAGTCTTCAATATCTTTTAGGTTTTCAGTTTTTTTTTTATTATTTTGTTTGTTGTTTTTGCTTGTTTTTTTTTATTTTAATGAAATGAAACAGAAAAAGAAATCATAATGAAATCCCCCTTTTTTTTTATTCACTTTAGCCTAATTAAATTTCCCAATTCAGCAAAAAATGAAAACGTAAAATCACATATCATATAAAATATAAAAAAGTTCTTCCTTAATTAAAATCGGAGGGAAAATTTGTAATTAGAGATCAATTTAATTATAAACCTGATTTTGAAAAATAATTAACAATTCATTAATATTTTGGTAAAACAGATTAATTTGAAGTCTAATTCTCTTAAATACATGTGAAAATTATCAATATTTAATGCTTTGTTTATATTAGCAGGTTCCTTTATCACATTTACATAATTTATAATGTTTACGGAAAAGCATATTTGGAAATATTCTGATATTTCGTAGAATGGAAGATTTGGAAATATTGGAAACTTTTGCACAGTATTAAGTCGAGAGTTTGTCAAAATTTCAAATTTCATTTCGATTTATTAAACTGGATTAATTAAATTGGTTTGCCTAAAATTTAACGTAATTAATTTACATCTTTTTTCTTCTCCACTGGTGGATATCCTCTGTTGCAGGGCGCTTGGAGAATTAAAAATATCACCAAAATTAAAATATGACTTAGCTCATCCAACCAAAAGAAAAAAACTACTGGATATATTTTCTTTGAAGGAGTTTTGACCTCCGAGTATGAATTTCAATTAATTAACCAAAGTCCGACAGGAGAATTTTTTTTGTAAATACGAAACCAGGAAAATATTGAAAATGCATAATGTACATTCACGTCTTGGGTTGCGTCAACGGGAGTCTGGGACTACTAACAAGGTCAAGCCAGATGCGAGGCAGATTTATCCATTGCAGATCAACACGAAGGCTTGAAAGGATCTCGCTCTCGGGAGAGGAACCTTCCAAAAATAAACAATAAGAAGAAAAGGAAATCCTGTATCAAAAACTTCGGCTACCTAACTTCTAGCCAGGAAAAGCATTTAATTAAGGCAATAAAAAAAGAGAAGGACGGATGTGGTCTTAATAAGGAGGAATTTAATGTTCACAAATTGAAACATGAAATTAGAGCAATACTGAGAATGCTCGATTTTTACCATTCACCACTGTTACATAAATATCCATTAAAATACAGTTAGAAGCCCGATAAGAATTTATTAGTTAATAAATAATGTGCTTCTATTGTACTTCTCATTACCACTTTTTGAAGAATTGACTGTAATATTATTTTTTTTTACAAAACGCAATCTTTTCTTTACATGCTTTTAATTTTTGTTTAACAATTCTTTCATAAGCCACAAAATAGACAAAGAATTTTGACGGAGGAATAAGCAGCTGTGATTAACAGTTGACTGCAAATTGAATAAAGAGAATTCTAATTAAAATGCTTGACATATTATCTTATACTTAAAAAATAAATAAAAAAGTGTATTTTTAACAACCGACCAATATACAATGTCATTAGCAATAAACCAATTTATTGACATCCATTGCAAAGATCGTTTTCAAATTTTCATTTTTTCTTTTTCTTTTTCATGCTTCCATTTTTCTTCCATTTTTCCTTGTTTACATTTTTATTTCTACTTTTCCAAGTCTCCATTCAATTTTTTTCACGTTTCTATTTTTATTTCCATTTTTCCATATTTACATTTATTTTTATATTTTTTTCATTCTTCAATTTTTCTTTCTATTTTCAAAATTGTTCCATTTTTATTTCTATTTTATGTGGTTCCATTTTTATTTCCTTTTTATTTCTATTTTTCCTTATTTCCATTTCAATTTTTTCATGTTTCTATTTTTATTTTCATTTTTATTTCTGTTTTTCCGTATTTCCATTTTTATTTCAACTTTTTCTAATTTCAATTTTTTCATGTTTAAATTTTAATTTCCTTTTTGCTTTTAATTTTTTTCATATTTCCAATTTTAATTTCAATTTTTTCATGCTTCTATTTTTATTTCATTTTTTTCACTTTTTCTATAATTAATCACTTAAAAAAATAAAAAAAATTCTGTAATTTTTTTTTTTGAAGAGATTTTAGAATAATCGAAAATTCAGCAATAACCTTATGAATAATTATCATAACCTTTTGAATTACTTTCAATATCTTTGAAGGCTGAAACATTCAGAATTGTGGTGCTGTTTCCATTTTACTTTTTTCTGAAATCCTATCGGGAAACATCTGCTCGTATTGATTGATCGGTTCAAAAGGCTAAGTTCTGCTGCTTTTCAATAAACCCAATTTCAAACTTCTTCAGCTTCGAACCGTCAGTACAATCGAACTTCACATCCCTTGATAGAGATAGTAGTTTTATAAGATATTATTATTCTAGTTATATTTCTTGTAAAAAATTGGAGTGAAAATGTTTCGAAAGTTCGACATAATTATATTTGCACGGGCCAATTTGCAAATCTTGATTATTTTATCAATCACATTAGCTTTCATTCCAGACAATAATTTATCTATTTTTCAACAAGGAGGAAAATTTTGATCTACGAGATATATCTAATTAAACAAAAATAAAAAAATTAAAACCCTTTTAGGACTTTTTTTGCCAAAAAACTGCAAACAACTGTTCAAGCCGGTGTGGGCAGTGTCATGGTGTGTGGAATGTTTTCCTGGCACATGTTAGGTTCATTGATACCTCTGGAGGCACTTCAGGATGCCAGAGCGTACCTAAACATCGTCGCTGACCAAGTGCAACCATATATGTTAATGTACGGTTACATGCAATTTATCCTCATGCAGATATCCTCATGCAGTTTCTCCTCATGCAGATGCCAGCAGGATAATACGTCGGTGGACAAAGCTCGCATCACTATGGGATGGTTTGAGAACATGACGATGACTTTTCCTTGCTGTAGTGGCCCGCTCAGTCCCCAGATCTCAGCCCGATTGAAAATTTGTGGGATGAGCTGGAACGGGCTGTTCGCTCCAGGCCTATACCTCCATCAAATTTTCTGGAATTGCGTAACACACTCATGTCTCATGGTACACAATACCTCAACAACGTTTTCAGCATCGCCTGGAATCAATGCCTCGACAAATTCAGGCTGTTTTGAGGGCTAAAGGAAGCCCAAAACGCTACTATGCAGGTGTACCTAATAAAGTGGCCGGACAGTGTATATGGTGTGTATTTTGTTAGTACTATTACGCAACAGATGTTTATTTGAACCATGTTTATTTGAATTTTTTTGTTTGTCTTACTGAGTAGAACATACCTTTAAAGTTTAGGGAATTTTGAATTACTTGAATTGTTATGGAACAAGAAAATTAGGTTATCATTTCTTTTCTGTCCTTTCATGTGTTGATGAAGTTGTTCCCTGAGATGGAGAAACATCATCAACGTTCATCAGCTGTGGAAATATTTCACGAGTATGGAAGATACTGTGAAAGACTACATGTATCCTTTAATGGAAAGTTCTATACGTATAATAAATTAAAATCTCCTTTGTAAAAGTATATCAACAGCTTCAGTGTTTATGCTTAATTTACATCAGCTTTAAGTAACTCTATTAATAATTTCTCAGCAAATTTGTCATGTTTCACGTTTACAATTCACTAACAAAGGCTGGCTTTGTATTTCTTCTTTTCAAACGAACCTCGCTTTCATTTCAATGACCTACGAAATTGGAGTGGGAACTAAATCTACACGGAAATTGAGTTCCTATTCAATAAATATTTGTAACTTAATCTGAAATCAAATTCTATCTAAAACAGCTTGAAAAGCGTTTCCGATACTTGAAATCAGAGATATGGATTTGAAATGCTTCTGCATTGAACTGCTGTAACCTCATTATCAATATCAAACTGATTTGTCCTCAAACAAATGAAGCGTGGATAATAAAGGTAAATATTGTGGTGATTTATTCGTTGCCCTGGTTCGTGGAAATAAGATGAACAA
>JAFIDM010000005.1:11836039-11853486 GCA_023159025.1 Thereuonema tuberculata | reverse complement strand
TAAATAGAAATAAATATATAAATGCAAATATAAAACTCATCACAATATATTCCCTTAGGATCAATACATTACGAGATTTCTGTTAGGCCTAATCGCACTCTGGTCTAAAGTTGCCTAATGATTGTTCTTGAAATAAAAACCTTCAATAATTAAATGCTGTAAAAATAAAACTAGAAAACCTGTGAGGATTCGTTCTTATTTTAAGCCAATTGAAATTTGACGGACGCATTTATTTATGTAATAGACTCGGTTTCGCATTCAATGCGTTTTACCTTTTGTTAAGCCTGTTTCTCGGAGGCTTATGAGCTCACTCAGTCTGTGGTGTGCATGTTTTTCCTTCTTATAACTTTTGAACTACTAGATGGATCTTCTTGAAACCAGGTATGCATATTAATGGACTATCTAACTTATGTATTGAAATCTTCTCCAAACGAATCCTTCGAGAAGTCCACACAAAAATTTCCATAGAATAGTCTGTAATCCAAACAATGGATTTTATTCTTTATCTATTTTAATCCCCTTTTCGTTAATCCAATAATTAGCACTTATTGATTTAGTTAAGCACTTGATGTGATTAAGTTAATCCGATTTGGATAACATCACATTTAAGGATTTTGTTTTTGTAAAATTTATTCTATTTGTTATTAGCAGATATCAGATTTTGAAAATAACAGACTTTTCGGTACTTGCCTATTAACTGATACCGTTAGTCATTTCGAAATGGAAAGTATTTTTTTTTTCTGTCGTATTTCCAAACGAAACATCCTGGAAGGATCCTACCTCACTTTACCTAACCTATTGTTAATTAAAAGCAAAATCTTGTTTGTTTTTTTTTTATTTCCAAACGAAACATCGGATGGTATCACAGATATCAGTTAATACATAAATACCGGCTTTTGGATATTATCGCTTTCACGACTTCAAAAATAAAAAAATAACAAGAAAAAAAGAATTTTTTAATTTGCATTTCAAGGAAAGTAGGCTTCAAGTTCTTCAAAATTCTTTGTTGGAATTATTTTCCCCCGAAAAAAAATTTAGATTTTCAATATAACAAATGCAGGACCGGCACGAGGAACCTCGGTGCCCTAGATCCAAACTAAAATTAATCATTTCTGTGGTCAAATCTTTAGCATTATTCATTAAATTCAAGATTTTCAAATACAATAGAAACTAAAAACAAATAAAGATGAGAACTACTGACTTACTACCATAATACAAATTAAAATATAAGTTTATTGCACGCGCTTTAATATTCGAAAAATTGACTCCCTCAATCGTTTGACTCTAGATAGTTCCCCGGTTGGCCTAATGGTTAAACCGGACTAAATGTTTTCATATTACGAAGTTTCTATTTGTTTGATGATAGATCAGAAAAGAAAGGAATACATGAAAGTTTATTTAACAGTTACATTAATATTAGATAGCATGAAATTTGTTTAAAAAAAAAACTTAAAAGCAAAAAATTAAGAGGATTGAAAATCGAATAAAAGTTTAAAAAAAACCTACCCGAAGTAATTTAGCAATCCTCTCCTCCTCCACTTATGGGTTTTTCGGAGAATTTAATTGAAAGTTTTTTTTTACTTTTTCATTTTTTCGAACGAGCAGAATTGAAGTCTCCATCCAAATCAAAACGTTGTGAGTAGCGAAACATCATTTACCAATAATAGAGAAATAGTTCTTCTTTATGACTTGCTCTACTATAAGATAAAAATCATTAATTTTTTAACTTGAAAATATCTTTAAGTAACAAGTAAAAGTAAAAGTTTAATTAAGCTTAAGTCTCTAAAATTTTTAAGTCTAACAGTTCCAGTACAAAAATAAAACTAACAAGATTGTGAATAAATTATTTAACGTGTTTCGGTGTGCTGAAAGTAAAATCAGAAATACACTTAATTAAAATTAAAGATATTTACAATTTAAAGTGCGAAACACATTAAAAAATTGATATGAGTTTCTGCTCCCTTAGGTTCTGATGAAAGCTCCCATATGGGAGCAGAAACCAGTAACGATTTTTTATTTATAAATATCTTCAATTTTAATTGTGTGTGTTTCTTATCTTAATTTCACCTACTCAAAACTAACACGAACTTACAAAGATATCTAGTCTATTGTAAGTCTGTTTTTATTATTTCAATGGGAATCTGAAAAAAGTTTCTGATCTCATTAACCGTCATCAGCTACAGTTACTCATTCTTCAAATCTCTCAGAGGCATAGGAAGAGAAACTAAAAACAACTTTTGTCTTTGTGTGTGTATGTTTTTTATAAAGCAAGATAATGCATTAATATCCAGTTTATAGTAAGTTGTTAATGCGTAGCTATTAAAAAGAAAACTTAAACTGATTGTAAAACTATATAAGATTATTAACAAACAAAATTCTAAATCCAATTATTTGCTTCATCTAATAAAAAACAAAGCACCTGATTAGCGTATACGAAACATACATGGACCTCGTGCATGTTTCATTTTCTACAAGTAATAATTTTAAAAGATATATAATACCATTCAGAAAAAAAAACGGAATTTTAAGCACAAACAAAATAACATAAAAAAAAGAAAAAAAATAAGAAAAAGTCCTCGTATGCCATAATATTCCTATCCAAGCATTGTCGTAACCAGGATTCCAACCTGGGTCCTACCACAAGGCTGAGAATGTGAACACTAGCTGAATAAAATCATTCAGAATACCTTTTTTCTTAAGTATTGTCACGATACCGGAGAAAGAACATGTCTTCAGGTCGGAATTCGTATTTTTCTCTTCTCTAGAAGTCGTAAGAGATCTAGTAAGGTATGACGCATATCCATCCTATTTGTAGTTTGTTTTGTAGAGATGGACCGACAGACGGACAAAATGAACATAAGAGCACTTCGTACACTTATTACATTATTATCACGGAGTGCTAATAATGAAACTTACTATAAAATTTAATAATCTTTTTATAAACACTTTCCCTTATATATTGAAGACGAGGAAAATTAATTTTCCTTCCCTGTAATTCCTTTTATTGTTTCATCCGAACCCTGATTCCTTTATTACCACTACATTCTATTCCTTGCTTCCTCAAATTCCTCTACTTCGTATATCTATTTTCACTTGGAACAAATTCTTCCCAAAGATAACAATTTGAATATTTCGTTAATTAAAAATACTTCTCAATTCTGTTAATTTGTTAAACTAAACAACTAACAAAAAAAAAAAAACTAAACTAAACTAAAAAAAACAAAATAGTAATATTAAATTATTAATAATAAGTTAATTCAATGTTTAATACTTCTCGAATGCAAGTTTGAAAGTAAAAGATAGCAGAAGAAAGTTTAGTGTTTGTTCAAGAAAAAAAGACACATACATACAGACATTCTGTCTTTTCACACACACATAAATACAGACATTTTGTGTGTTTGGGTCCGTTAGCCAAGTGATAAGGCGTTTGACTGCGGGTTGGAGAGAGGTAACTGTAATCTCTCACCTCGGTGGATTTCGGGAATTTCTCCTCCGTACGGGTCTAAGGGTACACCCAGCCCTCTGTAGAATGGGTACCGGGTTTCTTTCCTGAGGGTACAGGCGGGAGAGCGTTGGGCTGACCAACCCATCTCATCTCAGTCCCGAGGTCAATGAAATGTTTAGGAGCTTTACCTCCAGCGTCCCCATTGCACAGTGGGATACACCTATTGTCCTCCAAATGAGAGATGGCCGCCCTGTTTTTGTGAGATCTGCGCATGTATGATCGATTAGTCTGGTCAGGCACTTCCGTCTGATTTTATGACAGGAAGCCGCCATTACGGTAATCGCTTGTTACTTTGCAAAAGAGCATTGTATTTATGAATAATATATATTTATTTATTTATATAAATACTTATTGTTAGCAACTGGTATTGAAATAACGGTAAATAGTCGAGAGAAGTTTTAATTTGGCGTTATCAACATGTCTTTCTCAGTGAAAACAGACGAGGGCGTCCATTCTGACAGGAAAACATAATTGATCAGCCACCGGAAGGGCTGCGCAGTTCAAACTTCCGCCGGCCAACTTTCATTTGGAGGACAGTACCTATATACTTTAGAATATTTTTAGGACGCAATTAGGATTCATCGCGAATTAAAAAAAAAATATCTTTTAATTCAAAGTAGCTTGAAAATGCTGTGTATTTTATTTGTTCCCGATTGTATATGTGAGCCAAAAAAATGTTTGAAACGAAAAACACTTCTTTATTTTTATTACAATTACGCCCATTACCTCTTTGGACATTAGTTTTATTCTTTGAAAAGACAACGAGATAAATTAATGCATTTAGACAGTGTGAAAAGCAAAGCGGTACCATAATATGCACAATTTTATAAACAAAATGTGTTCAGACGGGTCGATATTGGGGGGGGGGGTCGTCTATCGCCGTTTTCCTCTTTATCGGAAGCAACCGCTTTTGACCCCCAACATCCGGTCAGGGAGTGGTCCTAGAGGTCTGATTTTTTGGACGTGGTCACCTACTTTTTGATGCTGAACACAATGGTGAACGTTACATTCTAATAAGCAAGCATAAAACTAAGAGCGGTCCCCTATTTTTACAGGCAAGCTGTAACCTAGGGGCCGCTAAAAATCCTGATCAGACGGAGAAGGCTGTAGATTTCAACTGTTCACTTTTCTGGAAACTTTAAACTTAACAGCCTAATTTTCTTGTATTGTTTACTGAACATACGACATGTTTTGGAATCATTTGAATATTTTTCTTTGATTATTTGTCTGTAAACGCCATCACGTTCAAATGGCTGGACGGGTTTCTATAAAACTTGATACATTGCTTCTTTATGATCTTACTTAAGACGAAAATAAATGTAATTTCATTTTTAAGTAGGACCATATTTTCGTCTCCATCAGTCTCCGTAAATCTCTCGCTGAAACAGCTGGCCTGATGTTTTTAAAATTTCGTACGAGGCTTTGTATACGTCAACTTAAAATACAGTATCATTATTTCGTCTTCACACCCCTCTTTCTTAAAATTAATCCATCGGTTCATGACCAGTCCCTATCATGCGATGATAGCTCAGAGTAAATAGATTTATTTTTATAATAAACTTTATATCTTCCTAATGTTATATACTATTAAAGATATTAGTAAGTGAGAAAAAAAAGACAGAAAACGAAAAAAAAAGCTGTGCTTAAAAAATTGTGCACATGCAAATAGTTAAATATCTTCTGAAAACTAAAGAAAAAACAAGTGAATATAATTTTGTGCTAAAGCATAAATTTAAGGGCGACCCATAACAATAAATAAAAAAATAACAATAATAAAAAATGAAGTACCTAAGGAAAAGTTTAAAACAAGGTAGGAAAATAATAATAAAAAAAAAAACACGTGGACATTGAGAAAAAAGATTAAGAGGAAAAAAATTAATAAATATAGGGATTCGAACCGATAACTTTCAGTATATGAGTTCGAGACCTTAAGCTTTAGCTGATAATTGAAATGAGATGGTTGCATTTCTAACATTTAAGCTAATAGCGGAAATACAATGAAAACAATGCCAAATATCTAGAACAGGTTGATATTTAATCTCAAATAGGTTAGGTCGGCCCATGAATATCCCCTATTCCTATCGTGTTTTGGCGTCTCAACATGATGGTGAAATCCGTTTGTCGATCCGACCCTTTCGTTCGGGAGATGTTGAGGTGGACAGACACGGACGGACGGACAGAACAGACGCAATAGCTACCGATTTTGGTCGTTAGCACACTAGTTCCCTAATGGGAAGCTAAAAAACTAGACTAGAAACTGAAAAGTAAGAGTGAAGTATCTTGAAAAATTCTTGAGGATAGAGTGAAAACTTTAGGTGAAATGATTTGTAGTCAATGCGGTACTTTAAAAAAAGAAAATAGCTGTTGTGAAATGCTGACGAAAGAAAAACACCAGGAGACGATTGAATCATAGCAGATACTGTTACAGTCAAGTCTGAGTAAGCAACAAAGAAACTGAAGTGTTAGTATCCAAATTATAATGAGAACAGCCACAAGAGTTCGCTGAAGTCGTCAAAATGGCTGACGTTGTTAGACTATTAAGTTTCTGAAATGCCGTTAAGAAGCTGTGACAACTTTTATAAACTCAGCAAGTTAAGACATTCTGCGATAGAACTTCAACGACCAGTATGAAAGATTCAAAGCTGGCAATTTGAGTAGCTTCGACGCTTTAAAAAACTAGAGACAGGTGACATTTATCCTGTGCGCTGACAGACATCTTGAAGACTTCAAGTTTTCTTTTTAATACGACACCTCTTCAAGAAGTGGCTGCAGAGGGTTGTTTTAAGAAGAAAATAAACTGAATTTGCAAAGAATAATACGGATTTCTGCCTAATGGTAATTCAAAATATAAGAAAACAATTTGAAATTAATAAGTATTGTTACAGTTATGATCATGCATTAACTGAGCAGGTGTAGGACTTTCATTACAAATTATTATTATTGCAATAATAATAGGTTATTATTGTAATAGCCTATCTAAGATTTTTATATATAAAAAAGAGAATATATTAAAATATAAAATAGAGAAGCAGATACAACGCAGTCTGTGTATTTGCATGGCGCCCAGAGACTGACTGGAACCTCTTGGACTGCCTATATACAGTAGATGGAACCATTCCCGCTGATTGCTTATCCTGAAATCAGTCGGTTTTAGGCTTCTCTTACAAGCCTTATATTCCCGGTTTGTCCGTCCGTCTGTGGACAAGTATCGTTACCATCTCATTAAATTATCAACAATCCCAACAATCGCAATAATTGAACTTTTTGCATTGGAAACAATCACATTTATAATATAGCTCAGCAACAATTTCGCCTGTTGCATTCGCAGCAATCACATTTATAATAAATAAGGAAATTAAAGTTATAATTCAATAGAAAGTACGTATCAGAAGCCGTTGCGAAGCATTGTGATTGGTTTACTAATCACTATCCCTATCATGTTTTGTTTTTTGTTTTTTTTTAAATTATGTGTATTGCTGTACTTTACCTTTTAATGACAAATAATTTATGCTGGTGTCTAAAAACTGTTTCTTCCAATAGAATAAAGAACTTCAATACAAGATAGCTATCTCACTTATATAATAATATAAAGCACTGTTTTTTATAGTAATAGATACTATTCAGCATGTGATTTTTATTTTCACTTTATTCATACTACACTATGAACAGCTACAGTAAACTTAAAAAATGACATTTAAATTCTTTGTTTCTCTCATTTCTAATCATATTTATTTTTCAAAACTGCTGTCGGAAAAAGTACAATAGTCATCTAAATTATTTGGACAGGGGTTCATGTTTTCTGGTCCCTCGAAAGTAATTTGTGTGAATGTTGAGGCTACGATCTATTAAATTCAATAATAGATCCTTTTTAGTCTTTTTAGTCTACTGATCTAGATCAGCAGACTAATATTCTCCTATTGTCTGTCCGTCTGTGAACTAGTATCATTAAAATCTCATTAAATTATCATTAAAATCTCATTAAATTTTAATGATTAACTTATGATTGCACAACAATCACAACAATCGCAACAATTGGTCTTTTGCATTCGCAACAATCACACTTATAGTGATTGTTGTGATTGTCAAAAGGCGCAATTGTTGCGTTTATTGGAAATAAACACAAGGAAATTAAAGCAATATCAAAGATCAGAAGACGTTGCGAAGCATTGTGATTGGTTTACTAATCGCTTTCCCTACCTTTTTCACCTTGAATTACACGTGGTTCCGTTTATAGAATACCTTATTTTAAGGGACAGATCGCTTAAACTTACAGAAAAATGTTCCATGAATCTACTTAATTGAGACAAATGGTCTTCAGATATTCTTCTTGAAGAGTAACAACTCGTGCATTCACTTCAATTCCTAAAATCTAAAAAGTTAAATTCGCTACGAGAAAAAGCGAAAAATAATGATTTTGGTTCAAGTTGATTAAAATATGGGTCAGTCGTTAATTTCAATGTACATCATGACAAAAAAATCTATTAACACGAAACTTTCCACCAAAGATCCTTAGACTTTGTAATTTAGAATCAGAATCAATCTTTTTGTAGAAGCGGTCCCTGAGAAAGTGGGAACTTTAATTTCTTTTATCTCTCTTTCCCATTCGTTTACATGACATTCATCTTTAGTATGACATTCAATTTCTCTTTTAATTCCTTCCTTATGTAAGACTAAGATACCCCAGTTAAATAATGAAAATGTAGCAGTGCCATCTGTGATCTCAAATAACATTTAGTTAATTTGTCAAATGTGTTTCGAAATTAAGAATAATTTACCGATTTAAGAACATCTGTTTCTGCATATTTTTTAGATGGAGATACAATACCGGTGATTCATAAAGTACTGGAAAGTACTGGTGGATTTCACCGCCCCTATCTTTTAAACTACTGCTCATAAAAAGCTGAAACTTATTATATACAATCGACAAACATATAAGAGTTATATTTTCATATTATTATTTATTCATTATTATTTAAATTCATTTAATTTGCTAAATTATTATCGAAATTATTATCCCCAATATATCGAAATTATTATCCCAAAAAACTATTCGACTGTCTCCCAAAAAAGTCATTGTCAGAATGCATTTTCAAAAAAATACAGTTTTTTTTTTAAACAAAGGAATTAATGACAGAAATGTTGAGATTAAATTTTCCCAATTAGGTTTCTGTATCATTTGAATATTGGATCCAGACTTAGAGCTTAAACAACATCACAACAGTTATTTAAATATACGATATATTGGGGGTGTTTGAACACAAATAAAATGAATTTCAATAATAATGAATAAATAATAATAATATTAAAATATTATTATTACATATATAATAATATAAAAAGTTTCAGATTTTTATGAGCAGTAGTTTAAAAGATATGTGGCGGTGAAAACCACCAGTACTTTATGAATCACCCGGTAGACGCAATACAAGTAGATTGTAATCTGCTCTTATATCATGTCTTTATTTTTAATGTAAGTATTACCAATAAGTTGTTTATTAATATAATGCATTAGTCCTTCGTATATAAAACTTGTACTATACGTAATAGAAGTATTACAATATAAGTATATGTGTCTGCATGAGAGCAAGTCTTTGCAATTAATGAAAGGATCGCAAGAGAGAATCTCTTGGAATCACTGCCTATAGATCTTCCACTTTGTTTTCTTCTACAATTTCTGACAAATACAGAAGTATTTCAAAATCGGATTTACTAGTTTGTGTCAAGTATTTCCCATTTCTTGTTGAATATCAAGTGTACTTAACCTTTGAATTAAAGTTAGGGTATTTAAATTATAGTCAAATATTACATATATGATTTTAATATTTTATTAGTGGTCATGCAATAAATCTTTTTAGAAATGGGCTTTTTTCTCATTTTTTATAATATATTTAATAACATTCGCTGCACAACTTTTGCGCTACATATTTTCAGAATCACGAATATAAGGAATCAGGTAAATAGGAGGCGAGTATTAAATACTTGATAGAAACTAGAAAATCCGATTTTGAAACGACTATAGCATATTTGTCGTTCAGAAAGTTGTAGAAGATCTTTAGAAAGCGGAAGATCTATAGGCATTGATGATTCCCACACATTCTCTTTTACATTAAAAACAAAGACATCAGAACAGATTACCTTCACTGCTTTTGTCTCAGCAGCAAATTAGAATCAGATTAGTAACACGGGACCATCTTCTGGAGTTGATCTGATGGAAACGTGATCACTTTGTCGATTGAGTTGGAGAATACGTTTAAGCCCAAGAAAAGGATTGATCAAAGAAGGATTAAAGTAGAAACTCTCGTGAACAGACTCGTTTCAGAGATCTTTTTAACATCTATATTCCATGCTTGCTTATCTCCAAATCCCACGAAGGTTATACTATGTGTTGGGAACTTAAATCCCACAATAAAAGCAGGGGATTTGGCCTTTCAAAGTTATTTATATTAGAAACAGACTCACAGACTTAGAAGTGTCAATTCACGACAGCTTTAGGAAATCACAGATAAGTTATCGATTGTTATTGTCGAATAATAATGTTCAATAGAAAAAAAATCGGAATTATTGACTATCGAAAATTACGAAAATCAATGCTGAACTGTGCGGTAATAGAGTACAGTTCCGGAATTGATAGTGTAGGCTTTATGTAATGAATACAACTTGTTCAATTGTAATAAGCTCAAATGACCATGATTGGGAGTCCTCTATACATGAAGGAACGGTATTGATATGATTGGTGTTCTAAGAAAGGTCAGTTTCATATTACTTCATGGTATTCACGGGCATAGAGATATTATATAAATATGCCATATCTTTATGACATATTTATTTAATTCTTGGAGAAACTTACAAACGAAGAGCGAAAATTCAAGTAGTCATTGAAAGAAACAGATAAACACTCCTTGAAAAAGCTAGTTTCCTTTTCTACGATTATCTTAATATTTTGTATTAACGCGAACATGAATTTTATTTATAATTTTATATGATGAAAATTTCTTTAACGTTCATTGTGTGCAAGAGAGAACAATGTGGCGAGTTCTCTTTGCCAAGTATAGTAGGTCTTTAGTGCTGAAACGAAGATTACAGGAAGTCCCGTGAGTAAATATTCGAACTTTTTAGATTTGGACTCTTGAATTGTCACCGGGGAAACATCTTCACAATGTGAACCATATGAAGTACGCTTACAGAGCTTGTTTCCTTATTTTCATTCGCCATCTTGGAATAAAATGGAGGACGGCTTAAAAATTATCATATATATAAAAGTCAAACTTTGTATGCTTGTATGCTGGCTATGTTTGTATGTTCTCTATATAATTTAACACCGTTTGACTGATTGGAACCAAAATTTGCATAGATACCCTGCGGAAAATATAGGCTACCTCCTTGAGGGCAGCTATCGCCAAAGGGGTGAAAAAGGGTGAAATCTTGAACTAGCGCCACATATCCGTCTGGTGGCGACAATGGGAACAAGGTTTGATGTAATAGGGTTGTGGAGAAGAGGAGAACTAGGACTCCCCACGACTTAAAACCAAACATTTTTATAGAAACTTAGTAAAACTATTGAATTTAGCATTTAAGAGAACAATTATTTAGCAATAATTTGAATGCTAATTATGTAGCATTGAAGCAATTACAAAATTAGTCGTAGGGGAAGATATTAAAACTAGCTAATGATTAAATTAGAAGTGGAATTGACTCAACCAAAGCATTCTGAAGTCGAATGAGCTAAGGAGAATTCGGGACGGAATATTCCAGAAGAAAAAATACACAAAGAGAAAATTAACGTTTTTATTCAATAATCCGCAGAAGGAAAAGGGAAGTGGTTAAGTGAGATGTAAAGGAAATTTTCCATTTGAGTACACCCCCGCATAACAGATCAACGTCTCATTAGTCGTATTTGCAACGATAAAGCGAAGCCAAATCATCGTAAAAGCCAATAAAAATTTCCTTAATTTCGTTAAAATGTTGAGCTAATAATGCCTTAAGGAGAAGTCACGAGTCGTAATGTGATCTCAAATCAATAAGTGCATGCACGGAATTCGTCACTCTACCGCCGAAATCTGGCCCTTGATAAAAACCAATAAAACCTGCGAGAAGTGATCATTAAGAAGAAAGTCAGGCTCTCTGCAATTAACCTCTCTCTGGCACGTGATCTGATTAAGAGAAAAGAAAACTAAACATTCCAGAAACTAAACTAACTTCTAAGACAATTTCTTTATATATACGTGGTGTTATATGAACAGATAATCATACATTAAATGTTCTACATAATTGAAATAGTACACATAGGTTCGGATCGCCTTAAGAAAGAACTCTCACTCAATTTGTTTTGTATCCAATCAAACGTTAAGTAGAAAGAGACAACTTACTATCGAAATACCCATTCATTACATCGTAATCACAATAATTCAAGAATTGTTTTCTTACAAATGTTAATTAATTTACCATTACCATTACTCTTTCAATATCCCTGTTGATTTTGATAAAAACCGGACCCACAAGAGCTAAATTTATCAAAATTTGAATTTCTGAAAAACGATATTAACAAGATTAATAATCATAAATTAAATACAAGGTCAAAAAATTTACAATCACTGTTCTTTGATATATTATTTTTTGAATCTACTCATATAGGTATTCTAATACTGGGACGACAATTAAATCTGTATCTATTGTCTTCCAAAATGAACTTATAAGATGTTGTCAGTCAGATGCATCGAAATTTCATCATATGACGTTTGCAAGATACTGTGATATGAATGTATTTATTGTTGCACGTCTGACCCTTACGTTGCACTGTACATTAGCTCTAATATTTGCAATGCATTCAAAATACATCGGTAAGAGAGAAAAAAATATTAGAACAAAAAAAAAATGTTCAAAAAGTGTTAGAATGAAATTCTAATTCGAAGTATAAATAGTCAACAGTTTTGCCATTGAATGTTCAACTCAAAAACTATACTTCCTAAGAAGCTGAAACTTTTACTAAATGTTTGGTTGACTGCAAGATAAATCCCTATTCATCTTGTATAGCTGACCCAACACTTACAAAGTTAGGGGCCTAAAACCACCAGGTATTCCAAAGTTGTCAGGAATCACTATTTGAAAGTCTTAAAATAAGCTTTAAACTCAAAAAGCTTAAACTACACTATTCAGGTAAAAAATAAATGAAACAATACTTGGTCACATACTTTCAATGTTGGGTTGCACTACAAAGAATAGGGATATAATCCAAACGAATTCAGTTACTGTATGTAATAAATTGTATATTATTATAATAAATTCAACAATCATAAACAGTTATAACAAAACCGTAATATGAAACGTCGCAATGATATATGTGATATTGTATCGAGGATATATTTAGTAATGCGATTTTTTTTTTAACATTTCTGTGAGAAATTCAATTTTTAATCACTGATAAAATTAAATTAAAACTAGCATCAAGGCTTTGAAATATTTATATTTTTATTTTCATTGAAACCGAAAGTTAAGAGTATGTTCTTTTGTTGTGTGTAAGCACGTGAGAACACAATGGATGTGTTGAACACAGCATGAACGCGGACGTTCAATTGTTAATTGTGAATAGTAGAAGATCGTAAAAATGGCGTTACGATGAAAACCGAAATAGCAATGATGCTAAGGTTTTAAAATAGGAATCGGATGAGTTCCTATCCGTTTGTGCTATAGATTAGTTTTGATTTTGAAACTCATATTGTGTTCAATTAAAGGCAGACGGCCTTAAGCATTAATTAAGTAAGAATTAATAGTAGAGTTAAATTAATTCTAAGAAAACGGCTAGGCGTACTGAAATCGCAACATCTCGTGCTCAACCACGAGAGCCTCTTATTCAAGGGCCTCTTGCCCTTGAATAAGCATGCCAAATTTCAGGAAGATTCTTTCAATAGTTCAGATATTCTTAGGAATAAACACATACTTAGAATGGCTGATTTGATGAGCTTCTATTGTTAAGTAAGCTCCAAATTGCCCCTTGATTTATGTAAAAGGCAAAAGACTGGACATTTAAAACCTTTATATCTTGTATTCATCAGATCTAGTAATAGAAATAGTTACGTACCCTTTTCTTTTTTAAAAAAAAGCATTCGTTTTTCAAAGTCTTTCAAATTAAAATTTATGGATCATCATCTTTGATACTTATCCATCATCTCCAAACCTCAAATATGAATACTAAGTTACAAGAAGTACATACAGCAGTTCAGAAGTTGTTAGAGGCGAAGCACCTCTAAAAGACACACATACACACTGACTGATGCACTTTCCTAACAAATAAAAGGACTTTTTTTAATATTTCCTCAACTCTAGCATCGCATAAATAGTCGAAGTTAGTTTGGAGACTTTTCCAAATAAATTTGTACAGAAAACAATTTTGAAACGCCATTATTGTTTACGAAGAATTAAAATGTCAACTTGCATGCTTTCAAGCATAAACATACGTGGCTTTACAAGTAAATTCAGCGAAATGCATTCAGTGAAAGCGCTTCGTGTCCCATCAGCTGCTAATGTGGGAAAATCCGGCGTTGATTTGTGGGCGAGAAACGGTCCACTGGTTTGCCTCGGATAAACTACACCCCCTTCGGCGAATTCCAACCCCCGTAGGATAACACGCTTGAATTCTCGCAAACCCCATGACTAATGGACCAATCCTCGCGGTTAGTGATTGACGGATCAACCGCTACTCCCCCATCCTCACTCCCCCACAGATTATCACGTGATCAAGCCAACAAACCGAGGAAATATGAGGAGATCAAATTATAGAGCGCATTTCGAGACAGGCCAATGATAAATGGCTTTGTACCAATGGCAGATTAACTGTATCTTTGGTTGTACAACACCATGTTCCACGTGTTCTAGTAAAAAAAAAAAACTTACAGATGGTCATCAATCTTAGATGCCGTTTTATGTCCTCATTTAAAGACTCATTTCGTCTTAATTAACCCGACATAATGGAACAAGAGTTCCAAATCACAGTTAATTACCTTGAAAACCCCAGGAACTTCCAACAGAAACTCGCAGACAGAGTAAATGAAACCTTCTCTCAACATAAGACTGTTCTAACTGAAGACAATTCTGGAATCGATTCTCTCTTTAAAATATTCATTAAAGGAAAATACAGCAATTTTTAATGTTTTTTTTTAAATATATATCATTGTTATTTACATCAGAATCCCCGTAAATCTCTGTATGTAAATATAAATTTGATCAGTAGTTTTATAAATTAATGTGGGTATGCTATAATATTAAAAAAGACGAAACTGCTTGCACACACATAATAAATTACATATTTACATTTAAAAATCCGTAATCGGTTTCACTGGTGAAGTCACCAGTTTCTTCAAGCGAATTGAAAAAACCCCATATAATCTGCACTATTTATCTATACAACTGTAACCAATGTTAAAAATGACTGGCCAAGAATTGGACGTTGATAAACCGGAGATTATTGCCAAATCTAAGAATACTCATGCTCATAGATGTATAAAATCAGTGCCTATCATGTTAAATAAATGTGGTGTTAAATAAATATTTTTTTATTGCTGTAGTATGGTTATTTAGATAGTATATATGTGTTGTATTGTTCACGATTTTCAACAACAGAATATATTGGCAGTATTTTTGCTTATTACCTGCTATCTACAAAAGTTAATTCACATATGTATGAAGTTCTGACTTCTCACATACAATTTTGAGGTACGATCAAATGACTACGCTGCATTAGTCAAAAACGTAAAACCGTCGTAAATCGAGAATATCAGTATTTAAGAAAGTGAATTTTTTTGTTTTTTTTTCAGAATTATTTTAAAAATTCACCTTATTTACGATATGGAAATTTCGAAATGATACCAAATCAATCCAATTTCAAATATTTCAAAAATCCAAATATTTCAATGTTACTTAGAAATAAAAATATGTCTTTACAAAATAAGATTTACAGTAAAACCTCGTTAAGTCGTCACCCGGATAAGTCGTCACTCCGTTTAAGTCGTCGTTTTCCTTTGGTCCCGACAAGGTCTCATACACAATAATGTAAAATAACCCTCTTTTACCCGTCACCAAATTTAATTCTACTCCGGATAACTGGTCACCCTCAAAAATGGCCAAAAGCATCTTTTTTCTCTATTTTGCATGCCATCGTATTGTCTTTTCAGCCCCACCCCTTCACTTTAAGAAATCCAAGCCTTTACGGGGAATTTTCGACCATGCCTGTCACTTCATTCCTTTCCTACCCCTTCGGAGGATTTGGGTTCTTGGAATCTCCCTGCTAATCATTCAAAGCACACTTCTCGCTGCAACTCTGTCGAGTGTAGACGTTTTTCTTGACCGCTCCTGGGCTTGACTTCATTTCATAGCGAGTAAGCCGCGCTATAAGGGCTATTTTTTTCTCTTGCAATTTCGTGGTTCGGTTACGTTTTTAACATCAAGGGGAAACGAAAACTTATCTCGTTATCTTTTAAAGAAAAAAAAGACTTAATTGCACTTTTTGAAAAATCAAATTTTTCGAAAACAGCTTTTGCCAAAGAACACCCTATTCCCAGGACTACATTAAACGATATTCTATCATCGAAACAAGTAATTGAAGAAGCTGACTGCAAAGACAAAAGAAAGAGAATGAGGAAATCGAAGTTTGACGAGATCGAGGAGGTCTTAGTTCGATGGCTAAAAAATGCCAGATCGCAAAATATGCCGATTTCTGCCATGATTCTCAAAGAAAAAGCCACGGAAATTGCTAAGGAGTTGAACATTGAAGATTTCGGGGGCAGCAATGGTTGGCTGGAACGTTTCAAAGACAGACATTGCCTTTTCTTTTAAAACGATTAAAATGTAGTAACTATAAAAAAGTTTTTTGTTTTTATTTTCCACTCATTCATTTGCATGATTTGATTTCTGAAAATCTTGTTTTTCTCACCGAATCCTACAGCAATTCATGAAAATACTGTATTTCAGTTTATTTTTTGTTTTTGTTTTTTTCAAAAATTCCCACTGCGCCTAAGTCGTCACTCCGAGTCAAAAATATTTGGTCCCTTGAGTGACGACTTAACGAGGTTTTACTGTATTTTGAAAAATGAAAACAAAATGTTCATGTCACTTATTTCTCATTCAAATAGACAATCAAAGAAGAAAAGGTTTAAGTTGGATATTTCCCTGCTTTGGTCAAATACTTGTCCTAATTTAAACAGAAACAATCTCCAAGTTTTGAAGTTTACTAAATCCAATTATTTTAATCAAATTCATGCACGAGAAATAACATTTATCCAGTGTCTTGACTACAATAGTAGATGTCAATAAACTTCAACACTAATCGTCAATGAAAGGAAGTTATACTATCCAAACTATATAGTTACACTACTAAATGCTTCAAGATGATTCCTCCACTATCTAATACAGGTAGATAAGATAAACACGCGAACTGATCTTCAACTATAAGCCATAACAACCTACTTTTGTAAAAGACTTAAATTTGAGATACGATCACTTAACAGTTCTGTTTTTGAATCACTTACATTTCAATATCTTTTGTAAGAATAACAGAATTTATAAGATTAATTCAAATGAAAACGACACCAAAGGACATAGTAAAAAATGCCAATGGGTTTATTGAGGGATTTTAGACACCGAACATAAATGATGCCACTATGGTGTTATAACGGAGTGACAAGAATAGCAGTACGCTTTCGTTCACGATGTCGTGCTAGAGTACCGTCCAAACCATCATGATTGAAGCAACGAACTTTAAACAGCGAGCGTTTATCCGTTTTTTGATGCCGGGAGTACAGAAATCCATTGCAGCATTAATAACGTGAACCAAAAATGTTTTTGTCACATGTTAAAGAAAGGAGCAAGGGGTACCGAGAGGTTATTGTTGACTGATGATTCGAGACTAGGACAACGTGATATTAACGATGTTTCCGTAGCGGAAGTTGATAGT
>JAFIDM010000005.1:11814629-11832231 GCA_023159025.1 Thereuonema tuberculata | reverse complement strand
TATAAATATTAATATAACTTATATTTAATTTAATATATACATCAGCACTAATTAATATATTTTGTTAGAATATCTTAAAAAAATAGATGAAAGGAACAAAATTATATGTTAGAAAATTTATTCAGTATTATATTGTTTAATTATGACTTAAAAACTTAGTTCAAAAAAGTTTATAGTTCCATCCAATACACATAATACAATAAAAGAAAAATAAAACTTAAAATTGAAATAAAAACTAAAACATGCTAAAAATAGTCCATATAATAGTCCATAATGGACTATTTTAGCATGTTTTAGTTTTTATTTCAATTTTAAGTTTTATTTCTCTTTTAATGTATTATGTGCGTTGGCTGGAACTATGAACTTTTTACGCACGTTAAATTATTCATTTTAATTTAAAAACTTAGTTCTTAGTTAAAATTTTTCCAACAAATAGAAGCATTACTTGTAGTAGCAGAAAAAATAAATACTAAATATATTAGGAAATCATCACGGAACTGAATTGAGTCAATAACTTTCAATCAATAGAATTGACATATTCTTGTATTTACATAATTACAGTGAAACATTAACTAGTCTTAATACAAGTATAAAACACCACAACGAACACCAATAAATAGATTAATATAAAATACATTTATTAAAACAGCAAATTTCCTTTATCAAGCCTAAAATATTACTAAAGTCTCGATAATAACAATTTATTGATACGAGCATGAGAATAACATTAAAGAATTGTTAAAGTTTCAACAAACCTTTGAATCAACCAATATTTGAATAAAGAATCCAACAAAACATAATCAAAACATACTTAAAAATTCAATCTTCAAATTTCACATTATTACGGCAAAATAAACACAAATTATTTATTAAATCACTAGCCATTCTTACAAAGTTATAATTGACCTCAACTCCATCGATTCTATTTAAATTATTACCTTTGGTATTTCTAATATATTTTCAAATATTTTTCAGTTTTTGCTTCTTTTTCAAAAGAAGTCTTAATACATTTAAGTTAAAGTGAAAAAAAAATAGGTATTTCTTTTTAAATCATTTCAAAATGATTTTCTTTAAACTTTAATCATTATATATTATTTCTCAAAGGTGTATTTTTGTCGGAACGCCATATTTCCTTTAATACTTCATCAAAATCAATGATTGGGACATCATTTTGAAGATTACGTTCCCCGCTACTGACGAAAAATAAACAAATTGTTTAAAGTTAATGCTTTCGTTTAAAAAGTTAATTTTAAAAACCTTTTTATAAAAATGGAGAAACGCTTTAACAGAAGCGACTTATTTTTCGAAACCGAAACACTGCAGCGTCGTAATTCAAATATATCCTTTTTTTGAATAAAAATGCATTTTAAAATGATTTTCCATTATTTATTTAATAAGAACACATAAAAAAAAATTATATTTTAATAAAAATTACGATTTATTAGAATAAAAAAACAAAAATTTGTCAATTTCTCATATATTATTTTTTAAAGGTTTTTTTTTTTGTTTGTTTGTTTAGTTCCCTTAATACTTCATCAAAATCAAATGATTGAGATATCATTTTGAAGATTACGTTCACCGTTAATGACAAAAAAATAAACAAATTCTTTAAAATTGATGGTTTCGCTAAAAAACTTTATTTAAAAATCTTTTTATAAAAATGTAGAAGGCAATCTGTGCAATAATGTATTTCTTCATTACCATTCGGTGTCTGAATTATGCGAATTATTACAATATACCATGTAGACATTCCAGTATACTAATATTACGAATTATTTCAATATACCATACGAATTATTCGCAAGGGTCAACCTTTTTATAAAAATGGAAAAGGCGCCAGCTATTGACAATGTGTTTAACTAACGTACAACAGCTGTTGGATTTGTTTATTATTTCTCAAAGGTGGTTTTTTTGGTGCGAATTATTCGCACGGGTCAACTAGTATATAATAAAACGAAGATTAATCATTTTAACAGTTCTTGGAAGGAATCATATTTTATTCCGTTAATCTTCTTCTGGAATCGATAATTCTCTGAAAGAAATGTACGTTATTTCTTTTACCTTTATTATTTATCTGCAGAGATTTCAGCGTTCCATATCTGTAATTTCCCTCTGCAGTTTACTTTTCCATAGAAAATCTTTGTGATCTTTAATGACTTGAAATATGTCCGATTGCCTTTCGTGAACCCTTCTTGTTATGTTCCCTCGGTAACTGAATCTTAGGAATGAATTTTTTCTTTCATTCTTATCACAACAATGTCTGTACGTTTAAAGATGTCTTCATTCGGCTGCAGTTATCTTATTCACTTGTTTGATATCCTTATTTCTCTGTTTCTCGTAACTTCCAGTGAAATGTCACTTGGCTTCAGTACAATCCATAATGTACCAAAATTGATCACAAAAAAACACGTCGATATTCCTTGTAAAAACATAAAACGGCTAACTTTCGTTTCATATTTAATATTATCATATTATTATTAACTTCAATAATAGCATCGCATATCTTATCCTATCATTCATATTTAATAATAACAGTTAGTTTCTTTTAGTTACTTGAAGATCTTATTTTATTTAATAATAATAATTTATTCACTTTTAATTCTCAATCATTATTTGCAAGAGATATTTTAGGTAATATTTTTCTTTCTTTTTTTTTACTTTCAAATATCTACTAATTGTCAAGTTAAACTGTAACGCAATAGATCATGCAGATCCTAAGGTGCGGGAGAGATTTAGGCTTTCAGGGATTCTCGACTAACGAGACTTAAGGTCGGATGGTCAGTCCGACGTTCCCCCGCTTTTAACCTCCGAGTAAGAAACCCGGTACCCATTTGAAAGGTGGCTGGGTGAACCTTAGCGTCCGTTTGGATGTGAAATAACCTTGGAAACAATCCTCGACCACTGCCAGGAATTGAACGTGGCTTCTCCATTCTGCAGCGCTTAAACCCCTGGACTACCGGATCCCCATAATAGAATTACAAATCATAGAATAGATGTCAAAGTTAAAAAAAAAATCATTTTTAAATGAATTATTGAAAGCCGTGATTAAACTAATAATCTAAGCATTAATTATCCATTATAGTTTCTTCTTATGTTGCTATCAAAAAGAAAGAACTAAAGTAGAAAACAAACATTATTTGCCATTATTTTTACCTTCTAATCTTGTTTTCACTACATTTATGTTGTACAGTTTCGTATTATTTTACAGTACAGTCGGGCGCTACTTTTATGGCAGATTAAGTTCCTTATCCCTCCTAAAAAGCTCCAAAAACTGTAACTTTTTTCCCACTTGCAAAATGTATTTAAAAGCTATCAGTACATGTTTACACTATCATTAGGAACTAGAGCACTAGGCTTAATGTTTTGCTACATATTGATACCAATATGTATAGGTATAGCAAGATGGAGTACAGCTAGGCCTAATAAAAATGATACAAAAGTGAAATGAATATCGTACATATTTCTTATTTTAAAAACATTGTTATATTAGGTTATTGTTTTGTCCTGACATTTAATTAACTCTGACTCAGCTATTGAGCGTATCTTCCCGAATAATCGCTGAAAGAGCGGGATAAGCTCACAACATTATGATGTTTATTTCTACACCAAACAAAATTTCATCACAGCAAACGTCAATCATCGTTCCGTTGCCTTGCTTTAATTCCGAACTTAATTAAAGTTACTTTCAATTCCAGAAAATAGCTTTCTCTAACCTTCGAGAAAGGTTAGTTATATGTTTTAGTTCAATCCTCAATATATTTCGAGGCATCAATGGGAAACCTACTGTATTGTTTGGATTCCGTAAATGAATACGTAGACCAGTTTTTATCTTTACCATAAACCACACATTCTTGTATTTCGTGGCGATGAACTAAGGTGGCGAAGATGTCGCGAACTGTGGCTCCGGATGCAACAGAAACAGCTTCGCTTTGTAATCCCAGAAGAGCGGGAATAATTTGTCTCTAGGAAGAGTTCTAATCGACGAAGAGAACAAGGAACGTCGTAAATTGAAGCTAACAGACTGAAGCGGACGACACCTTTGCCCTGTGACATCGTCTACGAGTCTTAAAGGAGTTGAATCGTAACTGTTGAACAAATCAAGCTATAAATACAACAAGATCAACACTTAAATATTATCTCAGAGAAGTTTAATTTGTTACATGAAATTCATTTTACGATAATGGATTGTGGCTATTATTAATTAACATCATTCCAACATTAGAGTACTCCTGACAGCAATTAGAGGTAACATTTTCTCCTCAAATTCTTATTTTCTTCAAGGATTGCTAACTAATTAAATTGTAAAATGATTCTTACGACATATTTCATTCTTGGTCGTTATGTAAATCTTCCTTCAATTTATACTGATCAACCATATTCTCAATAAAGTGGTTGTTGAGAATATAAAGTATGTGATGAATTTTAATTTAATTCGAGAACAGGAAGTTGGTAAAATTTTAAGTATATTTTGCATTTTTAGATGCATTTATAGTTTTAAGTCATAAATGCTTACATTCATCTTCAAATCATTAGATCATAAAAATCCCGGCTCCAATCTTAACATTTAAGGCTATTGAGTTACTTCATAAATTAATTCATAAACAGTATCACTATTTTTTTTTTACACATTACAAACAACGCATACTTGAAAACTGTAAACAGTACATCATAATTCATAATTGTAATTTTTCTACTCTGCTGCTTTCAACTTCAGGTCCATTGATATCGGCGATTCACTTTATTCTAGGAATATAGATACTGGGATGGTTTCATGTTGCCTTCCTCAGGAAGCCATTATGGAATGACTTCAGAAAATGGAGAGAAACTGAACAAGACGCTGAAAAAAAAACACAGGAAAGGAAATTAAACATCCATGCCGGAGCCGGTATTCGAACATCTGCCTAGTGAGAGGCCATAGCCTAGACCACTAGACTTTCCCAAATTGGCCATGAACAGCATTAAATAAAAAAAATTGAAATATTTCACAATTAAGTCGTGAATATATATTTATATACAATGACTTATCATACTATTAATAGGCAAAAGTTGTACGATCTTTGTAAATTGAAATAACCAATCACAGTGCAGCGTTGGAACACGTCAGGCATGACATCACGCCCATGTTTAAAGATTGCGTCTCTAATATTCGTCTCACTTCACGGCGACGGATTGCGATAACATAATTACTATCAGCGTATTGAGATTTTCTTCCCCTCATAAATAAAGTTTACACTGAAATGCATGATGTTCAAAATTTATCAGAGAGTTTGTAAAATCTCGGTTTTTACATAATTTCGGCTGTGGAGTCACTCGCTCAATAATCAACAAGTAGGAGACAATGACGTAGCACGTACCGTCATTGTTGTCCAGACAGGATTATTGGTATTGGCTGTTGGACATTCGTTATTGCTATTGTTGAAACTGATAAATCAATTTTTTATTTTCTTTATTTTTAACAAAATTTGGCTTAGACATTCAAATTATATGTGTGCTGTTGCGAAAGTCATGGCTTTTAAAAAATGAACTTGGAACATCTCTTTCAATCTTGTGTTTTTCAAAAATTTCAGGGTATTTCAAAAATGTGGCATTTGTTTTTCTTCCGTTAATATTGCCTCAATTTCGACGAGAGTTTTGCCTCAATTTCGCTACTACGAAAGTGATAAATCATTTTTTTTTTTTTTTTATTTTAACAATATTATAATATTATTTTAACAAATAAGCCGATATTCAAATTACATATGGGCTGTTGTGGAAGTCATGGGATCTAAAAAAATTAGCTTAGAACATCTTTTTCAATCTTGTGTTTTTCAAAAATGTGGAATTTGTTTTATTTCCGTGAATATTTCACGGGTCGCAACTAGTATTATATTAATGTACAAATCTATTGACTTTAGACAAATTATGAATTTCCAAAAATTCATGTGTCTAAAAGTTTTCAGTTAGTTAAATGAAGAAGTAGATACCCCCTATTGATTTTCATTTACAGTGGACCAGTAGTTAAAAGATTAAGGACCTTCAAAAAGCCTCGAAAAAGCTCCGTAATCACTTTTAATTCATACTGAAGAATATATAGAATTTTACTTCCGGGAAGGCGAAGTGAAAAGTTAGGAATTCAATCTTAAATAACCAAAGATCGGTCATTTAAATTTCGGGGGGAGGGGGGGGGCAGGTCCCTTCAACCATCCATCCAACCAAGGAAAGAAAGAAAAAAGGGTCTGTAACTTGAGATCAGATTTCGGGTTGGGACCAGGCGATCTCTCTAAATAGATCTATGAATTGTAAATAGCTATGTTAAAAAACTAAAATATTAACTGAAGATGAATATTTATTCAAAATGCGCTTCCCTTCTCATTTATGTATGAACTAACACCAAAGGACTTTGTTACACAAGTATTCGTCTTAAATGTAAAAGGTAACTGTCAATACAGTGGCACCTCTCATACCCGACCTCGGATCAACCGACTCCCCGCGTCATCCGACCATGTCTAGACAAGCGGCGCGCCAGCGTTATCTGTTTGTTTTCCTGTCACAACAAGCCAAGCAGATGTCTCTGCAGTCCTTTCTTTGTTTCCTGCCTGAGTCATGCTCGTTTTATCGATTAGTTGACGGAAAAATTGAAACAAAAAAACATTTCTGATTTTTTTATGTAGTTTTAACATGATTTAAACATATTTTCATTCTTTACTTATAACTTAACACATTTTTATTCTTTATGTATTTGGCTTTTGTAACGTACACTGTATAGTCCTTAAGTTACAATAGAGTATTTTTTACTTAAATACATCGTTTGTCTACTTGTAATTCATTCTCCCCTGATTATCCGACCTTTTTAGCTTTCCGACCATCCTCAGGTCCCGTAGGTGACGGATAATGGAGGTGCTACTGTGTATTTGCTGTATGTTGATTATGATTTAAGCAACTACTTCTGTTTCCAACTGGATTTTTTGAAGATCGACCTATAGTTTTCTTTGTTAACAAAAGCTCTGTATTGATTTCATTTTTATTAAAGTGAAATTCATTTACAGTTTCAGATCACTTGAAATTTCTGGAATTTTTAATGACAAAGTTTGCATGAAAATGAAGTTTGAAGACTAAAAAGCAAAGAAAGGTAAAAGTTAGAGAAAGGTTCGACTGGGATAAGTATTGAAAACAGAGCCCAAGGGAAACAAAACCTGCAACCAATTTTTATACTAAAGGGAGATCTTTTTAATGTTACAAAGCAATGTATTCACTTGGAAAAAAAAAATGACTCTGTAAGAAGTTTCAACGAAGTTTTACATTTGAAACCTTTGCTGAAATCAACTATATCTTACAGTTGAATCTATAACTATCTGCTCAAAGATGAGAAAATAACATTTTAAAATGCTTTTTCAATATAAATGTTTACAAAAAATAATATATTAATGTCTACTTAGAAATACACGTAAATGTTCTCACCTTTCTTCCAGCATATTAAAACCATTTTTTAACATTGTAATATTCAACAAACAAGGTAAATAATTCCAAACTAAAAAGTTCATGTTATTTTCAAATAACAATAACAGATAAGAGCACAGCTGTAGATAATGCAGGTCCTTGCGTACGCGAACGTTTAGGCTACCAGCGACTCTAGATCAATTGGTCTAACTGAGTCAGCCCATCTTTTACCCTCGAATAAGAAACTCCGTACCCAATTGACAGAGGGCTGTGTGAACCTTAGGGTCTGTCAGGAGAAGAAATAACAGTGGAAAAATTCGCGACCAACGCGGGGAATTGAACCCGGATTCCTCTAGCCTGCAGTACAGCGCTTAGTGAGAAATCCATTAAATCACTATCAAAATAACAGAAAATCAATTTGGAAGAAACTTATAAAAATTCAGATAAAACAAGAATTCGATGTTAAACAGCAACCCTTGACTAAAAAGACCCCAGAAAAGAAATGATTTATATTAGCTTTATGCATATAAAAGTTATCTAAATACAAATAAAATAACATAATAAGACTACAAAACAAAGAAAAAGGAAATAAAAATTGCCACATTCATTCCTGAAAACAATAATAGTAGTTTCCACTGTTTTTCTGAGAGATCACTTCGAACATTTCCCAGTTGGTGAAAATGAATGTTGAATTCGTATTTGAAAACCGGCAACCCAGTTTATATCAAATTTCATCAAGATCAGAGGACACGTGACTTCCTGTCTCTTTCTGTCCTTCTCCATCTCTTCGAGAAAAATAATTGTCAAGCTTTGAGAAAACATTTAACCCAATTCTAAAAGGAACCTCAAAATTTAAAGTTTCTATAGTTAGCAGTTTCGGCTGTGCATTGATAAGTCAGTGAGGACATCTACTTTATTACAGAAATTCACCTACTCTGTTTATCATTAAGGTAATTTTTTTTTCGAAAAGCATTTGAAGAGTATTTATTTATTTTGTAAGAAGAGTATATTTTCCGAGTTCCACGTTTCTAGCTTAAGTAGTTTCCAAGATACGCGTACCTTTCCAGGCAGTTCTCCCCATCCACCGTTCCTCTTCTCTGTTCATTTTTTATTTCGGAAAATCCGTTCAATATATCTATCCGTTAAGATAAGTTTAACGTTTGGAATTTTCTTACGATGAAATAAAAATTTTATTTCATGTATTTCTTTATTTTTTTTAAAACGATACTTTTCCCATCCCGTTTCCTCTAACCGTTCCCCCATCGGGTATTTTTTTTTTTTTTTTGAACATGATTTCATCATTTTTTTAAAAAAAGCGTTTTTCTCGAGTTTCATGTTTTTAGTTTAAGCAGTTCCGAGGTAGGTGGACCCTTCAAGAAAGTTTGTCCCTCCTTTTCCACCTCTTAGGACGCTAATATCAAAAGTTTGTGCTTCTGTCTTCGATTTTGACAAAGAACACGCATGTCAAATTTCGTGTTTCCAGCTCTAACGGTTTCCGAGAAATGCATACCCTTTAAGAAAGTATTCCGCCCCTCCCCTCGTTTAGACCCCTTAGCACGGCAATATCGAAAATTCGAGAATACGCATATTTTCGATTTTTGACAAAGAACACCCCCACATCAAATTTCCTGTTTCCAACTCCAATTGTTTCCGATATAATACTAATCTTTGAAGAAAATTGGGTCTCCCTCCCCATGTACACCCTTAGAACACCAAAATCGAAAATTCTTCGAAAACATATCTTTTTTGACACAGAACACTCATGTCAAATTTCGTGTTTCCAACTCAAACTTCGGGTTTCCGAGATAATTCATACCCTTTAAGAAACGTCCCCCCCCCGTTTAGGGGTGGTATTTCTAAAAATAATTTCTTATTGAACGCCTATGTCATTAGGGAAACCCATACCTAAAATTTCAAGTTCCTAGGCTCAGCAGTTTCGCCTGTGCGTTGAGGAATGAGTGAGTTAATCAGTGGATTTTGCCTTTTATACATTAAGATAAATACTTAAGTTGCAACATAATTTACCTTATGTTAGGCGTCTTCTCACATCCAATAACTTCATTACTAGTTTAATTTGATTTAATATTTAATAAAAAGTTTTCTAACTTCATTTTCAACACTGTGAAATTAAATTTGTCACTTTGTCGTTTCTAATAACTTATGTAAATTGGGCAAATTTACTTAATTTCGTTTGGCAATAAACTATCAAACTAAACTCACTTTCTCAGCGACACAAAATTCATTTCAATAACTATAGAAAAAAATTCAGAACATGCACTAAATCTTTCACTGGATTCGGTAACTCTTCTGGAAACATCCTTCCCCACTCCTCATACCCATTGGTTAAGTCAAGTCGTGGCTTCAATTAAAACATTATTTAATTTATTCTTATCCCTTTTGAGAACGGGATTGAATTACAAAAGACAAAGTGGCTGTGTTAGGAAAATAACTGAACATGATTTGATCAGTGACAAACCAATAGGGTAATTCCATTTATTCTAAGGACGAGGTCCAGCCTCGGGACATCAGATGAAGATGAATACATCTAATAAAAGATATGACTTCGTCTTACGCTTCAATGTTAAGCCTACAGAAAGAATCGGTGAAATAGAAGAATCTATAGTTGCAGCTGAGTAACTTAGCAGTCAAAGGGAAAATTCAATACATACATACATACACACATATATACACACACACACACATACACACACACAAAAAAATTAAATTAGATATTTAAAAAGAAATTCCAAAAATTTAAAACTTATTTTTCCTTAAATTATTATTTTTCATTTTTTTTTATTTTAATCGTCACACTAAATTTCAATAAAATCATTGTACTTCGTTTCTCAACTTCTCTGTACTGCCAGAATTTTTTGACAACTATCTAATATGCAAATTAAAAAGACATTAGCGCCTTATTTCACCCTAGCAGGAAGTTTCTAAACTAATTTCTTTTTATTTAAGAAATCGTAACTCCATGGTCAGGAAAGTATGTACGCCAAATTCGTTTGAATTTTGTTCAATAGTTGTTTCTACAACGAAGGTATAGTTCTTTCTACATCATCCTGTATGTACACTTTCAGGTATATCTACATAATTCTGAAAAATTTATGAATTAACTTTTTTTTATTCAAGACCGTTGTAATTTTACGTGTGTTGCACATTTGATGGGTAATTCAAAGATTTAGCCAACACACCTGTTTCAAAACTGATTTAATTAAAAATAAAAAATTTACAAACACGACCCTTGTCACGACATCTTGTCAAAGAATTACGAGGCTAATTCGAAACCCGGGTCGTGTTTGTAAATTTTTTATTTTTAATTAAATCAGTTTTTTTTAAAACAGGTGTGTCGGCTAAATCTTTGAATTACCCACCCACAACGTTTTTTTTTTTTATGTATTTAAGAAATCGTAATCCCATTGTCAAGAAAGTATGAACACCAAATTTGGTTGAATTTTATCCAATAGTTTTTTCTACAAAAGAACTTCAAACTTCAAATTTGTGTCAAACTTCAACTTTCCTGACACTGGGATTACGATTATTGAAATAAAAAAAAAAGGTTAGTTCATTAATATTTCAAAATTATACAGACATACTTGAAAGTGTGTTTTTAATTAACATTTTAACTAATTTATGTTATTGTGAAAATATCGTCCATCTTTAGCTTTAACATGTGATAAAGATAATTAATATTGTATATACTGTTAGTAAAATTTTTAAAGCATAGATATGATTTTGATTTTTTTTTTAAATAAACAGCATACTGTTTCCTAAATCGCTGGCAACACAAGTTTGAAAATTCACAATATCTCTGTAATGTTAACGATTTTTTTTTTTTTTTTAAATGTAAGGCTGTTGGCACTTACTTTTGTCCTCAACAAAGGACAGATACGATGAACTAAATAATCGAAGAATCATTGCCTCTGATACAGCATAGAAGGCAGTCACATTACATCAAGAAACAGGCGAATCAGAGAAGAGAGTAACATCCATGACTGCGCAGGGATTCGAATCCAGGTTTAAAAGTATCAGCCTCATATCACCCTAAACATAGGGCTATGCCTGGACGGCATTTTTATTTATTATAAAGTAGAAAACATCTTGAAATTGCAGTAACAATGTAATACTAAATATAATGTAGAAAAGTGCTGTAAAACAAATATCTAACTCTTCCATTTTATCTTCCTTTAAAAATAAATGTATGGTTAGAAAGTCTTAACAATTAATTTAAGATATTCTATTTATTTTATTTTTTTTTTTGCAAAACAAGAAAATATTTAATTTTGAGTCAGCTTCTATGTTAAGGCCGAATTTCATGTAAGTTAAGAAGCTTCACAAACTTACATTTATTATAAAACAAAGGGGGAGACAAAGTTATATACTAAATGACATCCTAGTATAGCTGTTTCACGCTAATATGGCGATCATCAGCTAGGAGAAGTCATCAGTACACAACCAGGTCTTTAGCTTTTCGGGTCCACATTAATAAATGTAACGTCTGAATCAAAGTCTAAGTCAAAGTACTAAAAAAAAATGAATGAAGTAACGAAAGTGAAAACTTAGAAAATGGAAAAAAAAGAAAAGAAAAAAAAAAACAGGCTTAGGACAAGCGTTTTATCTAAGCAGAAAAAGAAGTCTAATTTTTATGATTTTTATAAACAAAACCTTTCTATACAAGTAAACAATTCTTATAGTTAAGTAGATGATAATTAAGGTAACCTACCGTAAATCCAATTACTGTTAGAGATTAATGTCAAGATTAAAGATAAAACGTTTAACTGATGCGGAAAATAAAAAGCCAGTTCAATTAAGGGGGAAAAAAAAATCGCTAATCATGACGGAAAATCAGTGTTTTATGCAAAAATATTTAGAAACTTAACTTTTTGATGATCTTTTATCAAAGTTTGCAAGAAAGGCTTATTTGCAAGAAGGCTTATTTAATGTTATCACCAGGAAATAATGTCAAAAGTCAATTAAACAAAGTTCAGTGTATATAAAGGGACTGTCATCACAAGCCCTTCTGGAATGGGAGGGATTACGATGATTGCAGCTGTTCAAATTTTTTATTTCTTGATTTATTTTAATTTTAGATTAATTTTTTATTTATTGATTGTACATTCAATCAATAAAACAAAAAAGTGTGGGATGTTTTACAAACAAAACGACGAATTTTCCAACCAAAAAAATAAATAAAAAAGGTCCAAAAGCATTTTTCCGATGCAATGGGGAAACCCTATATTCCTCCTTCCTCTCGGCACGCCAATGATTGATCGGCACAGTGATCTTTATAATGATTATATTTTAGTAAGCTTAGTTTGGTAGAAAGGCGACATTATCAGGTCAGTCAGTTTGTATGTATTCCTAGTAACTTCATTAAGTAAATTCCAAAGTTATTTAATAAAGTTATTAGATAATTAGGAATACATAGTTAAAAAATCTGAAAGAAAACTTAAAGCCTACTGTTTTTAAAATGTTATTCCTTATATTTTTCTTATTATGTTACTTTGTTTTATTCATTTATAAAGTCAACTATAAAACGAGCAATTCTTGTAAATTTTATCTTGAAAACGGGCTGAAGGATTTTGTTGAAATGGGGGTGAAGCTACGGTTTTCAGGTGTGACAAAGCGATTTAGCTAGGTCTCGAATTCGCGGAAACTCATTTAGAGGATAATTGATTGATCTGATTGCCTGGCTATTGTCTACAGTGTTCTTACTTTATTTTCGTTTTATTTTATTCTTAATAAATTCGTATTCTGTGCGTTTTTAAGTGAAATAATAATTTTACTTAATAATAATAATTTTTGAAGCTTTTTCCTTTCAACGTCGCTTGTATTCACTGCGGAGCTGTCCATTTCCCTAAAAGGGTGTTAAATAACCAGGGGATTGTCTACAACGTTTGTTACTTTATTTTCATTTCATTTTGCCGAACAAAGCCCAGTGTTCCAAGTACTGTAATTTAACTGGTGAAAACGATACAAACCAAAGCATGCCTTTACGTTAACATTACAATTATCTACTGAACATAAACAATAGAAAATTTCCACTTCCTCTGGAGAAAATTCATTAAATCCTTATTATTATCTTAAATTGTCTAAAGCCAATCTAATATGATATGTCATATGAATATCATATGATTAACATTTAAATTACATCAAATCGCGTACAAGTCGCCGATTTGTCTATTGTCCTCCTGGAGCTCTTCCTTCCAGTCTTCTACATAGCTTGGGCCAGGTTTTTAGCCCCAAATAAATTGCTCTAAAACCCATCATTTTGGGTGAAAGGTCATTAATTACGACTAAAGTCCGAAATAAATGGCAAGTGTCAGATTAGTCACTTGATCTCAAATCCTGCTGATAACTTACTTTGGAGAATGTATTATCCCCAGTCCTCCCAAGAAGTCACGAGACCCAAACAACTTGATGTGAAAAAAATGTTAATGGACTGAGCACGCGAAGCTTTACTATTCGTTATCTTCTTTGTTCATTTGTTTGTACGGGAATCACGCTAAAACGGCTTGTCAGCTTTCCTTAACATCAGGTGCGTTGCTTATTTCGGACCTAACTAAAACATACGAGTTAATCTCAAATTTTCCCACCGTAAAAATAATCCCAGAAACCCTTCAGTAGAATGGCTGGACTGATATTTGATGTGATGTTTACTTACAGTTCTTCGATGTGGTTTACGAGACACTAATTCCCTCCCCTCAACCCTGCAAACTCAGTCCCCATTAAGCGAGTTACAGCGGAATCTATACCTAGTAGAATCATTCATCTTAAGTCTATTAAAAAGAATTAAAATCTTCATTTATAATAATAAGTCTCAGTATTTATTTTAATTATAAATCTCTGCCACACCGAACTGAATAAAACGGTTTCCAGAATAAAATTCCACTTTTCAAAAAACAAGAAACTAAATCATCGGACAAAGTTCCATACATTTTGCATTTTAAGCATTAAATCGAAATACAGAAGTCAATTCCAGGTCAAATGGCGCCTTTTTATTACTAAAATGTAAGATTTATGGTTGGATTTTGTGATTTTATGGAATACCTTGAGTCAATGTAACCTTCGATGGCAATAAAAATGTCTCCACGAAATATTTTGGGTCATTCACATCTGAGCTCAACTGTCGGAATCGGACAGAGAATATTATTAAATGACAGCTGTGATTTATTTGCTTTGGAGGCAAACGATGTCGCCACAAACTGATTTTTCACAAACGAAACATAAATCGAAGCCGCGCATGCGCAGATGTAACCCGAAACAAAAGGAAAAAAACTAACTGAATGACAGATTTGTTGTCTGGTTGAGTTATTTCTTTCTTTCTGACAAAGCATTTGAAAACTTCGATGTTTTCAATAAGAATTAATCGTACTTTACGTGAGTTAAAAATATCATCCTTCAAGTAGCTATTACTGTCTCAAAAGATAACGAAAGAGCAAATAGCTAATTGTGAAGTAATACCTAAGTTAATAAGAAAGAAAAAAAATAACAAGAAGTTTGAAGAATTTAATGTCCATCGATTTTAACGTGTGCATATTAATTGCAGGTAAGACAGGCCAACACACTGAATTAAATTTAAAAAAGGTTATGTGTATTTAAAAATGATTACAACCGGTTTCGCCTTTCTTGGTACAAGGCTTCTTCAAGTCTTCTTAGCAAGAAAATTTTATTATTAATATTAAAATTATTGCAAAATTTATTATTTTGCCAGTTCTTCAAGGGATGGGGTTTTGTAGATTACATTCCCACCTACTCGAGAGGTCAGATTAGGTTCCGTCAAGTCAGAGATCGACTTCTGGTGACGTTCTGCTCAATAATGCCATAAGTTGTTTCGAATTGGAGACTGAGCATAGCAGCACTTGGATATTAATTATGTCGACTTAGAAAAGGGTTAGAAACTAAATAACATGCAATATTTTTAATTAAACCATAAATAAGCATTGTATCATGTTTTAAAGAAATTCCTCTACTCGTTTTAACGTGGGATTCCGGGATCAATTTTGAAAGAAAAAAGAGCTAGCGGGAAAATATAGAGACATTCAAACTAAAAATAAATGTAGCTGTATTTTAAGTTGGACAATAAACAAAGGCACATACCAAATTTTATGAAAAACCGCCGAGCCGTTCTAGTTTGTTGTCCTTATTTACAAACAGACAAGTAGATAAACAGGAAAGAAAAATGGGTTCGAGTGGAATAGCGACACCTTCGCTATCTCAGTTAAATTTCAATTTGAAAACTGGAGAACAAAACAATCGTGCTCTTATAATAATTTGGACCACAAATAAACATTGTATCAATTAAACAAAATCAGTCTAGCCATTTTAGCGAATATCCGTTAAAGAGTCAGTTTAATTTTTGGAGGAAGAAGAGAAATGAAGACAAATTAAATATTATCTATATAATAAGCTCCATACGAAATTTGATGGAAACCTGATGAAAATTTGATGGAAATTTTATACCAAAGAGAAAACAGGACAAAAATATTCAAGTGGTATATTGAGACTACGTACGCTTCTTAGCTGCTCCGTAATCAAGGGATAATTTTCATTTATATCATTTTGAGGTCTTTTTTTAAAATAAAAAAATAAGCAAAGAAACTGTTAGAAAAAACTTTGGAAAGTAGACCTTCAAGTTCTTTCAGAAGCTTCTTATATTAATGAAATTTCGTCAGCTATCAATAACTGAGATGTAATACGTCGAAGCACATTAAGTTCTCCTTACAATGATATTGCAATTCTGTGATTTATAGACGTCTATCATGTATAGACTGAGATTCAAAATAGACAAGATTGATGCATCGAACGAATCTCCATATTTTGCGAAAGAATCAAACTTCATTTTTTGTCAACATTAAAAAGAAAGTGGAAAAACGGAAATAAAAACAAAATGACATTCAATTGATCTTTTTTTCTTTTGAAAGCAAAGCAGATTTGTTCACAGTAAAAAAGAAAATAAATATCAATTTTCAATCTGTAAGTAGACCTTCCAGGATCTTTATTTTTATTTATTTTTGAGTTCTAGAGAAATGGATAAACATAAAAAAAAGTGTATCAATAAGACTTATTTAGAAAACTCAATAACAAACAACAGGACATGAAGAAAAAAAAAATTGTAAATCAAGATTATTAAGTTGCTAAAAAAATTTTTGAGAAAAAAAATATTTTTAGTTGTACAAAAAATATTTTTTTTCCTCATAAAACGGTAGCTACTTTTTACGTTACCTAAGCAATTGAAGAATTGATTGCAACAGGGTTTTTTGCCAAAAAAAGTAGATATTTTGACTTTCGTGATATTTTGACAAAACTCCAACATCATAAAACATCTTCTTTATTGCTTAGACGATGTTTCTCAGAATTTATCATTCTGCTTTATCAAGCTTTTTTTTTATTATTTTACATTGAATATAACAAGTAGGTATCAATATATTATTATTTTCATTGTCAACGAACATGACCTAACATAATTAAACAACGATAATAATTGATGCTATGGAAGAAATTTAATCATTTTTAAATAACAATTTTTCAATAATAATAATTAATACTATGGAAGAAATTCATTTTTCAATAACAATATGGAAGAAATTATATACGAAATCATCAAAGGCACATTACATTAATGAACTCAAAACTTCCTTTATTTCATCACACATCTCTAATGCGATATTTCGAAAATCCTGATCGGATTTTCTTTTTCAAGCATTAAATAAAATACATTAAGGGAAAAAGAATCAGCTTCCTTCTTTCCCAAAAAACAGAAAATAAATGACAATCAGAATTTTAGATTCTCAATTAACAATACAAACGTGACACGCTCATCATAAAATGCTTCAAGCGTTCAGCATTATTAAAAAATAATAATTTTTAAAAATTTCTTTAAATTTCAAATCTTCAAAAAATTATTGTATTAATGCTGAACGCTTGAAGCATTTTATGATGAGCGTGTCATGTTTGTATTGTTAATTGAGAATCTAAAATTCTGATTGTCATTTATTTTCTGTTTTTTGGGAAAGAAGGAAGCTGATTCTTTTTCCCTTAATGTATTTTATTTAATGCTTGAAAAAGAAAATCCGATCAGGATTTTCGAAATATCGCATTAGAGATGTGTGATGAAATAAAGGAAGTTTTGAGTTCATTAATTTAATATGGAAGAAACTTATTCATATGAATGATTTTATTT
>JAFIDM010000005.1:11779763-11801787 GCA_023159025.1 Thereuonema tuberculata | reverse complement strand
AAGTAATTTTTTTTTTTTTTCCCGATTTACACCAAAACATCAATAGAAATCTGGTAAGAATTTAAACCTTTTACTGAAATGTCAATTTTTTTAAGACTTTTTGGATTATTTTGATCCAATACATTTGTTCAAAACATTTGTTTTGAATAAAACAAATGTTTTATTTCATATCAAGAGCTTGCCAATGAGGTGGAGGCCGAGACGACCGTTTCATCCTTCTTATGATTCGTCTGCGATGAATTTGTTTTCTTTAGTGCAAGATGGGTAATTCCATTTTCTTTAGTATCTTTATCTACACTTTAAATCTTCAGTTTTATGACCCTTTACTGTACTTTGCCGTGGCTTTTTGTTTGTAATGTATTTGCCACTTCTTCCCGAATACTAAGGGATGCATTAAAACCTGTTATGCAACACATAATTTTCTTTATTCGTGTTGGAGCAGATGTGGGTTCCACAAAGTCTTTACGCCTTTGGAGCTTGTCGTCGAAGTGGTAAGTCTGACTGAAGAATCATAAGAATGATGAAATAGTCGTCTCAGGCATCGTTGGCAAGTCTTGGCATATATTTGTTTCGTTTTATTTAGTGCTTGATGGATAACTCTCTTTTCTTTGATGTAACAATTACTTTAATTTAAAAATTATTAATTATTTTTCCTTTGACATAATATTTGTTATAAAGAAGCAATCCATCCTTTATCCAATCTTAGGCCAAGTCTGCCGAAATTTGGAAGAATTAAGATCTGCCAATACTAATGATGAAGAAACACCAAATTTCAGCCAAAATTGTGATTAAATTTAATGAAAGATCATGAGATAAAAAGACATTTCAGAAGTATTGTGTATCACAATAACGATATTTCATTTTCTTTAATAGAAAACTTCTGGTTGAATCACTGAGGACAAGAAAGCTCTTTCTCAACTGAATTCGTTATTCAACCTGAAAAAGGTTTCTATTAAAGGAAACGAAATATCGTTGTTGTGATTAAAGAAGACATTTTATAAGTACTGTGTATCGGGGAAGGCCGGGTTGGGCTGATGAGTCCGTTCAAGGACGAAAGGGCCGTTCCAACTCCTTCCCATAAACGAACCAGAAAGGCAATTTTATTCAAAAGGCTGCTTTTGTTTCCATTTTCATTTCTCCGACAGCACGTTAAATTTTCCGATTAAAATTAAGATAATCACTTATAAACAACTAATTTAAACTCTGCTTCTAAAATGATAAAATTATACAAACGAAATCAAAACGTAGAGCTAATTCAATTGCTGACTTAATTCAATAACAATTGCTGTAATTTAATTCACGTGTTCAATTAATTCTCTAATATTTCATCAAAGCTACAAAATTTAATGAGTATAACAATTCAGGAAATGTAATTTGGGAGTCTTAATTTTATAAACCTGACGACTTCACATTATCTTTTAATTATTATTAACTTGTTAATCGAAATTCTAACTTTTTAACGAAATTGTCATTCATTTAATAACAATGAACATTATCTTTATAAAAATACTTTTAGCCTATTTACTTAGGATATTCATCAGATCACTCAGTCTGTATGTATGTTCCGCATCTTAATAACATTTCAAGATCTTAGCGGTGGATCTTCTTAAATCTTATTATGCACATTATGGATATGGGGCGATCTAATTTTTTATTGCAGATCTTAATGTATTTCTATTATCATATTATTTCATTTTACTACACAATGATCTTTAATCCATTTTATGTAATCCATAATTAGCGTAAGGTTTCGAAAGATTAAATTAATCTGATTTCGACAACTGAGTAAGGAATATGGATTTAACTAATTAATTTATCAGAAAATGCAAAATTTATATGTTTATATAAATAAATAACTTTAACGTGCAGGATTATGATATAGTGAAGAAAATAGAAAACTGCACATAAGTAAACAATTTTTCTTCACTATTTGTATATTTATATTTAGCAAATATTAGAATTTGACAGTAAACTTAGGCTTTTTCGTTTTTGTTGTTTTCGGTTATATAAAGTAAAGCAGATAAAATAAATTTAGATGATACTTTAAGGAAACAAGTTCTAATTTCTTCGAACTTCTTGTTCTTTTGTATTTTATCTGTAATTTGTTAAATGTTTCTCATATAAGCCTATGGTCCTTGGAGTTAAAACTTCCGGGATTGCTAAACCAAACGGAACTAAGTTAAGGTCGGCTAATCACCGCCTTAAACCTCGGAAAAGAAGCCCGGTAGCCATTTTACACAGAATTAAAAGGATCCTAGCATCACCCACTTCGGCTAACATAGGAACCTAGCTCGTGCGATCGAATCCAGCAGTCAAGTGTCTTAATACTTTACAGCCAGACTTTAAAAAAAAACTAAGATAAAAATTCTTCTTAACATTCAAATATATTTATATTTGAATAACATGTATTTCAACTAATGATCGGTAATTCACCGTGAAACAGCTGTTTTGAGATGTCACTCGTAAACACTGGATCTGAACATTTATGCATTTTTAGGCGCTTTTTTGATTAATTAATGCGCATAGAAAATTCATTGAGACTAGTGGAGACTGGCACGTGAATTTCTTTATTTTAGTTTTATTGTGTATTTTTTGTTTTTAGTTTAGACTTTGGAGGTCCCATGCTTTTTCGTACCACAATAAGAATTTTTTTTTACACAAAAAACAAAACAACAATAAAATCAGAATTTAATAATAGGGGAGATCTCAGTCCTCTACAACCTCCCTCCGACAGAAAGTAGGATAGATATATCTAAATTATTTTTTAAATTTGAGATTAGAGAGAATTAACAAAAATATTTGGGAATAAGTAATTAATAGTCTAGTATCCAATAATTAGCCGACACACCTGCGTACTTAGAAAGTACATCTTTCTAAGTACGCAGGTGTGTCGGCTAATTATTGGATACTAGAATATGTTCAACACACGTAAATTTGCAATTTTTAGTAATTAATAGTTTTAATGAACGACCAATTCTCAGAGGTTAAGAGCTAGTAATATTTAAAAGCTAACCTGCATGAAAAAAGTGATTTAAATATCGCTTTTAAAGGAGGAATCTGTAATACTGTTAAGGAATTGCAATGGATGTTTTGAGGAGAGAAAATTGATTTGTCCTTCTCTACATTTTTTCTATCATTTTCTATGAATACATAATTTTGAATTAAACAAATTCATTAGCATTAGTTTAACACAAAAATAATTCTTACAAAAAAAAATCATAAAGTCTCAGTTGTTCTTCTGTTAAAAATGATAACCTTGAAAAAAATACGTAATAAGAAAGACAGTAAAAAAAGATTATAGTAAAATTATGAAATTGCCATTAGAAGCAGAAGTGAATAAAAATGTTAAGAGATGTTTGTAAATGTTACAGATGAAGGTATTAGATTGGTTTATTTATAAAGACAATAAATTGATAAATTATAAATTGAAAAAGAATACATTAGAGTAAGACTACAATTTAAACAAAATGGGGGTAATTTATAGATTGAAATGAAGAGACTGTATGTGGGGAAACATAGAACCACGGACGTACATTGAGAGATTGGATGAACATACATTAGAGCCTTTAAAAATAGAAAAAGCAAAATATCTGATTGGGCAGACCATTGTATAAAAGATTCAACCCGGATCCCATAGTAGATGTTATTTGTGAGATTCAGAAAGATAGTTTAATAAATTGGAAGTCTTGTATTAAACAGTCCATGAAAAAGTGATAAAAATATTTATATATAATTTACGAAGTCTGATTGTCATCCAATATATATTAGTTTCTTTAGATGAACAATTGGATTGATCAAAGCGCCAAAATTCAATTTTGAGATATTCGCATAAATGCAAAGGCTTTTGTATTACTTAAGGCTTTTATATTTATGGAATGAAGAGTGTTATACAGTATATCAAAATGAAGATACTTTCACAGGACAATTCTGATCTTTATCAAAATTAATAATACCCTTTAAAGGTCGTTAGACACATGGTTCAAATCTTATTCGTTTCGATTAGTCGATTGCGTTTATTCAAAATTAGTTTTCCGCCGAATTATTTTGATATAGCAAGCAGGAACAATTTTTTTATAAAGAGTTTACCCCTTTTGCTAGTAGATGGAGCAATAATCTAAAAAATAGATATTTTGCGAAAGGTCAAATGATGCATAACGCAATCCGATTGATATTTTATTGCTTAATTGTTATTCATTTAGCAAGAAGATTATTGATATTTAATTATTAAGAATGATTTGTGTTAGACTAAAGATTATTTTTGTAAGAATTAATTTTGTGTTAAACTAATACTAATGAATTGCAATAAGATATAGAGAAATTTGTTTGTTTAATTCAAAATTGTGTATTCGTAATAATAGATGAAAATATAGAGGAATTATTGATACCTGATGAAGTTTCTCGCTAAGAGAGGTGAAATATGTGATGATTAAAATAGGAGTGTTTTATATTATAAACAATTATGATTTATAACTAATCCAATAAATCCGCCTTAGGCAATTATACTTTTACTGAAAGCTCACTTTAGTCTCTTTCATAATCGACTAATTTATCTAACTTAAATTATTGGCCTGGTAGTCAAGTGGTAAAGGACTTGATTGCAGGTTCGAACAGCCGGGTTCACTAGTCCCAGTAGAATGGGTAGCGGACTTCTTTCCCGACAGGAGGCAGCGACCATCTAATCTCATTTCAGTCCTTGATCATTGGGTCATGATGGTTCCCATGGGATGTACCTTTACCTCTAACTATGCTCAACCATTACCAAAAATAAAGGGTTGAGCATCAGTTTGGATCCACTGCTAATATTGATGCTTATTTTTTTATTTTACTTACTCAATAATAATAACTTTAACTTCGAAAGATCATTCTTATTCTTCTTGTAAATTATTTAGATTATTTAGAATTATTTAGATATACAGAAATTTAAAATTTCATTATATTGTGCAATTAAAAATAACATAAAATACATTAGTATTCATCGCCAGACAAAAGCTCCTGGAAATGTAAACTCCTGGAAATCCATGTAAACTCCAGGAAATCCATCGGACAAGACAAATAGAAGCTGTTTCATTAGCCTACAATGCTTTTTGTTACAAGAAGATGCTGTTACATAAATCAGGGCATTTTCTGTCATATCACATCTTCTTAATTTTGAATATAATCTAATATTGATAATTTCCTGTAATTCTTCCCCTTCAAACAATGGAAGAACAAACTTAGGGAGTCTGCTAATTTAATAACTCAATTCCTAATCTTCATAAGATTCTTGTTTATCTAAAAGTTTGAACGTTAGAATTTATTCCAGGCATAATTCGTCCCAATACAGGCACTGGCATTGCAATATCAGCCGTAAAAACCACTTAAGCCACGTCCTCAAAGAAAGATAACGGTTTTATTCAGCAAATGATGACTTTAATTGCGCCAAGTCGTAAAGATACGTTCTTAACTGTTGAAAAAGGTAAAACTAACAAGGTCTTCTGTTCGACAGCACCTCAAGACATCTGCAAACACAAAATATGCATTGAGCGAAGGAATTAACGATTCAAAATTAAGAAAAGGAAAGAATTCTTCATTTTTGGATATAGAAGCACAATCATAGTCTAATTAAAGCAATTTTAAAACAAAGATAACGAATAAGACACTGAGGAAAGGATTGTAGCCTACAGAAAAAATGCTACGAATAACTTGATGACGTCAATTCCGATACGACATATCTGCTACGTGACACTACTTTCTGGCCTCCAGACAGGTACAATGTGTTTATAAAGACGGCAGGAGCTCATCTCTGTGTTACGCTCTGTGATTAAGTGAATATGCAACTGTTCTCAACTTTAATTTTCTTTATTTTCCTGTGATTATCCTTTTACGCAAAATAAGCTGAAGATAAATTTTAAGACTTGAATATGGCGGAATTGCATGAGTACAAAGTTGGTTTTAAATAGGAATGTTTATTTCCCAAGTTATGCACATTTATAAGACTGCAGTGCAGTGCCCTACAACGATAACTGAAAAAAAAGCAGTTCTTCGCAATCCCACACATTCGCTATATGACAAAGGTCTGGAATTTAATACAGTGTGGCTGGAAAGTTCCCGTACCCCTATTATATTTAGTATTGAATGTTACACTATAAGGCCAAAAGTATCTGGACACCCCGTGGTCGGGACGCGGAGGCTCCTAATGCATTAGGCGTAAAATTTGTAGGAAATAAAAATTTAGCTCTATTGAAGATCTGTCTTTTTAAAAAAAATCCGTTCAAATGGGAGGAAAAACGGCAGAGAAACTTGCAATTAAATAACAGCTTCTTCTGCCATTTTGAATCCAATATGGCGACTAAGCGATAATTATCAGTTGATGTGACCAGAGTTTCTTATACATTATGACACCTGTGACAAGCATATGAAATCAAACTGAGGATATATTTAAGTGCGCACGAAACGGGAACTATCTCCTAGACTGATAGACAAACAGATAGTCATAGAAACATTTACGATATAAGTTATTATTAGAGAAGAAGGTTACTCAGCCATAAGTGATATTGTAATAACGTTATTTAAATACCAATTGTATTAGCCATAAAAAATAAAAAATATATTTAAGAAATTTAATTCAAATACGAACAATGTTACTAGATGCAAAAAATAAAAGCCTACATGAACGGTCGAAACATGTAGTTTTTAATATATATATTATCTATATTATCTATTAGTTTTTTTTATTTAGTATTGTGGTGAATTAATCTGGTCACTGGTCCCATAAAGGAAGGTAGACTGGTTCTTAGCTGGATCTGAACTGTTTTATTAAAGTGAAATCAGGGGTTTAAAATAGGTTTATGTACAAGGATTGGGATTGGTTGGCGCGCTGTAACATTTCATTTAAATGATGTGTGATTAACAACTGGATTTTAACTGAAGTTTTAAATTAAAGGGAATTATGGGAGCGCACCAACTGTAAGAATTTAAAAATAAACAAACAGAATTTGACTGTTGACGATAGAATTTGAAATTTATAACAGATTAAATTATTTTCTGATCAGAATATTGAAAATATAAATAGTAAACAGGATAAATAGAATAAATGGAATAAAGTACAAATATAGCTATAAAAATCATTACACTATACCTAATTACACACGTTAAATTTGTTCTTAAAAAAAAAAAAAAAAAAAAAAAGCCTATACAAAAAAAAAAAAAAGGTCCTGAAAGGACATGAAGGCATACTTTCCTTAGAATGTTGCATTTATTCATTTTTTAAAAGCCGTGAAAAGGTAGAAACTAGATTGATTTAGGGGAAACTAGATTGGCCTTTATTGTACTGTATATTATTATAATAACTATTTTTCTTTCCAGCAACAATAATTGAAATCCTACAAAATTACGGAAAGAGTTTTGTAATGGCTACAGGAACATCTATTCTAAATAGAAAACATCTTTACGGATAAGAAAGAAGTTGAATGCAGTATTATTTCAATAACAACCATTTCGAATGCCATACACAAGTTACATCACCATTCTCCGACTAATTTATCTTCAATATTCGTTTACGAGCCCATACTTCCTTCCTTAATGGTACTTCTTTTTCTTCTCTTTCTTCTTCGTGTCCCTTTTCTTTGTATAAAAATAATGTGTGAAAAACATGAACCACTTAAGGATGTTTCAAGTCCGTTATTAGGTCGTGATCTTTAAAAACTCGTTCCATTTCCGGGGGTCGTAATCCATCGTCGCGACAGCTATATTCTAAGAGAAAAACATGCCTATTTTACGATCAGAAAGAGATGAAAAGGGTCATTCTCAAGAAAGACTCACTTTTTTTTGTTAATACGTGTAGGAATAAACGCGTACATTATCAGACCTTTAACATAAAAGCTGTGACAAACAACAGCTGTTGGTCGACGTGTGTTTTTCAAAACATATTCTACACAAAGAATTAGAGATTCTGAATAAAAAGATTGCATAAAAGTACAGAAAGGTTTAAAGGTAAGGAAAAAAAACTATAATTCACCAATATTCCAAAAGACAGTATTAACAATTAAGTGGTTCCAGAACTTTACGACAAAACTTTTGCTTTTTCTACTTTTCTTTTGTGCTTAAAATTGTGAAGAGAATATGGACGAAAGATGTCCGTTTTCACTACTAGTCTTTTACATGCACTGTCTATCCTTAAAAAATCATTCATAAAGCCCGTACATCTGCTTAAACTGTTTAATACGACATAATATGCGAGAAGATGGTTCCGCTTGGAACGGAAACCGGTTCTATCAGTGTATTAAATTTTTATTATGTCATATTAAACAGTTTAAGCAAATGCACGGGCTTTATGAGTGATTTTTTAATGTCCGTTTTCATAAAGCAAGATTTCATCCTAATATAAAACAACTAGCTTCAATTTTCTATTTATGCCAATCTTAAATACATTAAATTTGCGTATAACATAGAAAAATCCAATGTATTAAAGAAAAAACTATAGAAAAACCCAATGCATTATATCCCTAAGTTTTCTAATGAAATTTTTGTCTTCTTGGGCTAATTTCTCCAAATTGAAAATTTTCACATACACAACATCTGCCTTTGTTTTCCATAAATATGCATGTTGAGTTTTAAGATGATCTATTCATTGGTTCAAAAGTTATTAAGAGTGGACGCAGACCAAAATCGGAAGCAGTACAAATTTGACATTTTTTTAAAAAAAAGTAAGAATGGTATTCTTGTGATTCACCGCAACTTATTAGAAAATTTCCATCAAAATTCTTGAAGGTCGAGGGCTGGTCCAACGCTCACCCGCATCTTTTATGAGAAAGAGTTCCCAATTTATCTAGATTTAGACAAGTCTCAGCATCCATCAGAAGATATTCACCCAAGCGTCCGAACCAGCATTTTCACAAGGAGATAAGTCTTGGCTCGTTTCAAAGATATTCAAAATAATAAAAAATTAAAAAATGATTAAAAGTGAAGTAGTTGTAGAATCGCATATCCCTTTTTTGAAGCATTTTTTTTTTCATTTTTGATCTTTAAATAACTTAGACAATTTGTTGATAATCTTGTCCAGGCGTTCCTGTCTTGAGATATTTATTATAATTGGTGTGTCAACTCTAGAATACCAAGTGGAAAAAAATCGGAAAGAAAAGTTAATAAAAAAAAAAGGGAGAGAGGCTAAGCAATGTACAATAAGTAGAAGTCGTTTGGAGGCTATCCAAAATTTGAGAAGAAAAAGAAATAGTTTAGAAGAAAGAAAGATCAACTGACAAGAATGCATTTTAAGGAAGCAAAATTGTGGCGTCTGTGTGTGTTTTTTAATGTTACGGTATTCGAATTGAATACAAACGTATATCGGTGGTTTAGTGTCCATTAATCCTATAGATACCAAAATCAATAGCGGTCTTCTTAATAAGAAAGTAACGTTTCTAATTGTAGTTTCATATTTGCAAGTGAGAATGTTTCTGGTTACATTGCTTATGTTTACGTTTTTGGTTGTAAGTTACATTCGTCACGGACGGACGGACGGACGGACGGACTATATTTCCACTTAAAATTGTACTTTAAAACTTTTTATTCTATTTTTTTAAATAAGTTTTCAAAATTTATAAATATTAAGGAGGCTAGGTTTTTTTTTTGTAAACCTTTAAGACTGTACTAACCCATGGGTCTTAAAAATAATGTTCTTGAAATATTTCATCTCCTTTAATTTAAAGAAATTTGAATTAGGAATAATGTTAATGTTTAAATAAGACTAACAGCATACATTCGCTATCCAAAATTAATTACTTGAGAAAACAAACAATTTGGATGAATTTAAAATTTTATAAGTTGCAGCTAAATTACAGGTTCTTTAATATTTAGAATTTCCGGAAAGTAAAATATTATCAAAGACTGTTCAAGTGTTACGTAAATACATTTGTAGTAATTTTAGAGCCCCTCAACCCCCCTCCTTGTGCTTATATAAGATTTGCCAAATCCTTAACAGTAAATACCACTGAATAATATATTAAAAAATTATATCAAATAGTCAAAATTATATCAAAATTTGAACTCGTGCATAGCAGAGCAATGCTTGTCTGTCTTACGTAAGCATTGCTCTGATCCCCCCCCCTCTCCCTTCTCAGTAAATATAAGCAAAGATTGACCCCCCCCCCTTGAATGCTTACGTAATACTTAACGGCTCCTCATCAGCTTCTATCGAACCCCTGAGACTCTTCTAAAAAAGCTCGTAAATTTAATCTTCATAATATATTTATAATTTTAAATTTATGAAAATTAATGAGTCTTATCTTACATTTATAATTGATATATTTAGGAAGACATTTAAGTAAAGAGAAATACCACGTGCGACACACATAGGATATAAAACAAATCACAGTTTATCTGCTAGGAACAGTTTACAGAACTTAGGGAAGAAATTACAGTAAAAAAAGTAATAATTCTGAAAATCGCTATCCAAGGAAAATGCAATGTTATGATCGAGGGGAAAAAACAGTAGATTTAAGTAGTGTACAGATGAATGAATCGTAGTCATCATTCTTTTCTGCTATGAACATTAATTGCAGGTCATAAGTAAAATCCTTTTACTTTTCGCAGTGCTGTGTGTTCCCCCTGTCGGTGATTCCCGGAACTAATTTTTCTATGTCAAAAATTTCTTTGGAAGGAAGTTCACGATTAAAGAAATTGATTATATCTGAGACATAATATAGAGTACATTATGTAAACTGTTGTAAGATGACTAAATTGACACTGACTCTTCTTCTATTAAGTCATCATTAGATGAATATTAATTAGGACTATTCATTGTTCCGATAGCCTAACAGAAAGAAAACATACGTTATTCGCATTGTTTATTGTGTAACAATGATCTACATGAGACAGACTTAAGTTTTTACTAGTTCAATCTCGGTGTTCATCGAGTAGAAATTCAATGTGTAGACAACAAGAATTTAATGCTTCTGTTACTGAGAACCAAAAATTTCTCAGGGGATAAAGGTCGAATATCTCCGATTGATTGATTGATTTGGTTTAATGACATAATAGCAGCTAAGACCATGCTGCGCCAGGAAAGATTAAACAAAAAAGTAAAAAATATAATAAATTCAAAGTAACTACATATATTATTTTTATTACTTATATTATTTTAATGTAAGTAATAAAACGGAAAAAGTAGCTCCAATCAGAAATTCGAAATCCGTAGCTTTGCTCTCACAGCAGGGATCTACGACCTCTGCTTATGTCCTTAATACTGACGCAATTTAATTGGCAAGTAACCATGGCGCATAGTGTTTGATGGTTTACTCAATCTGGACAATCAGTGTGAGTTGACGTGGAACACTTATTTTCTGTGTTGTTTATACATAATTAAATGTCAAAAGACACAATAGCATTTACATTTTCATTTTTCAGGTCAAATAAAAAGCAGCTTTTCAGATAGTATATTTTTTTTTATCCCTACTCTTCAACTCCAAACTATCCTGTATTCCAAAATCTGGAAAAATCTAAAATCCGAAACATTATTGGCCCCAGCGTTTCGGATTGAAGATACTCGTAATGTCTAATCCGGTGATTGAGCCTTGCAGCGTCATTAACATTATCTTGATTATCTTGGTGGGATATGAACCTCGATTTTTCCATAGATTCGATCGTAAAATTACCAGTACTTCTGATCTTGGGCTTTCCTCCTCCATTTGTTTCGATCACTTTGACGATGGGGTCTTCCCATCTTGTTGGTGATCGTCCATGTTTCCTCTTCATCAGGTATCAATCTACAACTCTTATTGTCCATCGATTGTCCTTTAGCTTAGCAATGTGTCCTGGTCATCTTCTTTTTTTTTTCATAGATTGTTCCTTGAACATTTCTTTCATATTAATATTATTAATATTAGCTTAATCGTCAATGTTAGCTTTCGAAAATCGCCTTCCTTAAATTATCATAAAGCTTTTAAATTAAAAGATTTTATGGCAGCAGGAGTATCTATTAGCTTTTAAAATTAGCTTTGATTACTGAAATTCCGTCGAATCGAAAGAGACATTGTTATAATTTAGATTATGTTTTCCTGTTATCTAAATCAACTTAAAATTTGTATCATAGTTTAAGATTGAGAATGGTAAGCTATTCACGCATAAAATCAGTTGTATTTTTAATTTTTTAATTTTTTTGTTTCTAAAAATGTTCAAATTCAATTTTTAAGTTGGCATGTACGACGTTTAAGAAAATCATGTACAAAGAAGAAACAAATAATGAAGCTGAATCAAGGCATCGAACCTGAACTGAACCGGAACCTGAACTGGAAAAAAAATAAACCGATATATTTTTGGTCGGAGTGGAGCTGAACCCAAACCGAACCGAAAACCCATTTTTATTTCACTCCTTCATTTCAGTTCACCTCTTTTAAAGTACTCGTATACTCGAAAGACGGAATTCTTTCCTTGGTTAACAATTTTCATCGACTCCCCCACTCTCTTACCCTGTCGCCATATGTCCAAACCACTACAAAGGTACTGAACCGGAAAAAAAAACCCGATCTTTTTGGTTGGAGTGGAGCTGAACTCAAACTGAAATTTTGTGTTTTCAGTGAATAAGAACGAAAACAAGAGTTAAAAATATTATGGTCCCCTGAACTGAATAGAAGGACTTGGTATTTTCATATGTTCAGTCAATTCTCATTTTTCATCATTATTTCTCAATTTTTATTTTATAGACTAATTGTTTACTAACAATTCCAATACCCAACAAGGTAGCGGATTAGAAAACTAACCACAATGCTTCTGATACGTGAATGAAGAAAATTAATGAAAAGTTAATACAAAACGCCTACTTATAAATAAGCGGAGTGAAAAGTCGGTTGAGTGCAAATTAAAATATATTTATATTTTTATATAAGCCCGACCAGCTAGACACACAAACTCTTTGGCTCTTGGTAAGACCTTTTCAATGACACCCTAATCAAGTCTCTAGCCCTCGTGGTTGCCGAGTTGATACTTGTCCACAGACAGACAGACAAACCGGAGATATAAGGCTTCACGGTGTCAGAAGCCTAAAAAAACAAAAATGTAATTAATTTCACCAATTCAAGATGTTGAAAGAGATGTATTTTATCTTCAGTTTTTCTTCTATTTCTTTTCTATTAATATTCATATTGAACAATTACAAGAAAATTGTTCAAAATTACAATTCTCTTGTAGCACCATCCACCAGGAGAGTACTAAATACATACTACAGTGGAAAGAAACTACAGTAAAATAAATAGATAAAAAAAACCTAAACTACTAAAATTAATAAAAACTGAAATAAATCCCGTATTACTGTAAATATTTTTAAAATACAGTACTAAAGTACTACTTTATTTTAAAAGAATAGATGGCTCTTAATATTTATTTAAAAATTAAGATCCTGACTTAAGCAAATGCAGGCGTCTGCAAACCTTTTATTTCTTTTATATATTTCTTTTTCAGTGAACCTAAAATTCTGAAAATCTAAATATGAAGTTGTGAAGCATCTGAGATTTTTATGTTTTTGTTTTAAATTTTCAAGATATTCTAAAATTAAATTAATTAAAATTCAAAAACAGTCAATTTTTTGGGTGTTTTCGAGGCATTGCTCGGTATTTTCAACTTAAAAAAACTTGACGAAAACCTGAATAATAAAAAATTCGTAAAGTAATGATTTATATTTAAAATATTCATTATTAGTACAATAGTTTTTTTTTTTTTTTTAAATTGTATTTTTTTAAAATTGTATAAGAACAATTAGTTTTTAAAAAACTAAATATTGCACTAATAATAAATATTTTAAATACAAATCATTATTTTACAAATTTCTTATTATATCAGGTATACGTCAAATTTTTTTGAGTTGAAAATATTAGTATCTCGATTAGTATCTCGAAAACACTCAAAAAATTGACTGTTTTTGAATTAATTAATTATAGAATATTTTAAAAATTAAAAAGAAGAAAATAGAAATCCTAGATGCTTTACAAGTTCATATTTAACTTTTCAGAATTTTAGGTGCATTAGAAAAAGAAATATATAAAGAAATAAAAGGTTTGCAGAATTGCTTGAGTCAGGATCTTAAATGATAAATTTGAAATGTTTGCTTAATACCAATTTTCATCAAATCGCTTTCAATAGGACTTGTTTTCTTTCATTCTACGGAGTAAAAGAAACAGTATAAATTTATCCGAAGTTCTTCTAAAACTTTTTGAAAAGCCTACAATGTTGCTGTAGTTGGCAAAAAAATCAGATAGAATAAAAAAAAAGCTTAAAAAAGAAATCGCTTTATAATTCTCATCTCGTTTAGTAAATATTGATAACGGATTTTATATTTTGTTTGTGTTGCATTTTAATTAGATTGCCCAGTGCATTTGTAAACAAAGTACCAGAACATACCCGATGTTGAATCAAGCTTCGAGGATGTTCCAATCTGCTTTTTTGGTTTTGTTTTTTAAATAAAAACTGCTCCTTGTTTCATTTGGTGCAAACACATGGAAAGAAAACACATGAAAACAAAAGCAAGCAAATCAAAATATTTAGATCATCCGTTTCGTTTTCTCTTGGTCATTCCCAGCAGAATTCTTTGTTCTCCACATCATCAGAAGTTTGGATGAAAAATAAACGCGATTCAATGGTTAGAACATCATGCTTATAAATATCCCTTTTTACTCATAAACAGTATTTCGTTTCTTTTAAATAAGAAACTTCTTCGGGTTGAGGAGAAGAAAAACCTGCTTTTTCCTCTAAATTTCATAATTCGTTATGAATAATCACATTTTTTTTAAATTATATTAATATCAGCAATAATACAATACGTATTAATTACAATAAAACAAGCACATTAATTAACATCATGCTAAATGCTAATTATTTAAGACAAACACTTTGTTTAAATTCCACAATTTATTTATTTCTGTTATTCATATTTTTTTTTAAATATAACCAAACGCTATTTCACTTACTTTAAGGAACTTTTCTTTATTCGTGCATGGATTGGAATTGATTATGCATGATTCTATCATCATCCTTTCTTTTTCTTGGATCTTAAAAATTATATTTACTTTAGGATCTGGATTATGTTTCATTAGTATACAATGATCCGCCCAATCTCAAATGTTTCTGTCATTGTGTCTAAACGCTCTTACATGCTCTGCCATTTGTTCCTTGAAGGTCCTACCTGTGAACCCGTAATATATTTCTCCGCAATCTTTGCATTCGAGCTTAGTATTACACCCATTTTATTCATTATATTGCTGTCTTGGATATTGGTTTTTTAGCTTTGTAACATACCAATCTTGTTTTGTTTTCATCACATATATCCTTTACTTCTTTATTTACTTCTACTCCTAGGGTTAATCTCATAATTTTGTTGTATTCTTCTTTGAAATTTGTTAAGTTTCATTTAACGTGCTCAAAATTTCTTATTTACAATTACAAGTAAAAACTCCTAAAAAGCACTATTTTATAAAAATCAAAATATTTACAATAAAAAATTATTTACAGTAAAAACCTACGGTCATTTTAGCAATGGCCATTGTCAACTATTTATCATAGTTGACAATGGCTATTGCAAAAAATGGCCGAAAAGCTTCCTGTATGTAGATTTTTACTGTAAATATGTTTTTATTGTAAATATCTTTATTTTTATAAAATAGTGCTTTTAAGTTTTTACTCCTTTAAAATTAATACCGGTATTTGAAAAAAACAAATATCCAAGAAAAATTATTTAAAAAGAATAGTTAATTATACAGATAATAAGAAACTATAGTACAAGAAAATAGAGAGTATGAAATTAATATTTGAAAAAAACGAATACAGTCGAATCCGGTTAATTGGACCACCGGGTAATCGGACCAGCCGCTTATTCGGACCGAATCTTAAAGAACCGAAACAAATCCTTTGTACATAAGCCTAATATTATTCGCTTATTTGGACCAAAATTCCGTTTAAACGGAGCAAAGAATGTGACAGCGAATAAGAAAAAGAAGTCACAAGTCGCCTGCGTACAGCGGATACCTGGGAGGATGATATATGGGAGGATCCTGGGATCCCCAAGAGAATTTACCCTATGCTTTTATCAAAGCTCAGGAAGTCCAAAAGTGACAAGAACAGAACCAGTGGGAGGTGAACCCGCCCACCACTTTCTTTTCTAAAACGGACAACTCGGTAGCCACCAGCGAGGTCTTTGATCCACTGAGTCTCTGCTTTTCGGGGAAATGAAATCAAGCATAAACACAGGATGCCAGGAAATGCATTGAAACTTTGCACCGCTATTTCATGTAGGAGGGAAGTGAAGGCAGTCCCATTGCTGCGTTAGATGTTTGTGGTGATTTTGTTCAAGTGCAATCCGTCAAGAGAAAGCGTCAGGTCACACTGGATAAGTTCTTCAAACATTGACTGGAATTTGGGAAGAACTTTTTTATTGTGATTCCCATGTTGAGTACTGTACATGTACCGTGTAGATCGTTTCGAAGAATTTGTTTGTAAATTTATTTTTCAATGAACAAAATTCGACTGTAGTTCTTGTTTGTATGTTCGCCATACGTGTGTGCCGCACAATAAAGGTCATAATGACATTTTAATACCCTGTATTTTACGTATACTGTAGCATGTCCCGTCTTAATTGTAACATAGAGCATGTTCGTGTAATCGGGCCAGCCGGTTATTAGGACCAAAATCATCGTCTCCCGATGTGGTCCGATTAACCGGATTCGACTATATGTAAGAACATTTATAAACAAAGTGATTAATGAATTTTTTATAGAATGAAATAAAATAAAGGATAAGAAAAACAAAGGAGAATACAACAAAACAAGTTTATTATGTAGATAATCAATTAATAATTAATAAATGTAATTTACATAAACTTCGAATTATCAAATAATGAGCTAGTTGTGTTTTATAGCAACATTCCAATAGTAATGTCTGAGACAGTTGGTATTGCAAATTATGACATTTTCAATGTATCTATTGGCAGCAATGGAAAGGTTCAAATTTAATATTAAGTTTGGGCCACAGCAAATATACCGGCAAGTTTGTACTTATGATACTTGTAATAGGTCTTACAATGCTGAGATCAACTTTTGTTTTTCTGGTACCGTAACGTGAGGTTACTTTGCATCACTTCTCTCAACTTTTGTTTTTCTGGTACTGTAACGTGAGGTTACTTTGCACCACTTCTCTCTTATTTTATATTTAAACGCTATTGCAACTTATAGTAATACATTGTGTGTAGACTGTAATATATAAGAGACCATAACACACAAGTCTTATTAAACAAAAATATACTTCTTTCACATAACATGTTTCGAGAATTTCTCGTCTTCAGATGTGTACATAACTAAAAACATAAAGTAACCAGAACTACATCATAAATTACAAAGAATATTCTTAATAAAAACATCAAGTTAAACAGTATCATTTTAAATCATATAACAATGCATTCCGGATTGACACTTCTGTGTTATAACATCTATGCGTATTAATTATTAACGATTCGTAAAATTTCTTAGGTAACAATCCTTTTCTGTAGCAAGAATTATTGGATTGTCATGCATAATTTCATGCCCTGTTTGTTGATTATGAATTGCCGTTAAATATTGTTTATTACGACCTTTCACTGCCGTCTCGTGCTCCTTCATACGTGAAGACCCTTCTTTTTGTCTCTCCCACGTATATATATTTATTCCCACCCCTTTACACCTAATACCATATACAACTCCTGTTTTATCCTTTTTGTTAATTGTTGGGTTTTTCCTCCTTATTAGTAAATTACCAAAGTGTTGTTGGCTCTATGTGCTGTTTTAATTTTTGCTGTACCTAGAATGGGATTTAGCTTATTATTCAATCTATCGTCAAAGGGGATGGATACATATTTACAATCATCCTTAGTATTATTGCAATCTTTGTGCCTCTTTCCCATTTCATTAATCTAGTAATTAATCTGTTGACAAATTTTATAGGATAATCATTATTAATGAATATGCTTCTAATATAATCCAGTTCTGACATAATAATACCCCATTGCTACCAGTTCAATTAATTAAGAAAGCTATTAGGTGCATTTACAATTTAGATGCCATTAAATATATAAAAGATCATGTTGATCTAAATAGGATTAATAGACTGATTGATATACTCTTTGATTTGCAATGGTTCACATTTGAAAATAAGGTATATAGACAAACTAAAGGTGTATTCATGGGCCTCCCATCGTCAGCCATAATTGCTGAGATAGTAATGCATTATTTGGAATTAAATATATGGAAATTAGACACAGTAAACACCAATATCAGGTTGATGTGCCGTTATGTTGACGATACATTCATAGTAATTAATAATAAAAAAAATGTTAATAAGATCCTCAAAATTTTTAATCAATTTAACAGTAATACACAGTTTACCATGGAGACAGAAATTAATAATGCTCTGGCTTTTCTAGATGTATTTGTTACCAGAAATATAGACACATTTGATACCACTGTTTACAGAAAACAAACCAACGCCAGCATAATGATTAATTTTCTAGCTGCTAGTCCCATGAAATATAAAACAAATTCATTAAAATTGGCTATTAAAAGAGCCTTGAAAATATGTAGCAACGGGGTATTATTATGTCAGGAACTGGATTATATTAGAAGCATATTCATTAATAATGATTATCCCATAAAATTTGTCAACAGATTAATTACTAGATTATTGAAATGGGAAAGAGGCACAAAGATTGGCAATAATACTAAGGATGATTGTAAATATGTATCCATCCTTTTTGACGATAGATTGAATAATAAGCTAAATCCCATTCTAGGTACAGCAAAAATTAAAACAGCACATAGAGCCAACAACACTTTGGGTAATTTACTAATAAGGAGGAAAAACCCAACAATTAACAAAAAAAGGATAAAACAGGACTTGTATATGGTATTAGGTGTAAAGGGGGTGGGAATAAGTGTATATACGTGGGAGAGACAAAAAGAAGGGTCTCCAAGCATATGAAAGAGCACGAGACGGCAGTGAAAGGTCATAATAAGCAATATTTAACGGTAATTCATAATCAACAAACAGGGCATGAAATTATGCATGACAATCCAATAATTCTTGCTACAGAAAAGGATTGTTACCTAAGAAAATTTTACGAATCGTTAATAATTAATACTATATTTGGCACCAAGGTTACATCTGTAGCACTTAGAAATGTAGGTATTTCTTAAATAAATTCAAAATACGAAAGGTTTTAAACTAATTAGTAAATTTTTTCAATTTTAAACAGAAAACTCTGTTAATCCATAAAATCCTTTCTATTTCTATTCAACGGTCTCTTGGAAAACACAAAAGACTTTAAGCGCAAATGTTATTTGAACTCTGAAACAGAGAAATAACCAAGGCCATTGATTGCTTTGGTCGATAGAGTGATCCCATAACATCAACACATTGGCCACTTCCCATGCTGTTTGGGTTCGCTGCATTGCTGAAATAATAACAGTGTCTTGTTTGAATTTCGTAAGCTTGCCTTGGTCATCATCATATTTGAAAACAACAAACTTATCATGTAGACGCTTCAACAACAAATATTCTAAGCATATATGTTCTGGAACACGACTAATCTAATTACTATCTTCTGCAGTAAATATAGCATTAAGAAATATTTTATTATCAAATCATTTGCTGGGGTTTATCTTGTGGTATTCTGTAGTGAAGCAAAATAACCCCAACATGACCAAAATACTGTCATCCACATGGTTTTCATTGAGGTTTACGTCTCAGACATGTGTAATTGTAATAAACTATATAAAATCAAGATTATCACTTAAAAAAAACTACAGAATTCAAGTGGGTTTACCTGTTTATCACTTTGTAAAGCCTGATTTACACACACACAAGTTTCAACACTAAAAGAATCTCATGATTTTCATCTAAAAGTTTGGCAAAGCATTACATTGTAACAAAGCACTGTGCGAATACCAAATTACTACTCATAAACGCATTGCTACGTCATCACATATGATTCTACATCACTGGAAGTAATAGGGACGTATCTGAAAAATCTGTAATCATTGCTGTTAAGTTCTGGGTCATCTTCTCGAGTATTGCCTGCTTATCACTAAGAATGCCATTAGTCTTGCAGATTGTTGAATATCCTTCATTTCGGTAGAGTACGCTTTGTAGTTTTTGCAAACATATTCTCACCTTCCATGCCACGGGCTACATTTAACTCACACTCTAGCAGAAAGATATTTCTTGCCAGGTCAGAAAATCAATAACGTACACTTGGCATACAATTTTTACAAATTTGATTTGAAAGGAACAAAATGTATAAAAATGACAATATATACTCTTAAAAGGTCGAAATATGGCCAAGTCCTAAGATTAGGCAAAAGTGCGCAATTACGTGCACAATGAAAACCATGCAATTTTAATCAGAGTTAGCTAAAATGTACTGAACTTATCTTTGTAAATGATATTAAAGGCAAGGAAAAACAAGGAATATAATTTGGCAAAGCATTACATTGTAATAAAGCACTGTGCGAATACCAAATTACTAATCATATATGCATTGCTACGTCATCACATGTGCTTATACATCACTGGAAGTAAATGTGACGTATCTGAAAAATCTGTAATCATTGCTGCTACGTTCTGGGTCCTCTTCTCGAGTATTGCCTGCTTACATTGTAATTTCAGGGCGACCAATATTAACAATAAAAAAATAATATTTTTAATAATAAGAAAATACAATAATCTAAGGAAAAATAAAAAAAAAAGTTAAGAGAAAAAAATAAAAAAAAAAGTTAAGAGAAAAAAATAAAAAAAAGTTAGGAACATAAGAAAAAAAAAAGAAAAAACGCGCACAATGAGAAAAGAGAAAAAAAAAAAACAACAAAAATAGATATACGGATTCGAACCGGATGAGTCGCAGACCTTACGCATCAATGTATAGCTGACAACTGAAATGAGATGGTTGCATATCTAACATTTAAGCTAACAGCGGAAATGCAATGAGCATAATGCCCTCCAAACACGGAGGGGGCGGGGGGGGGGGGGCGTTGGTCTCTAAAAAATACCCTATTCCTATGTTGTTTGGATCTCTGAACACGATGTGAAATCCGTTTGCCGATACGACCTTCCGATCGGGAGTTGTTAAGGAGGAATAGACACAGAACCACGGACAGAACAAACGCAATATCTACCGATTTTAGTCGCTATCACAATAGCTTGCAAATGGGTCGCTAAAAATGCCATAACATAAACGTCCTTGCCTTAATAACAACATATTTGTAATATATATATATATATATATATATATATATATATATATATATCTGATGGCCAAACTCAAATGACACCAATTCGAGTTTAGCAATGCAAAGATTTCAATCAATCATTTGCAATTTAGAATGTAAAGAATATAAGAATAAAATGAACTTATATTACTAAACAAATAGCAGGACAGCTATCTGAAATTTAAAATCCCAAAAGAAATTTCAGAAAACTGTTTCTGTGAATGTACGGCTTCTAATTACATTCACTTCATCAGCGTCATCTGGTGTTAAATTTTGAAACTAAAATTTGGAATACACAAAAACGCATTATTTAAAGAAATTTGCTCTTTTTTATTGTATATATTCTTTTTTAAGTTTTTTAATTTTATATCTTTTTTTAATTTCTTTTATATTAGATACTTTTTTTGCTTTTTTATGCTTTTTTATATATATATTAAAAAAAAAATAGATGACAGTCATCAGATCAAATTCAAAACTTCCTTATATAAAGGATTTAATTTTGAATTGTCATAAGATAACTTAAATGATTATAAATTAACAAATCCTATCTTGAAGAATAAAACGATTAAATAAAATTATGAATATATTTAACTTTATATTTTTTATAAATTTGAATTTTTTTTCTGAAATTGTAAAATATAATTATGTATTTAAAACTTTATTTGGAAAATTATTATTTGTAAATTCATTAATAAGATAATTTAAATTATGTAAAAAAATCTTCCAATTTAGAATTAATCTCAAGATATCTTTTGAGTTCTTGTATGAAAATATTT
>JAFIDM010000005.1:11757188-11770565 GCA_023159025.1 Thereuonema tuberculata | reverse complement strand
AAAAAAAAAAATTACTGCATTTACTGAAAATTCAAAAAATTCACTATAAAAGGCATTTCTAAAAAGCTTAAAAAAAACTTAGCAGCCATTTTTGCAGAAATAAACGGGTTTAAGATGGATTAGGGAAGTATAAAGAGAAAGAAAAAATTAACATTTTTAACGAACGATAATAGGCGAAATGTCAGTGAACGATAACAGTCGAAGGGTCTAGATAAAGAATTTCATACATCGCAACAGAGACGGATAAAATAGATGGAAAAAATTCAGAAACGATATATAATAAATACAGCTTGTCAGAAGAAGTGACATTTCAGGTTTATTGCTAATAATAATTTCAAAACACTAAAAGCATAGTGGGAATATGAATTTAAGTAAAATCGATTCATTATATTTATAATAGCAATTGAAGAAAAAAAAACTAAGAATGAGGAGGTGTCGTATCCCATTCTCGTCATTACAGTTGACAGTTCAGCTTTATTAAAAATTCATCACAATCCTGTGTCTCGACTATGATCTGGATTCGTGACTCCTTCAAAACAAATTAACAAAAAAAGAAAAAGTATCTCAACAAAGAACAATAAACAGCAATTCTTTGTATCTTCAAAAGAAACAATACAAAAACAACTTTAAAATCCCTGATCTTTCTTCTCGGTGCTGGTAAGATAAGTATAAGCTAACTGATTAAAATTGTTACAATATGGCTTAAATATTGTATAATATTATATATTATATTATGTTATATTATATTATTTTTAGCTGATTTTTTTCCCCGAAATTCATTGTTGGCAGATAGGTGATGCCATGTGTATTTGTATTCTACGAATTGATTGGCTATTGTTTATTATTTATTATTATTTATAACAAATATATGTTATTATTATTATTATTATTTATTATTATTTGTTATTGGTTTGTTATTTGATTTTGATGGGGAAGAAGCATCTTTAAGTTACGAATAAAAAAAGATCAAAAGTGAAGAGAAAAACTTAAAAAGGTAAATAAATACGTGGATACTTAGACAGATAAAATCAATATTCTTCCCTGTAATATATGTAAACAACTTTATTGTATGAATAAAGTTCTATTTACCTTTATTCGTATTAGTAGATTATTAATTCTGAAGAAATTAAAACAACTTTGTTGTTTCTATTGAAGTATAAAACAATCTGGAGTTAAATGAAGGGAAGCCACACAGTCCTGATAGACTTTTTTATGCAAGTGGGGAGTCACAGATCTGTCTTTTTTATACGTATTATTAAACTGAAATTGCTTTAGCAAATAATCGAAATCGTTTCCATATAAATAGTTTTGGAATTTAGGGAAATGATGGCGTTCTACTGGAATCGTGTTCTTTTTGTTATTTTAGGGATGCTTCTTTGTACGTATATTTCTAATAACTGAAAGAATGACTGACTACACTTAGCCAGGAGCAAATCGAAAAACAAAGGAGGCATAAAAAGAATGAAGAAAAAAAAGAGGATAAACCTTCCCGCATTCCTTAAGAAAAAGGAAGAAGCGAAAGAAATACCATACCTGACCCGGAATTCGAACAATTATATAATCGTCGGAAACGCAGTGGAGCCTCCGAAGCAAAAAAAAAAAAACAGAAAATAGAACCCCTAAAAAACTAATAAAAAATTAGTGAAGAAATTCATGTGCCAGCCGTTCGTCGGTCACTGGCTACTGGTGATTACTCCTAGCTGATGAACGCCAAGAGCGTGAAACAGCTGTACTAAGATGTCACTTAGTAAACACTTGGTCTCAAGCAATGATACAATGAGTTGTCATATTAGATACAATGCGAGCACTGCAATTTTGTTTTGTTTTTTAGAAAACGAAAATGCGTTAAAATGCTATAATACTAGTATATAACTTGCAACGAGTTATTCCTATCTTCTGTTATTAAATTTCAACTTTATAGTATAAGTAGTTACAAAATCATCTTCATTCAAAAAAAGACTGAATTGGATGTTTCAGCTCGTAACTCTTCATCTAAGTATATAATTAAATCTTTTATCTAACTGTAAGAATGCATCAAAGATTCAGCTTCTTTGAGAAGTTGTGTCTAAATTCCACCGTAAGTCAACGTACGGTGCGCTTATTAAATGACAAAATTGCAAAAAAGTTGTTCTCTTTGACTTGCTAGACCGAATGTATAAAACTGATAACTGTGCTATTAATTCTGCAATTGGTTATCATTTTAAAACAGACATGATAACCAATGAAATAACCCTTACATGAAATAACATTCTAATTAATTCTCAGATCTTTAATGCAAGTTCTTTGCTTAATAAAATTCTTCAAGCAAATAGTTAAATAATGTATCGTAATATTAATAGGCAAAAATTGTACAGATATTTGTAAATTTGTAAGCAGAGGCGGAGAAATAACCAATCACAGTAAAGCGTTGGAACACGTCAGTCGTGACGTCACGCCTATTTGTAAACATGGCGCTTTACTATTCGCCTCACTTCAGCACGACGGAGCGCGATTACACGATTATTATCCGCGTATTGAGATTTTCTTCCACACATAAATGAAGTTTACACTGAAATGCATGAAGTTCATGCATCAAAATTTATCAAAAAGTTCGTAAAACCTCGGTTTTTACATAATTCCACAGCTTCCTCTGTTACCCCATTAAACTCTGGGATAGCCACTTGCTCACTACTCAACAGTAAGGGAACACGTGCTGTCATTGTTGCCCAGGAAGGTTAATCGGTATTGGCTGTTGGACATTCGTTATTGTCATTGTTGAAACTGGTAAATCAATTTTTTATTTATTTTTTTTTAACAAAATTTGGCTTAGTCTTTCAAACTATATGTGGGTACTACGGAAGTCATGGCTTTTAAAAAATGAGCTTATAACATCTTTTTCAATCTTGTGTTTTTCAAAAATTTCACGGTATTTCAAAATGTGGAATTTGTTTTACTTCCGTGAATATTTCACGGGTCTTCCTAGTGAATATTAAGTATTATACAGATTATAAACTGCAAAAAAACTCAATAAGAGCAGTCTCTGCGATTATCTTCGAGAGAGTGAAGATGTCAAAAATCCCACAGGAACCACAAGAGTCAAACCAATGATATCTGTAATCTTTTTGGTAAGCCGTTGACGTGACTAAAATTAATCGGATTTAAGCAGTTTAATGCTGATGTAATTAATTTTTTTTCAAGTCTTAGTGTTGTATTCAGTAGATATTACAATTTGTAAAGAAACTTAGACTTTTTCGGTTGTTTCGTTTTCATGACATGAAAAGAAAAGTATAAACTAATGAAAGACAACATCTTTTACTTAGTTTTCCAGATCTGTGTGTCTAACGCACTTCCTCTATGTTTGGAAATACATATTTTCCTGTGAAAAATAGAAATATTTTCTACAATGAAACGTACGCGACAGGAATCGAATCTGCAACCTTCTGATCCGAACTCAGACCTCTTATCCGTTACGCCACGGGGACTATATTCAAATTATTGTTAAATATCTCTTATCACTCCATCTGTGTGTGTGACGCAATGAGAGAAGAGCCAGAGAGAAAAAAAATAACGTTAATTTTAGCCTACGCGATTAAAATTTAAATTTCAATGTTTAATTTTTAGCCTACTACAAGCGCAGGCCAGATGTGCATTAGATGCAAAAGCTCACCTTCAGAACTGAACAGTCGTTAGAGAGGTTTCTCGATATGAATGAAGAAATTAAAAATAATACAGGAAAAAAAACTACTATTTAAAATACTCTATCTCAACTAAAGCTATCATATTGTTCTCCCGTCATTATTGATACGCTAGTTTTTTAAGAAAATAGTTTTAAGTTCTTGAAAGAACTCTTATTAATAACAGCTGCTATTCATGCCATGTTTTCATTATTGTAATCCTCACTTTATTTCATTGTTATTTTTATTTCAATTTGAATCTTTTCTTATTTGGACAGTTTTTAATCCGCCTATACTTACAACAAAAACACTACCAAAGAAAACCTTTTAAGTTACTGCTTTTCATTTCGTTAGATGGTTGCATCACCTTTAAGAACTGTTTCCATAAAATTATTTAAGTTATTCTTTAACTCTAATGGGGTCTAAGCTGTCTTCTGCCGTGTAATGATCATGGCTGCATTTCAAAGTGGCAATTACCATCGAGATAATTTAAAACTTCTAGTTTCGTAAAGACTTCACCAAAGAACTGGATTCTGAAGGCAATTATGTGGGCATTTGCAATCTAATTCTAATTTCCCTGATTTGTGGACTTAAAAGTTTCCAGTTTCAGCAGTTCTTCTTTTTCTTTCCACTCTTCGTCAAGTTGGAGCTTTTGGCAAGAAGTCTTCAGTTCAACTTTCTTTTTATTGTTGGGATGTGTTCTTGTGCTTTTGAGAATCAGATCCGTAGATTGATCCACAGACAACTGTTTTATCTCGAGGTCTTCCCTTCTTTTACTTGAGTTGAACTGAAAGAAATGGGAGAGAAAAGGAAGGAAAAGGTTTTTCTCTTCACAATAAAGGTATTTCCTCTCATAAAAAGAGAAAAAAGTTCTAAGAGTGATAAGAAGAGTCGATTCCAACTATATACCAACAATATTTTCATATTGAGAAATATTTTAATGAAATTTTCTTATAAATAATAAAAGCAATTTCAATAATTGCAAAGAGTAACATGGAATAGTTGGCGTGCCAACGTTGAAATACCAGTAGCTAAAGATGTAAAAACTTTTGTTGTTTTTTTTCCAAAATTAAAAGGGAAAGTACAGCTTTTGTTTATAGCGTTTATTGATATTAATTATCACTATTATCGTTATAATTATTATTATTACAACTATAATTTTGGATATGGTTCCATTTGAACTTTATGGGTTTCATTTCTTCCAGAATCAATACCTAGCTTAAATTCAACAGCCTTTTTTTTACTATTAAAATTTCAGCACTCTAAGGTAAGTAGGTTTTGCATTGTCGTAGGTTTTGCACGTTAAACCTGCAAGTATTATATTTGACGTTATTCTTGCCACAGCTCCTTTACTACTGGTTTAATTATGAAAGAAAATTAATCGATAACAACTTAGTAACCAAAACCTATCACAGTTTCAGCTCTTTAGGATTTGAATGAGCTATCTTGACAGACGGATGACAGATGGACTCAAAAAACTTTCAAAAACTTTGTTTTCATTCTTTTAAATTCTTTTTTATTCTTTTTATTTTATTTTGATACGGAGGCAAACAATTTCAATGTCCTGTATAAGTACTGAAATAAGATATATATATAAAAAATAAACCCAAATTATCAAGTGAGATTAATATCGATCACTGAATACATTTTACCACATTTACAAGCAAGCGTGTAACAATTAGCTCCTGGAAACTTTTCTATATGTTATTGTCCTCAAAATGAAAGATGACCGGCGGAAGTTTGAACTGCGCAGCTCTTCCGGTAGCTGATCAATTATGTTTTCCTGTCACAATGGACGATGCCGTCTGTTTTCACTGAGAAAGACATGTTGATAACGCCAAATTAAAACTTCTCTCGACTATTTACCGTTATTTCAATACCAGTTGCTAACAATAAGTATTTATATAAATAAATAAATATATATTATTTATAAATACAATGCTGTTTTGCAAAGTAACAAGCCTTTACCGTAATGGCGACGTCCTGTGATAAACTCATACGGAAGTGCCTGACCAGAGTAATCGATGATACATGCGCAGATCTCACAAAAACAGGGCGGCCATCTTTCATTTTGAGGACAATATATATTTATATAATTCTTAGTGTCGAGTAAGTTTTCATTTTATTGTATTTCTCAAATCATTTTTTGTAAGTTTTTAAGGATACCGTGGCTTTGTTTACTTTGGACTTGAATAGTTCTTTTGATCGAAGTCAGATGTCACCCCAACTACAGTTGATTGCTGATCATTCTGAACCAATCACATCAGATGTTATACGATTGATGGATATCTACACCAATCCTGATCGACAGCAGCATCAAGCGCATGATCCATTGTGTTCCCTCATTGGTAGAGTATGTATTGGATCTTTCCTTCAGTGTCAAATGTGCATTGAAAAAATCCTATTGTATTGGATGAAAGGTCTGAGTAAAAATTATCATAGTATCATAGTGGTGTGTCTCGTTTTTTTTCCAGATTTACCTTCCTACTTATGTCACATATTGTCTATTAAGAAACGATTAAGTTTTTAAACCTAATTTCCTAATCAATTAAGTGTCTGTGTGTATGTCTTCTTGAACCGTTTTGAAACTTGGCATGTACATTGACGAACAAGACATAATCTATTGGGGTTGGCGAATAAATTCGTTCGGTTTATTTATGCTTGTGTTTAAAACGATTTGTTTGTTGTTTCGCAAATTTTTAGTATTTATTAGAAAGTTCTTTTTCTGCTCTACAAAACTGTGTTATTTTTTTGTTTGAATAATTTATTTTTTCGTCATTTTTTAGGCTTCGAAATGGAATATCCAGGAGGCAAAAATCAGCATTTTTGACACCTGCTTTTCTTCGTCTTTCATCGAGGACAAAAAGCTGCCGAAGCCGCTCGGGACATATGCAGGGTGTACGGAGAAGGTGTTATAGGCGAGCGTACAGCACAAAAATGGTGACTTTGACCAGGATGGTACGCCTCGCAGCGGAAGACCTTCGGAATTCAACGAGGAACGTCTCAAAGCTCTTTTGAAGGAAGATGATCGCCAAACAAGTCGTGAATTGGCGAAAAAAACGAACTGCGATCATCAGACCATACTCAACCATCTTCATTCAATGGGATTTGTCGACAAATTGGGAGCTTGGGTGCCTCACGACCTTACAAAAACAACAAAGAAAATCGCCTTCAAATTGCTGCACAACATCTGGCCCGCCATCGAGCAACACGTGGACACAAACACCGTTTTTTGTATCGAATCGTCATGGGAGATGAGAAATGGTGCTTATACGTCAATACGAAACAAAGAAAAGAGTGGGTGGCTCCAGGAGATACGCCAAAACCAAGAGTCAAGCAGGATCTCCACCCCAAGAAGACTATGATCTGTGTATGGTGGGACTGGGAGGGCATGATGCATTGGGAAATGCTCGAAAAGAACGCCACGGTCAACAAGGAGCTTGACATTGCCCAGCTCACCGCGTGAATGAAGCTATTCGACTAAAAAGGCCCGATCGCCGAGGCCAAGTCATCCTGCTCCACGACAACGCCAAGCCCCACGTTGCACAAGTCGTCAAAGCCGCCCTCCAAGAGCTCGAATGGGAGGTTCTTCAGCATCCACCGTACTCTCCGGACCTTGCGCCAACTGATTACCACCTTTTCCGATCCATGTCAAACCAAATGACGGGTGTTACCTTCGACAACGAAGAAGACCTCAAACACTGGCTCAATCACTTCTTCGACAACAGACCGGGCAATTTTTGGCAGAATGGTATCAACAAATTGGTCGAGAGGTGGGAGGAGGTCGTAAACAGTAACGGAGAATACATAATTGATTAATCTATTGTTATTATTAATGTTTTTTTGTGTAAATAAAACTGTTAGATAAAACCGAACAAACTTATTCGCCAATCTAATACATTATAAAAACACTGCGTCACAAAATTAGACCTACAAATTTCGGATGGTTATTAAGAACAACAAAAGATCGTCTTTTTTCTTCAGCTTATTAATGATAATTCTAGTTTCGCTATATACATAATTTGCCCGCCATTTTGTAATTTCATTTCTTTATTAATAAACGTAATATCGATCATTATAAGTCGCTGTTTTATAAATCTCTCGTTAAGGCTCCTGTGAATAGTTCTTTCTAATGAATTGTCTCTTTTAAATAGCTTTCATTGCAATTCTAATGGAACCTTGACATTCGTCTCCTATTTCAAATCTATTTCAATAAAGTAGATACTTAGATGCTTCATTTGTAGAAGTTTTATATAAGTTTCTAATGTTTTTTAAAAATGCATCGGCGAGAAAAATGGGTTTAGAACAGAAAAAAACAAACAAAGAATTTAAAATGCAATTTTAAAGTCGAAACACATTATTTTTGTTCATCTGTCTCTCAGATAATTCACGAACTAAATAGCCTTCGAAGTTGAAATGTTAGAATTTATTACTTGGATGATCATCTTGATTTTGTTTGTCAAGTCATACTGAAGCTTCGATTTACATCGCTTCAGACATACGTCCTTGTTCTATAGAATAGAAAAACTGTGAAGAGCTCTGCATTAACGAATCTCAAAACTATCTCCTGGATGGGACATGAAAATGATTTATTGTAGGTACATTAGTAAAATTATTTACTGTCATAAGCATTAATGTATTTATTATTGTACAGTTTATTTATTACAGTATAGTGTTTATTTTAGTTATAAATGAGTTATTACGTCGGAGTCATGCACAAATATATGATGATGGCAGTGCAGTACATTGATATACGAAGTATTTAGATTACAATACATACAATCTTGTATAACATTTTTTGTACAAGAATTGAATGGTGGTACAATATTTATAGCTTATCCGAACTTATATGTGAATAAATTGGCGCATGGAATGAATGTACAAGGCTGGCCATCCCTGATCTAACCACTTATAGAACAGCTTGAATTATATATTTATTTCCATATATACTTCCCTATCGCTATAATAACTATTTCTGTTCCTCGTAGTCGGAGCGATAAAAGAAAAACAGTAGGTACTAATCACTTCTGTAATTTACAGATTGTCTTCCATAAAATTAAGGTGGAAAGATGTGTAGGAACTTGGCTAGAAAGATTGAGTGAGGTGTATTTTTTTGAGTTATATTATTTCAATATTAAAATATCTTAGAAGATTTAATATTGGCTATTTCGTTAGCACAAAAGTACTGGTTTTCCCTGAATTGTGTGTGGAACTGTTCGTTCCAGGGGAAGATGTTTAACTTTATGAAACGCCATCGCTTGTCTGCAAGGCATCACTTGCTACCAGAATCCGTCAACCTCCAGGGAAATCGAAGAAGTTCCATCAACACTGGACTTGAAAGAACCACTCTTACAAATACGATCAATACAACAAAGACGAAACAAGAGTTTTCGGGAATATTCTCTTTGTCTCTCTTTCTATTTGTCTCTTATTCAATGATGAGAACCCTTAAACATCTGAAAACAATGCGTTATTAGATGAAAATAGTCTAGACTGGAAATTAACAAGAAGTTCCTGAAAACCTTGAAGCCAATTTTCCTAAAAATCCTACATTTTTACTATTTCTTTCTTTCTTGTTTTTACAACTATTAAATATATATATATAATTTTTAAAATTATTACATCCTCAAATATAAAAGTATACGCAATATTATTATTATTGTCTTCGAAAAAATAAAATAATAATAAAAGTTGCTGTATTTACTTAAGTTGTCCCTATCCTATTAATAAAATCATTCTAAACCTCGCGCATACATTAGAGGTTTAGTAAGCTGATTAATATCCACTCCTTCAGGTAGAAATCTAAAGTTTCGATTTTAATGCAATTATAAAAGAATTTTGTCACCTTTTGGCGCTAATTTCTCGACAAAGAGCCACATGGAAAACTTTGATCTCACTTTTTTTAGTTAAAACTTGTGAGTTTAGTTTGTGAGTTTGCTTTTAGTTATCTCTTGTTCTAAATGGGCATGCTATGGTTCAAGAAGAGTCATCCAAAATTCTAATGTTGTTAAAGACATTGATTTGTGAGGGATCAAATAGAAAAGTCAGTTAAAGATTCAAGAACAAAAATTAGCAATAGTCGATGTTACATTAAACGTATTGAGAGTAAAAGGTACATCAGAGTAATATGTTGTAAAGACATCTAGTTGATAGACTTCTTTAATTCTTCTAAAATATACGATATTTCTTTTCCTTTAACAGGAAACTTCCTCAGGTTTTTTTTTTTAGGACAGGAAAAAAACTTTCTTCATAGAAAGAATTCGTCATAGAAATCGTTAAAAGTAAGAGGTTTTTTTTTTACATCATTATTGGAAACAATTAAACTTTTAGTAACAGCATCTATCATATGATATTATTTTAGAAAACAACTAGTCGGCTACCCGTCGCTTCGCTCCGGAAGCCTCGCGTATGTAACGGAAAACAATTTGTTATTTATTAACAAAACACACACACACACAAATTACATCAAGTAAAATAAAACTAAAATTTTTTTAAAGTTTTTTTTTATTTTAATTTTTGATGTATATATTCTCTCAATTCACGACTGCTTTTAGAATCAGCGTGTGAATGATATATCTGTGATATATTTTTATTTTTTATAGAGATTAGAATGTAATTCTTGTGGTCTAATGCCTAAGACGTCTAACTTCGGAGCAGAAGGTTGCATGTTGGATTCCAGTAGAAATTATTTCTATTTTTGTAAATTACAATAATTGCACCAGACCGAAAGAGAAATAAAAGATTTTCATAATATAGATACAATTTTCAGTCGCTTTTGAGCTACAAATAGTGAGCTTTCAGTATTCTACTTAATAGAAATAGTGCTTCTTTCTTTCTTGAGTCTCTTTTTTTTATTTCCATTGATACTTTACAGTGTTTTTTGAGTTAGAAATAGTGATTGTTTTTGAGTAACGAATAGCGATTTTTCAGTATTCTACCTAATAGAAATAGTGATTATTTTTTTTTCTGTTCTTTTTTATCCAATTCCAATTGATACTTTTCAGTGGTTTTTGAGTTACAAATAGTGAAAATTATCTATATCTATTAGCTAGGCCATCAGATTGTTCGATATAGATATTTGAAGAAGAGATTTCAGATGGACGTTAGTTGATATAGATGATAAATGAAGATCATAGCTTGTATACGAAATTCTTCGCAACAAATTGATTGTGAGTATTCTTTAGAGTGAAGATAACCAAATTCTGTTGAATTGTGACTCAAAGACCTAAAGTTGTATGTTGAGTTAAGACAACGTTTTCCAATTATATGGTAACTTTATTTAGAGTTTGTCCTTGAGCTTTATTGATAAATATCGCATAAAAAGGTCTGATCGGAAATTGTTTTCTTGTGAAAGTGAATGGAAGTAGATTACCGCATGGTTCCATAGACATCCTATGGATGAAAACAAAATCTCCTTTGTGAGTTCTGTTATAATTTCGGTTTCTATGAGATCATTATCGAATGAACAGCATTTAAGTTGAGTTCCATTGCAGTATGCAAACTTGGGATTAATGTTTCGCAACAATATTATTGGAGATCCAATCTTCAATGACAAACGATGTTGAGGAATTCCGCTGAGATTCAATGCGTTCAGACACTTGGGCATATAGAGATGTTCGTGTGATGGATTATCAGAAGTGTCAATTTTTTTCGCACTTATATTGTATGCTCTGTAGTCTCTCCTTGTATTCTTAGACTTATAATTCGATTGATGTTATCGACACTCCCGTTCATCTCGTTTATCCAATTCCAATTGATACTTTTCAGTGGTTTTTAAGTTACAAATACTGATTTTTCAGTATTCTACCTAATGACGTACTGCGTCTTTCTTTTTTGACTTTCTTTTTAATTACAATTGTTACTTTTCAGTCAAAGTCAGTTCAGTTTTGACAGATAAGTCAAAAAAGCAATATGAAGAGAGTTGTAATTCCCATGGCCTAATGGGTAAGATGTCTGACTTCGGATCAGAAGGTTGCAGGTTCGATTCCTGTCGCGGTTGTTTCATTGAAAAAATTCTTTCTATTTTTCAATCTCACAGAAAACTGCGCCGGACAGACACACAGACAGACAGAGAAATAAAAGATTTTAGTAATATAGATTAAACTTTAGTAATAGCATATATCACATTATATTATTTCTATAAACAATTAAAAATAGTAATGGTATTATTATACATTGCATCATTTTATAAGATATTATATGATAAATGCTGTTACTAAAAATTTAATTGTTTCCAATAATGATGTAAAAAAACTCTTATTGTATACTTTTAACGAATTTTAGGAGGAAAGGGAAAAGTTTTTTTTTTTTTGTCCTCAAAAAAACCTGAGGAAGTTTCCTGTTAAAGGAAAAGAAATATTATATATTTTAGAAGAATTAAAGGAGTAGAGAAAGAGTAACCCAATTGGCAATGTTTGATAAGATTTTATTTATAAGCGTTCAGAAAAAGAAAGGCAGCAAGAAGAAAAATTGGAGTACCGTATATGCAATAAACACCGAGACTCTTATTGTCGCCGGTCTCTAATAAGCACCGGGCTGCAGAGGGTCACGGCCAAATAGTAGCCGGTTTCTAATAGTAGCCGGTCTCTAACAATAGCCGGGTCTTTGATATTTGCCTATCGGTACTAGTAAGCGTCCGTATCTTTATAGTCGTGCTTAATACCTTACGGTACATTGCCTTACAAAATGACATTGCCTTTAAGATTCGCGCGGTGGAATACGCGAAAGAAACTTCTGGTGAGGCGGCCGCCCGTCATTGTGGATTCGGACGACGAATAGCAGCGAAAGGTACAGAAAGACATTGCCATTTATCTTTAACAGTCTTATGTGAAATTCAAATAAAATAGCTGTTTGTAATATTAGCCGGTATATAAAAATATTGCGTTCTGAAGGTTTTTGTTAATAATGACCGGCCTCTAATAGCAGCCGGTCTCTATTAAGCGCCGGAAACCGAGGCTAGTTTTGCAAATAAACGTCGGGGGCCTCTATTGGAGCATATACGGTACATTTTAAGCAAACTCATTTTAGTTTTAAAGGAAATTTTAACGTGTATATCCTGTAATATAAAACATAATAAAATATAAATAATCTATTGTAAATATATCTTTTGTTTTATATTTTATTTGTGGTGGCCTAATTATGTTTCATTCAAGTTTTATTTTGCATATATGTAGTGTGTATATACATGAACAGTATGATTCAAAATTCCCTGTACAAACTTTAAACGTAAATCAGGAATACAAGAATAAACCGTATTCGTAGTGGAACGTATGTCCGCAAACGCCACGAATTTGCTAGAGGGCGCTGTTTGGCAGCACAGTAGTTGGGCAGTATGAACCATCGTCATTTGAGACGTTGACTTTGTACGCGTAGGATGTATCGCTTCAGTAATGCTGAGAGGGCAGATATGTACACAGCCTATGGGGTAGCGAATGGAAACGGACGAGCCGCTGTACTATTGTATCGTTAACGGTTCCTCAACAGACGTTAGCCCAATCATCAAACGTTTGAGAGTTTGCACCAGAGATTGGAAGGAGCTTGAAGCACTTACTGTGAACCCGTAAATATACACCTTACTGTCATATTGTAAACATAGGGCTAATAAGCATATTGTCTACCTCACTTGTTGTCTTTTATTTCTGAATCTTAATGTATCTTCTACCACATTCGGGTGGCGTTTCCGGACATATTGTATATATATATATATATATATATATATATATAT
>JAFIDM010000005.1:11736415-11757088 GCA_023159025.1 Thereuonema tuberculata | reverse complement strand
AGCTATTCAAGTTTCGTAATGCAAATATTCATTTAATGATTTTGCAATTTAGAATTCAGAATGTAAAGAATATAAGAATAAAATTAACTTACATTACTAAACATATTCAACACCAGATAACGCTGATGACGTGTTTGTATATTCGAATGTTAATACTTACACAGAAACAGCTTTTTGAAATTAATTTGGTTTTTAAATTTCAGAAAGCTGTCCGGCAAATTTTATATACAGTATATGTACATACATGGTGATTCAAAATTCCTTGTACAAACTTTAAACGTAGGTCAGGAATATTTATAACTCGTGTATTTATATCTTCTGTATTATCTTTGGATGTAACGTTTGACTTATTTTTTTTTAAGTTGGTTTAAATTACGCTGGATTCCCTGGAGCGGGCTTACAGAGGTTCAGTTTTGTTGGCGAATATCAAACTCTCTTGACAATATAGATTTCAAAACCAAAGAAATTTATTTCCTACAGACAGTGGGAAAGTTCTCAGTGTATCGAACTACATAAGTTAAAATCATACAAATTTATTATAATTAAAAGTTAAGCATAATTATTAATTTTACTTAAATTACAAATCAAATCTAAGATAAATCCTATTAAACTATGTAATTGTAACGGCACATTTAGCAGTATGAGATTCTTAGGAAATACAGGGTGTATCAAAAGGAAAGGTCACTATAGTGGTAGTCTTATGTACACTAATATTTACTGTGCGCGAACATTGGGGTTTTCAAAAAATTATCTAAAGTCAAAGCGCTTTACCACTCGTGTGAGACGAGTGTGGCTCGTCTGAGTACATTTTTGACGTTCCTTATTACGAGGGCTAATATTGAATTATCCAATGTCTAATATTAGGAACATTAAAATATTTCGGAAACCATTCGGAATAAAATACACATTCATTTAGATTTTTTTTTTTTTTCTAGAATGTCCAATACAAGATCTCTGACAAAATTGAACTGAGATGCATGTGAGCGCGCGCGCCCGTATGTGTAGAAAAAAAAAAGCATACACATGAATAGAGTTGTTACAGGAAATGATTAAGAAATTTTAAGAAATTTAATCTAGAATCTGGAAATTGCTTTTTTTTTTTCTTTCACTTACTGTATTTCCTTCAAAAACACATTTTCACAGGAAATGAAAAATTGTTCTAAAATGAAATTAATTAATAATTAATTAATAAAACAGAAGGTAATTTGTTTTAACTTAATGTATTTCTTATTAGAGAAATTTCGATGTTTGTAATCGAGGAAAAAGTGCAAATATAGGGTGGGGTCTGATATGGGCTAGTTGAAGTATTGGGTATCGGAGCGCAGTGGAAATAAAGTGAAAATATAGACACTGAGTAACAAGAGAAATGAATGGAACAGTTGATCACCTAAAGTCAAGTTATTCAGAGATAGTGTAATGATAAGTGTCAATCAACCTATTTCATGATCTTCAAACGCTTCACAGGTATGTTTTGTTATTTTCTTAACCAAATTCTTAATCAAATTGTAACAAAAGCTGATTTGTGATTACTCAGATTATAAACTTGTTCTAAAGCCCGCGACAATCTAGGGAAGTAGAACTGGGACTATTAGGGAAATAGACCGTTTGAGAAGTGCTTGTATCCATGCACAGACGAGTGATTTATTGCTTACTTACTTACTTTCATTCGTTAAAGAATGAAAAACGAGATTATTATGATATTTATAAATTCGCAATCAGTCTAAAATTCACTTTTAATTTTTTCACTGCTAAAAATACTTCATCACAACTTAGTAAATACATGAATCTCCGTTGAATTTAATTCTAAATTAACTTGAAAGTTTAATCAACATTTCAATTCTGCGGTGTGTGTGTGTGTGTGTGTGTGTGTGTGTGTGTACTGTTCGGTTTTGTTTACGAGAGCCTTCAACGCTTTTCCGCATGCGTCAGGTCTCCCTCGATTTCTTCCGAATAAGGGCGATGTTTAGATGCGATGTTTACTTTTTATAGTGTTAGTTTACTAGTAGCTGCGTTCTATTTGCGCTTTTCGGGAAAGAATTATGGAAAGAATAAATACTATTGCAAAAATGTTCTTTTTTTCTTAAAAGTGAAAATGTCCAAAAGAATTCCTTAGGAAAGTACCCTCAGCGTATCACCCCTCTGCGGAGTAAAATCGTCCGGCAGTGGTAGCTCTGCCTTTCAGAAACGCACAGTATGTATGTGTGTTATTTTTATTTATTATTTTATTTCTGGAATGATCTGGAATTTCATCCACTTACTAAATACATCTGCCTTCTTTTTGATATTGTTTAATAGCCCTTAAAAATCATCGTCGTCCCCACAAAATGATATCTTCCCGATCAATCAAAGTAAAATACCGGGCGTACTTTGCAAAAAGTAAAACATTTTGCTGCTTTGTTCTCAGAGTAAAATTTGACAGATCATCATCGTTATTTTCTGAAAAATTTTAGCAGCAGTTGGATTTATTTATTTATTTTTTTTAATAAAATTCAAGTACTTTTCGTCGGATGGAAGACAGATAAAAACTATAAAACTTCTGACCGTTGTGAGCCTCCCTCGTCCGGCCGTGAATCGGAGACCCGCGACCCCTCATTTTCGCTTCGGCCCATATCCTGAAAACCATTAATGAACTACTTGTTAAGTCACTTGTCTGTTCAACAGTATCACAGACTGAGTGAGAAGGATTATCTGTTCGAAGTTTGCAAAATACATTCAATACATTTTATTTTAAATGGCTAAGTAAAGGGAAATCTTTGCCCAGACGAGTAAACAATCGACCAGCAGTAGAACGCAGCCATGTTCAATATTTAGACCTTTTTATTTATTTGGAGCAAAAAAAAAACAAAAAAAACAATTGATCTATGATTTCTTCTTTTCAGAATGCCCAGAAATACTCTAAAACATTATTCGAAAGGATAAAAGAAAGTTTAAAAACTCAGTCTATCTGAAGACGATAGCGGTCTAGACAAGGAAGGGAACTTTGGGTCAAATGAATTCAGAGTTTTATGTGGGCCCACAGTGATTGTGCAGATGCTGAAAACGACGTTTATATTGGTGACTTTGGAAATAGTTAATTAACATTTAATTTAATTGTTTCGGCATTTTTTTTCATATTTTTTTTTGAATTTTTTTTAAAGTAATTTTTGTTGGTAACCCATATTTAGACCACAGTTTCAAAAACCAGATTTCTGTAAAAAAAGAAAAAAAGTAATTGAAGCAATATTCTTTGGTTTTTTTTGTTTATCGTAAAGTAGACCCATTTTCGATTATTAAGTAAACTGGTACAATTTAACTATCTTAATTTTTTCTTGGTGAAATTCATAAAATAAAATGATAAGCCTGTATTTGGACCTTCTCCTCTATAAGAATAAAGAATACTTTGTAGCTTCAATTTTAAAATACTTTAAAAATAAAATTGACTTTCGACATTTGTAAGAGAAATCTAGGAATGAGATTTTAATTGTCAAAACATCGAAAAACATTGGTAAAAAAATAGTAAAACATGAATTATGAATTAGAAAGTGGAAGGAATTGGCCAACAATGAATCCCATCGTTAAATCTTCCCTCTTATTATTTCAAATTCAAAATTCAAAGTTTCTCTTGTCATTATAATTTCTTTACTTACGTTTTCCCTTCTTTTTATTCATTATGATGAAGAGATTTAAATAAATCTCAAATGTCTGTTATTAGAGAATTTTACATTAATAAAATTTTAATATTAAATATTATTACAGTACTTTAAAACATATCCGTAAAATATTCTTTATTATTAAGATTTCTTTTTCAGATTTCTTTCTGCAGATTAATTTTATAAAATAATAATAAAACAAAAAATTCTAGCTTCTTTTACCATTTGTCGTGTTTTATAAGTTGAAGTTCCATTTCTTAGTGTAGTATATTAAATCTCAAAAATGAGTAGAATCTATACATAGTTAAGGATTAGCTTGGCTAATGAATGGGCGTATTTTTTATTTATCCTAGGGTAATGGAATTCTTAATGATGTCTGAAAAAGAGCTACACCCCCTTTATCAGATAATGAACCCCCTTGTAACTAATGAGGCCTTTTTAAGCGCTTAGCGTCTTTATCTTTTTTTTTTTCTTTCTAAAATCTGATCTTTGTTAAAAGTTTTGAAAGTTTTGGACCCTCGACTTTTTATCTTTGATAATGAGAAATTTAAGTGGATAGCAGAAGTTTCTGTTCAGATCCTAATAGGAAAGGTGAAAAGTGTAAAGTCTTTTGGTTTTGGATTTATAGTTTAGAAATTGTATTACAAAATGTAAGCCTTTTATGTAAGCCTTATTTGATTTGCAAATGAACAAAGAAAGGATATTTGCTAAGAGGATGTTCTTCAGAATGTTAGGTATCCGTATTAGGTGTACGCTCAGTTATTCATCGAGTAATGGAGACTGGGATGCACCGCTAGGACATTGATTTTGTGATCTGGGAGGACAAAAATATACAACTTAAGTTACTAAAGTTTTACAGAAATCAATCCAGCCGTTTTAGTCGATTTGTGGAGGTCAAGTTAGAGGAATGGGAGGACTGGAGATCAAAATAAACGAGCATAGATTTTATGTTGTACCTAAATACCCAATGTACCAAATTTTACTAAATTGCCTTCTCTCTTTTTAGTACTAAAGGAATTAGTATACATGGAAAAAGGGTACACTGCATTAGATTTGCAGATGCTGTTGTAGTAATAGGAAATTCAGAAAAGATAATGCTTGAACTACTACATAGAATATTGCAAAAATGGGATTTAAAAATAAATGTTAAGGTAGTTGATAAAAGTAATGAGAAAACGAAAGCAAATATAAGGGTAGGGTGGAAATCGTATGGAACAAGTATCTAAATTCTGCTACTTGGGAAGTTATATTATAGAAGACAATAGAAGTATAGAGGAAATAAAAAGAAGGATAACGATTATGAAACAAGCGTTTCAAAATAAGAGAAGTGTATTGACTTCAAACCATTTGGATATTGGAATTAAAAAGGTTTTTTCGAAAACATTTTTGTGGAGCATCTTGATGTATGGTAGTGAAACAGAGATTAATCGTCTTCAGGCAGCCGAAATGTGAATATGACGGAATATTGATAAAAGATAGGAAAACGAATCAAGAGGTTTTGGAAGAGATAGAAGAAAGGAGAAAATTAATACAGGAAATTAAGAAAAGAAAAACAAAATTTCTTGGCCTTGTGATTAAGCATAACAGTTTTTTAAAAGTTATTCTAAAAGCGAAAATTATAGGAAAAAAAATAGCAGAGGAAGACCTAGAAGAAAATTTTTAGAGGAAACAAAAAATGGTTCTGGAATTCCGAGATTATTATGAATTAAAGAGAACTGCTGAAGATAGAAGGACATGGTTGAAGCTACTAGACGATGCCTTTAGTATCTGACTGACTTTTTTTAGCGTCTTGCGCTTACAAACAGATAAACAGACAAATAAAGGCGGAACATGTTCAAGTGGGAAACCAAGACCATGTATTCTCAATCAATAAATATCTAATGTATCTAATAAATGGATTCAATCACTTTTTATATCTTTAGACAGATCAAAGAATTTTACATGCAAAAAGAAATAAATATTCATACTCAGAAACAATGCCATGCACCTGGCTAATTTAAAAAAATATTTATTATAATTTAAAATACAGAGCGACTAGTTTCATAACCGTATCCTAGGTTATATTATCAAGCTAGAGTTAACAATGGAACTGGGTAGCATTTATAGATGAAGTAGACAGTCAATCAAGTAGTCACATGTGATGTCATCCGTGGGTGTCCCCGTATATGCTGATTTGGGCCATCTGACATAACAGCTACGGATGCCATCTTTTTGATCTATTTCAATTTTATTCATCTATTTAATTCTTCAAGAAATACAGTGTATCTAAAACTCAAAAACAATAGCACATTTATTTCAGACTTGTCCTATTTACTTTATAAACCTCACTAAGGAACTTCTGCTAAAACCTTTTGCTATTAATTAATTTTACAGAATCTTCCACTCTACTGTTTACATCTCTACTGTTAGTAAATTAAGAATTTTAATAAATACTTCTCCTAGCTTACTTACTACAGCAGTAAAGACTTAGTAATGTAGAAGGTTCTGGAGAACGAATTAGCAGATGCTCTGTCTACGTTCCACAACAATTCAGGAAGTGAAAGATGTCCCCGCACCTTCATCGGTTGTCCCTTTAATCATAACATATGCAAAACATTAAACTATTCCAAGTATGATAATGGTTGCCCCAAATTACAATATTAAATACCACAGCATTTTAATTAATTCGGAAATGAAACTGATAATCAATATAAATAAGAATCAGTTTGTTCTTTCATTTAAAAATTAGCTAAAATCGAAAATAACATAAATGATTGTACATACACTGGCCAAAAAGATACGAACCTTTGAGATAAAACGATTAAAAAGAATGGAAATACAAGGCCACACGTGGTTCTTACGGTATATCTTACAAATAGCACCACATATTCCCTTTTAGTAGTTGATATAAAAAAAGGGGAGAACACAAGATCTGTCAAAATTCGAAAAAGAGAATTACGGGTGCACGTTTAACAGCAATTAAGAAAAATAACGATCTTCTCAAAAGCAACTTTCTCGAAGGTTTCTGCGATTGCAAGGATCTTCCAGAGCAAACGGCAGAAATATGACCGGAAAGCAGTACTTGCGGAGCGTGATCGTCTTGTTTGAAGAGGAATATACGGGAGGAATAGGTTTGTAACAACATAAGTCTTCATATATTAGGACTCATTACTACTATTCTAACTATATATCAATAATGACGGGACATTTCGCGAGAAGGATCACCTCTAGGAGGCACAACTCAAGAGAGAAGTAGCAGAGAAATGAGAAATAATACTTTGTATTGTTTCTGAAAGTATTTTTTCCTAGAAGATTAACTCCAACTAGAAATTGGTATAAAGTGACCCCCTATAAGAATTATTCCAAATTTCCTTATTAAATACCGCTATTTTATTAGCCTCAGGAGTTCCAGTACCATAAGATCACCATAGACTTATTAATGCTAACTTTCCCCAAACAATCATGTTCTAATTCTAACTATTATCCTAGGGTTTGTACTTTACAACTCCTTCGAGCTTTCGAATATTATGAAGTTGTTTTTTCTGTTGCTGCTTATGTTCTACATGTTTTTTCTAGAAACAGGCTTTCACGGAATTTATGTAATTATTGGTACCACATTTCTTATAATTCTTATCCGTCATAACCAAAAACATCTGTCTACACACTTTGGAGTTGAAGCAGCCACCTGTTTTTAATAACGTCACACACCTCACTATCCACCCACTACTCCTGCCTTTTTTAAACAATATTTCGCGCCACAGACGGAACTTGAAGAAGGGATCGGAACGATCTCGAAACAGTCGTTATTTTCATTATTTATTATTTTAGTAATTTAAATTTGTGTTTTCTACTTATGTTTATGTTATTTAATAATGCACACGTTACAAAGTTTGTACGATAAGTTACTTTTATATTTATATTCTTTACTATTTCAAAATTAAAAATGATTAAATGTAATATTTGCAAAGCGAAACTAACCAATAACTGTATCTTTGCAGAAATTTATTTCCGTTACACAGCAATACTAATATTTCGTATTCTGTTACAGATTCAAGACTACCAGAAGCAATTAATTAAAAAAATGTAGTTATGAAACCCAAAACAGTACAGAAATACAGACCATTTATAGATTTGATCACCGGTACGAAACACGATAATTTTTGTAACAATTAATGTGATCAGTAATGAAAACATGTTACTATGGTGTTTTACTGGCCCTTATGGAAAATACGTAACCGCTTTTTGTAAATCGCATACTCTTTATATTTACATAGTATTTATAGACTGAGTGGCCATTTTATTAGAGACACCATACTAATAACGAGTTGTTCTCCTCTAGCTTTGATCACAGCCATAATTCTTCTAGGCATAGTTTCTACAAGATGATGGATCCGTTCCGCAGGAATATTGGACCATGCTGACAGAAGACCAGCCCTTAGTTGGTTCACATTGGATGGTGGCGTTTCTAGGCTTCGAATGGATCATTCCACCTCGTACTCCAAATGCTCGATAGGGTTGAGATCAGGTGACTGAGTCTGTCAATGAAGCAAGTGGAAATCAAGAGTCAGGCTCACTGAACCAATCGAGCACGTGACTCCCGACACAGAAGACCACTTTCATCAGGACAGTGCACCCTAACATTGTAGCCGTAAACGGGTGCACCAAGTCGGCAACAATGTTCAGATAGCCATGACATTAAGAGATATTTCCAGGGGTATTAGGGGACCAAGTGTGTCTCAGAAGAACATTCCCCAGACCATTATTCAACCGCCACCCGCTAGTAGAGATCTCACTTGGCAAGACGGGTTTATGGATTCATGCTGCCATCAGCATGACAAAGAAGGAAACGAGACTCGTCGGATCAAGTGACCTTTTTCCATTTATCAAGTGTCCAATTGGATGCTCCTGGGCCCACAACAGGCGCGCTTTCCTGTTTTTCTGTTATAGCAAAGGCACATTTGCTGGTCTTCTACTGAGATCCTCCAATTGAGGATACTACATTTCAGCTTATGTATATGCGTCAGGTAATTTGAATATCGTCGGGGTAGGCTTATAAGGCCTAAAAAAGCCCTCCCTCTTCTCTTGGGAGAAAAAGGTAAAACCAATCAGGGACACAGTCCGTCGTGTTGTGCGTTCGGATATGCGTTTTCGTGCACCTGCCTTGTCATCAAATGCAATCTGTCGTGTTGTTGTCCTTATGTTGTCGCAGACGATTCGTGCCACAATCGCCTATTACCTCTTTCATCCCCAAGCCACAGTTTCGCTTATTGCTTGAAGTTTTCTGGTCCAACTGCCATTCTCTGAACACCCGCGATCATTGCCTGGAACCGGCTCTTCTTGCCTCCACGATCTTACTTCCTTCGAAGTCGTTCACATCTTTTGTTTTATCCATGTTCCGGCGGACTGTACTGATACACAGTTCTCTTGATACCAAGCATGTCTTTAATACCAATTCGTTGCTGTTACGTCACGTGCGTCTCTAACTGTCCCATCCAAGTTAAAATGAGAGGTGTCTCTAATAACGGCCACTCAGTGTATTTATATGTAAGTTATATTACAGTTACATATAAATTTTAGTTAAAAAAGTTTGTTTTTGACCCATTTATTGATGGACGAACGAATCCTCCTCTATTATGGGTCCAATTGCAACCCCCTCTGCCATCCCAGCGCTTGACTAAAATTGTGCGAACATTTTTACGTCAATGAATATAATTTAATTCCTTCTAACTATTATTTCCGTATCAATATCTGTAAAAAGATAACATTTAAATGGATTTGATTCAATTTGCCTAATTCGCACAAATAGCATTTGAATTAGACTTAAAAATTTAAAAATTTAACTTTCGTAGAAAACAATTGTCTATGTTATTAAAATCAAAGAAATCACGTATATTTTTTTTTCTCTTTCAAGGTGTCAGCTATTTCAATTGAAATGTAATTACCCAATTCAATTTGAAATATGAAACAAGGTAGTGATAGCGATTAGTAAACCAATCACAATGCTTCGCAACGTCTTCTGATACGTATAAGAAAATATAATTGATATTGTTTTAATTTCCTTTTATTATAAATGTGATTGCGTCGAATGCAAAAGGCGCGATTATTGTGATTGTTGCTGAGCTAATTTATAGATGTGATCGTTGCGAATGCGAAAGGCGCAGTTGTTGCGATTGTTGTAATTGTTGTGATTAATGATAATTTAATGAGATTTTAATGATACTTGTCCACAGACAGATGGACAAAGCGGGATTAGAAGTCTTCTGATACTTGTATCAGAAGACTAAAAAATACGTTATGTTTAATTTTTTTATATTTTATATTATAAAATACATTTTAAAAACATTGAAAAAAATAAAAAAAAATACATTGTAATGTTTAGATTTTTTTTAATTATATACTTGTGTATTTAATTAAAAAAAAGTACAATATTAAAAGTACTCTTTTCATATTTTGTATTAACCTTTTTCATTCAGATCTTTTACTTGATGAAGCAGATACAAATATAGGCTTTGTACTTTTAATTTTCAGCTTCTACAAAATAAATTTCGAGTAGAGATTGCTTTCATGGGAACTAGAGGCTCGTGACTTGCAATTCTTCAATCTTTTACGTTTCCCATTTCATTAATTTTAATTCTCTATTAGAATGCTAATGAATTGTTTAACTGACCCTTTAAATCCATTCATACTTATCAACCGCGCGCGAGGTCGAGCTGGAGCTTCCCGACCTCGAAAACACGTACATTGAACAAAATCATACTTATTATCGTACTATTACTTTCATGAGAATAAAATTATAGAGTACAATCTGACAAACGGAAGACGATCGGTGAGATTAAAACGCGACAAGCTGGACAACAATTATTCCTATTTTCCTTCAATCAGGAGAAGTCTCTCAAAGCATCCGGGTCCTTCGGGAAATCACGGGAAATTGTCGTTTTTCCCTCCAACTCTACTGATTTGTATCACATCAAATTCACTGTCTCATTGAACGTTCCTCCGGAGGAAATTGAAAAATAATGATTTCTATATTTTTTTAAGCCATCGCTTTCATATTTTAAACGGATATACTATTTAACTTGGATCTGAAGGAGTAGGAGGGAGCCATGATAATTTAAATAATACACTCGTTTGTGAGGGATTTTTCCCACTCCTGGTGAAATTGACTCAATATTTTGGCCCAGTTCCTTCAGTCTTCATCAGATGCTGAGTGTGTTATATGGAGCGCTGTTAGCGCTGTGTCAATTTTTTTGTTGAAGCTGATTTCGTATCTTCTTCTCCAAGAAATTGTGAACACGACTCTACCACTCATTAACAATTTCTCACTTTAATAATCAAGCATTACTACAATATCAAATAACTTCTATTTTAATACCACGATATTTCATCTCCCTTAGCGAGAGACTTCTTCAGGTGACGATACAGAACAAGAAATTAATTCTTCTTTATATTTGGATACAAAAAGAACTAAACAAACATGAAGAACAAGAATCCAGACATTTTATAACTTACCTAATACTAATAACAATAAATCCAAATCACGCTAAAAACAATAAGTGAAAATCATGCTAATAACAATCACTTCTCTAATAACAATTTAAACAATATTATTTTTTCCTTGAACTCTTTCACATGACCGAAGGAAATATTGCTTATTTTTAGGAATTTATCTTTATTCATACAATTTTTCCAATTAATTAATTACAAGTCAATCATTACTCTATCCTTTTCGTCCGAAATTTTAACATTCTATTTTTATGGTGTTCGGACTGTGTTCATTTTCTTTGCAGTGGTCTGCCCAACCAGAAATGTTCTTGTTATTATTCTTAAAGGATCTAATGTGCTCAGCCAATCTTTCTTTCATGGTCCTGCCTGTGCTTCCAAAATAGATACTATATCAATCTCTACAAGATAAACTAACTACAGTAATTCATGGTTATTTGAGCATAAACCATGCATTACTATAGTTAGCTTATCTTGTACAGATTGTGGATGTATCTATTTTGGAAGCACAGGCAGGACCATGAAAGAAAGATTGGCTGAGCACATTAGAGCCTTTTAGAATGATAACAAGAACATTTCTGATTGGGCAGACCACTGCATAGAAAATGAACACAATTTGAACATATTTAAGCATAATGAAAAAGACCAAATAATGATGAAGAATTTCTCACTTTGATTCATTTATTGCAGAAATGCAGTCTAGTATTTCGTTGCCATTCAGTTGTAACTTTAACTTATAAATGAGAATAAAAATATTTCAAATACGCAAAACAAATTGAAAAATTATTGATATTTCATATTAACTAAGAGTTTGAAAAAATTACTTTAGATTTTTAAATCATTATTTTCTCTGTCCAAATAATGATTTTAAAAAATATAAATAAATAAAATAAAATTAAAAAAATTGTCTTCAAAGACATATTTTACGTGTTTTGTCAAAACACTTAAAAATAAAAACAAAACTTAAAAGTTTTTTACACTTAAAGTATGTAAAAAAAATCACATAATTTAATCACAGATTTTAGGTTTTTTTTTAAAATAAATAATTAAAAATATACATATTTTATACAAATTAAAATTTTATACTATTCGAGCAATAAAATTAAGATGAAATAAAATTAAAATTTAAGCATTCACGCAGTAAATCCTTTATTTCATATCGTTTATTTTACTGATTAAAGAAAATTACATTGTTATTTCATCATCGTTCATTTCTGAGACTCTACAGTTAAAGAATTATATATGGCCAAATGAGAGATTGACTCTGACCTTGAAAAACAGCCATGATCTCTTAATCATTCCAGGACTCGAGAGAGAAGATTCAAAATGGCGACTCTCGGACAGTGAAAGCCAAACAAAAAGGAAATTATTGCTAACGTTACTTCTTATTTCGAAAAGGCCTTATGACATGCGTACTTATGGCACATCAGAGAAATTGTTTTCGATCGCAGTGCTGTTTTTTTAGACGAAACGTTAGTAAACGAATCCCATCTTCGTCTTCGTGTTGTCGATCTCAGGAATGCAATGTCGTCAAAAAACCAAATGGAAAAGGTAGGAGACTGATTTTGAACGATTGAAACGAACGAATGAATAAAAATTAATTTTTGAAATTATATTGGATGAGAAATCAGAATAGTTCAAGAAAATAAATATCGTCATTTTTCCGTAAACTTCGAACTCCCTAAATGTTCACTTTCCCGCCATAAACACAGACATACATAATCGATTCAAATTCTACTATTGCGACATCTGGTGGCCACGGTCATTCTTTGGTTTGGCGGACTTTAAAATGTGGGTTTTTTTTTTTTTGTTGTTGTTTTTTGTTTTTTACAGTAATTCTTGAATCTGTGTTGTTTGTTTTTGTGAAATACATTTATTTAGTATTCAAATATTTTTTTCCGTTTAATAACTCATATGGATTAAAGTGGTAAATGAAAATGTAATTTTGGAAGTTTTGATGAGTTTCGTGTTGCCTGCATTTCATTAGATTTTGGAAGATTAACTGTGTAAAAGAATTGTCGTAATTATTGGTAGAACGCTTGAATATCTTTGGTTGAATCAAGTGTTGAGCAAGTAGAGGAGACTGATAATCAAAACACAATAATTTAGTGCAACGAAAATTAAATAGAAAAATCTCCCTTATTGAGTAGAATTGCCTTCGTGGCCTCATTTCACGTCAACGATCACAAGAGTAAATTAATTGGCGATTTACGATAAAGCAAATGGCGCCAAGTGCTACCGCGGAGTTGCCCTCTGGCGGACATCGGAGGCAACCGGGAACTGCGCCCCAATCGTCCTTTAATAGCCTGCAGAATAGGTCCGAAATAAATTGATGGGACTTATCCGTACGAAGTGGCCAGATGCAAATCGTTGAACTGATTGTGAATTGAAAATACAGCCGACTAATATCCGGAGGTTGTCCAACGTCCTGCTCAATTTGCGAAATTTCCAAAACTCCAATAAAATCCAGCGAATCGACTGCGATTAAATGAGGGGGAAGTTGACCATTATTTGATGGACTCTGTGCCTCCACTTCTTCGATTCTTGTATTCTGAAGAGTGAGTTTATGAGAAACACAGCAGACATCGTTCACAGTATTTTCCATAAATTGCTTATGAATTATTGGAATAAATACATTCTTATCATATCTATTTCTGTAACTGAAAGAACTATTTTCTTCTGTTTTTCTTTCATTTTTTTCTTGTGTTATTTTATAGTCATTTGTAAAAATAACACAAACTGTTATTGTATTTTTCTGTTTATTCTGAAATTATGTAATTAATTATTACATCTATCAAATATAAACAGTATAAATCTTTTCTTTGTAATGTAATTTAACGTGTAGTGAAGAATAATTACTAAATTAACTTTTTAGCAATTTTTTCCGAAAATGAATCCGAAAATTTTCCTAAATTAATCCGCTTTACTTACTTAAGTTGTCTAAATCCAATTAATTTTAATAATATTTAAGAAAGGGCGGCAGAATTAATTTTACACGGGTTAACAGGTTTTTTTAAACAAGACGTAAAAGCTAATGATAACTACGGAAGACACAAAGGAACAACAAGATTTCGCATTTCGAGGTATCACCGGGGAGAGTCTGGGACGGCCGTTTCGTCCAATTTAAGACTCATCAGTCAGACGAACTCCACCGATGACAGGCTCAGGAAGGCACGAACATTTAAGAATCCTCGCTCCCGGAAACGGGACCCCACAAAAGCAAAACAAATAACAGAAAAAATGTCAAATCATTGCCCTGCGTTCGGCTAGGCTCAAAAGGAATTTCAGTGGAGTTTGTCTGGCTGATAAGTCTTAAAGAGGACGAAACGGCCATCTCAGATTCTTCCTGGTGATAGCTCAAAGTGCGAAGGTTTGTTTGTTCCTTTGTGCCTTCCGTAGTTATCATTTGTTGAATTATTCGGCAAAAAAACATCTTATTACTTAAAGACATAAAAGCAACAACGAATTCCTACCTAATGTTTTTCGGATAGGTTTTGTCATCTTCGAGCGCTAATTTCTAGACAAGGACATAAAAACGGAAACGTTTTCAGAACAAAAGCAGCTCTTTTAAGCCCATAAATATGTACGCAAAGTTTAAAAGATATCTATTTATCGTTTTAAAGTTATTAAAGATATATATACATTTTCACGTGTAGACCTACACACGACACTGATAAAATTATGGAGTTTTGCTTTTTTTTCATCTGGTCCTTTAAAATAGTCAATTTCGTAATTTTCTTTTCTTTTTTTTTTTTTGTAGCAAATGCATTAAACCCTAGAAATTGTAATTTGAATAGTTCAAACATTCGTTCAATGCAACTCTTGTTCATGCATTGAACTTAATTTTGTCATTTCTGTAATTCAGTAATTTTCAAGTTCATTGAGTGAACAAGAGTTACATTGAACAAATGTTTGAACTATTCAAATTATATATAACGTACTTCTTCTTAATTCAAATTATAATTTGTGTGTGGGATACGATTTCGTCACTTACGTAATTCAGTCATTTTAATATCCCACATCTCAATCTGGAGAAGGGCAATGACGTGTCAGATGTGTAATTTTTTTTTCCCCATCATTTTTAAACTTGTAGGCTTATCTATATACGACTGTATAACTGAACAACTTCTAACTTGTGTTTAAATATTTGCAGCAAAAGAGTTCTGTTTCATAAAGTAGCCTACTGTAACTCATCCTGAATAGTCCCTAATTGCATTTTCTGAATATTTAGAACTTTTCCTGTTTCGCTGGAATGAATAGTATTATTGTCCAATCATATTTCAGTCTGCAATTGCATTTAACCACCATGAGATTTACATCGTTTGAGCAAACATTCCAACATCTGTTGAAATGACTTTTTAAAATGCGTCCTGAGTTCAAAGCAGATAGGTTAATAGTTGAGATTATGTTATATTATGAATACAGTAGTTGAAATTATATTAAACTGTATTAAAGAAGATTATATGTTATTCTAAATACACTTTGAATTATAAGACTGAAGACATATTTCTTTCCAGATACATGTTATTTACTTATTGTTCCAATAATAAAAAATTAGTAAAAGAAAGGGATAGCATAAAGGTTAAGGTTAATTCAAAGGTTAATTTGAAAATTGAATGTTTGTATTTATAGCAACGAAGTAAGTACAACTTCACAACTGATCTGATTGAACTACACAAAGGAGTATTGGAAGATGCATCGTAGGAACTACAAGATGAGACCGGAAATGAAGCGTCTGAATGAGAATGTAGACCAGCTGAGAGAAACTGAAAAAGAAAGGGCAGGACGTGTAGCAAGACGTAAAGAAGAAAAGATGAAAGAAAAGAATGATGAAATTAAAAGTTGAGCTCGATTGGTGAAGTTAACTTTTGATCTAAAGAACTAGAACTTTCCTGAGTTCATTGAAAATGGTTGTAGATTACGATGTTTATGGATAATTATATCGATACTAATTTCTCTATGTAATTCATATGTAGAAGAACAGTTGCACGTAATAAATATCTGCAATAGAAATTAGAACTCATTACAGGAATAACTCAAGAAAAAGGAAGAAAGGAAAATGGCGGATAAGAAAATTTTAAGAAATCTTAAGAAATAAGGTATAACGAAACTCTACAACTTATTGACTTTTTTTTAAATATAAAATATATCAATAAATCAATAAATATTTCCAGGATGACTGTTAACAATGTAACAAAATATTAAGTTTATTCAAGTCGGACATAAGCAAAGATGGTTCGTCTTTAGGGGGCGTCCATTAATTACATGAGCTCAAAATGGAAGGGGGTCCGGCAAAATCTAACAAATCTCATTTAATGGGAAGGGGGGGGGTCAATGAAAATCTCACGTCAACTTTTTAATTCAGAGAATATACGTATAATAATTTTTTCGACTTTTTGACTTTTTGAAATCGCACGTGTGAATTTTTGTGGATGGGGGGTCCCACCACATCTTACCAAATCTCACCAAGGGGGAGGGAAGGAGGTCCAGATTTTTTTAAAAACATCTCACGTAATTAATGGACTCCCCCTTACTTTAATATTGACTCCTCAGCAGCGATGACATTCATTGAAAAAAAAAAATCCTTATCATAACTGATTTTAATTTAACAGACTTTATTTACCAGAATAATTTTCTTCTTTCTTTGTATTTCTTTTTATTTATATTTTATTATCGTTATTTGCATTTATTTCATTAAATAATAAGAAGCATTAAATAAAAAAAAGAGGAAAGAGATGAAAAGAAGGTTCTACGTTTTATCAGTTTTTATCTTTGTTTTTTTTTTACCGTTTCTTTGGCAGAAAATAGTCTACAACGATCGATGAAGGATAATTGAAAATGCAGGTAAGCAAAAGAAAGAAAGAAAACTTCTTTATTTTCTATATCAATCGCCAATTAATTCACTGGCTCGCTTTACAAAAATGTTTATTTTTAATCTATATATATAAAAGAAAACATTGGGTTTTTCTGCTCGCTACTCCTTCTAAAGCATAAGACACAGAAATACAAATAAGGCGTCAAATGTTACGTATACTAGAGAGGATGACTACTTTTCATTTTCCATCTGCGTGGGTCAACCGGAAGTCACATGACTTAAAGTCAACTTTTAAACCGTTCGTTTTAGATGATCAAAATGTAAAGATAAGTTGTTCCTCTCACTGAGATGCACGTTTTGCAAGTGGTCCGGTCGCGGTCAAAGATCACCGAGGAAATGACCTCAGAATCCACGGTCACGTGGAGATTACGTTCACCGCTAATGACGAAAAATAAACAAATTGTTTAAAGTTAATGTTTTCGTTAAAAAAAACTTTTATTTTAAAAACCTTTTTATAAAAATGTCGAAGGCGCCATCTATTGACAATCTGTTCATTTACGAATTTCCACATTACCATTCGGTGACTGATCAAGCTACCATGTGAATTATTCGCACGGGTCAACCTTTTTATATAAATGTAGAAGGCACCATCTATTGAAAATGTGTTTAACTAACATGCACGACAGCCGTTGGATTTATTTATTATTTCTCAAAGGTGGTTTTTTTTTGTTGCGAATTATTTGCACGGCTTAACTAGTAACTTCGAAATCGGCGAATGGATTTTCTTGAAGCTTGACAGGGATATTTAGGGATAAAAAGACGATCTAACTATATATAGAAAAGCAATACTAGCGAGCTCAAAAGTGTGCGTGGCTACGGTGACCGATCAAAGAAAAAAAATGCTGTGTCCTCTTTTTTTCACATATGAAAGGGGGGGGTCACGCAAGCATTAATGCATAACTCATTTAAGTAATATACCGTATATGCTCCAATAGAGGCCCCCGGCGTTTATTTGCAAAACTAGCCTCGGCTCCCGGCGCTTAATAGAGACCGGCTGCTATTAGAGACCGGCCATTATTCACAAAAGCCTTCAGAACGCAATATTTTTACACATAAATACCGGCTTATATTACAAACAGCTACTTAATTTGAATTTCACATGCTACATAAGACAGTTAAAGATAAATGGCAATGTCTTTCTGTACCTTTCGCTGCTATTCGTCGTCCGAATCCGCAATGACGGGATGGCCGCCTCACCGGAAGTTTCTTTCGCGTATTCCACCGCGCGAATCTTAAAGGCAATGTCAAATGACCGTTTCGGCGGCATTTTGTAGGGCAATGTAAGATATTACGCACGACTATAAAGATACGGACGCTTACTTTAGTACCGGTAGGCAAATATCAAAGACCCGGCTACTATTAGAGACCGGCTACTATTTGGCCGTGTCCCCTCTGCATCCCGGCGCTTATTAGAGACCAGCGACAATAAGAGACTCGGCATTTATTGGAGCATATACGGTAAAAGTTATTTGTCAGATTTACAAACTTAAAATTATTACTAAAGATAAATATAGTGGAACTGTCCATTTAATAATGCAAAAAAACATGCATTAAAAAAAGTGTAAAAATCAAGTGGTATTAAATCACGGACAACAATGTGTAAGTTTGACAAACGACATCAACAACGAAACACAGGAAGTTGTTGATCGGTTGCAGAGTTACAAAGAAGCTGGAAAACAAGACAAGATGGCCACGATAAAGAACTGATACAAATTCGATAAACAGATGCTTCGTGGGCGAATACCAGTTTCAAGTTCCACAACAAGAAACAGATGATACGGATTAAAGAAGCAGAAGCCAGGAATTAAGTGGTGTTTATAAGTGCAAAGGAAATACCAAGGATATGAAAGGAGAGTCCTGGCAAAGCTCCAAAGTCAAGTTCCAGAATGTATCAAAGCCGTTACAGGGCCAGTCGACTTTAGTAAGTTGGAATATCGGTTGGTAGGTGGAATTATCAAGTATTCGCATCAGTGATTGCTCAAGCCCAAGGTAAAACATAGTATATTTAAATGAAGCCAAAGACGGAAGATTTTTAAGCAATTATTTTTGACAGAAAACCAACGATATAAAGAACTTCTGAACTATTAAGTAAAGTAAATTTAACTTTAGATTTTTAATGATCAAGAAGATCAAGTTATAGTTTGTTCAAGCTGTAATATATTTTATTTATTAATCAATTAAAGTGTTTAAAGTTTTTCCAGTCGTTTCTGTTTCCCAGATCTGCTAAAATTAAATAATATTTTAAATTGCTGGACATTAATGTTAAGTTGTGATATAACCACAATTACAAAAGATTAAGAAAAAATCTGAGATGTTTAGCAATAGAAAAAAAGAAGTTTATCAATAAAAACTGAGGATTTCAATTCGCCCATTAAAGGGCGAGAACCGTTGCTAGGATTCCTAGACTCCAGAAGAGGAGGGCAATTGCTGGAAGAAGTACCTTATAGCCGTCGCGGCGAATGTTGAAACCGGAAACAGTATCATTGACTAATTTCTCCAGTATCAATGCCATTAGCTCTGCAGGAAATATCAGTTCAATTATCAAAAATAGGAAATATCAAAAATCTCATATACATCTTCTTGAAATCGACAAGCAACGTTAAGAATAAATTCCCTAGCTTGACTGTTGAGAACTTTTCCTCGTCGAAATATTGAATGTGAAGCAACGACCGCCATTTTCTCTTCTACTTGAATGTGAGCGACCGGCCAGGAAAGGAAAATCTATAATCTGCGTTGCATTCTGGGAGTTTCAACTCTCGCGAAGACTGTAGTATTTGTGGGAGTAAGGAAATACGAAAACATCAAACCACGACACTTATGAACGACTGCGTAAGATATCTCCAGGAATAAGAAAATCAAAGTAGTTTTCAAGTTTGCCAAAAAATTATAATTCAACAAACAATCGGAAATGAAACTCAATAAAAACCTAATTATATTCTAGTAACTTGGACTGACCTTTTATACCCAAACAGAGAGAAACTTCAAACAACGGTTCTGTAATGGATTGAAATTAATGAATGAAATAAAAAACTTTGTTCTTGGTCAATCAATAGAAGAAGATCTAATTGTTGGCTACTGAAAAAAAATAAATAATAAAACTTCATTTTTCTCACACTTCAACCACTAGATGGCAGCAAAGTCAAATTCCTTTGCAACTCCGAAAAGATGGACGTTAATGTTTCTTGAGAAGGGAACAATTGAAACTAATTAAGAAAATTTTTTTATTAGTGTATAATTAACAAAATTAACTAGTAAGACACACATTTTGACGTTCTTCAAGCTTGTCTTTCTTTTTAGACAAGCACAGTAAATCGTAGCTCCTTTTATGTATACTCGCTTTTCATTTTTTCTTGTGCAGTTCTTAAGGGGTGTGTTATCACTATCTGTGGGTCGCCGAAGGAAGTAGAAATTACCAAAAGCAGTCACCAGATGCAGACACGTTAAGATTAGTATTTTTATCTTTGTCATCTAATTAGGAAAAAATTCGGGATTGATCGTTCATTTTCTTTATTTCCGCTGTATACAAAGTTTCATGAATATTGATCTATGTGAGAATTGTTTCCTAGCCAAACAGACAAACTGAAGACAGAAGACAACTTTCATTGTACTCCTTAGAGCCTATAAATAAAAATTCCAATGATACATTGGTTCTTCAAAGCCAATACACATATAAAAGGTTAAAAATAGTTA
>JAFIDM010000005.1:11681048-11716415 GCA_023159025.1 Thereuonema tuberculata | reverse complement strand
CGTTTGCATTTGCTTGAGTAATATACAGGGTGTTTCAAAAATACACGGCATAATTTCAGGTATGTATTTCCCACATGTAGACAATCAAAATAGTTCATTACAACATATGTCCGGAAATGCTTCATTTCCGAGTTATGGCCTTCACAACATTGAAAATCACCGGAACGTTTTTCGTTCCGCCGGTCGTTGCCATTACAGAAGATGTTCAAAATGACCACCTCCTGCTTGAATACAGACCTCACATCGATGTCTCAATGACCTGCGAACACGATCCCACACTCCAGGAATGTTGCGTATGTCCTCAGAACGTGCCACAATTCGATTCCGAAGGGATTCCAAATCAGGCACCGGAGACGAATAAACCAATGATTTTAAATGGCCCCACAAGTAGAAATCGAGAGGGTTCAGATCAGGTGAGCGTGGAGGCCAAGCAATTGGGCCACCTCTACCTATCCATCGATCAGGAAACGTTCGATCCAAGTACCGGCGAGCCGTACGACTGAAGTGTGCAGGAGCGCCGTCATGCAAGAAGTGAGCGTGCTGACGATCGATCAGTGGAGTGTCGTCATAAACATGAGGTATGGTGTTTTCCAGGAAGTTTGTGTACGCCTGCCCCGTAAGTTTGTTTACAAGTACATGGGGTCCAACTAATCGATCACCAATGATACCGGCCCACATGTTGAGGGAGAACCGCACCTGGTGATGAGATACAACAGTTGCATTTGGGTTTCCATACGCCCATACATGCTGATTGTGGAAATTTGTTATGCCATCTCGTGTGAACTGTGCTTCATCTGTAAATACGAAAAACGTTCCGGTGATTTTCAATGTTGTGAAGGCCATAACTCGGAAATGAAGCATTTCCGGACATATGTTGTAATGAACTATTTTGATTGTCTACATGTGGGAAATACATACCTGAAATTATGCCGTGTATATAAAAGAAATTAAAAAATTCTTTTTTCAATGCACCTAACATTCTGAAAATTTAAATAGGAACTTGTGAAACATGTGAGATTTATATTTTTATTTAATTTTCAAGGTATTCTGTAATTAAATTAAATTAAAATTCAAAAGCAGTCAATTTTTGGGGTATTTTCGAGGTATTACTCGGTATTTTCAACTTAAAAAACTTGACAAAAGTATGAAATGATAAGAAGTTTCTAAAATAATGATTTTAAAATTTTAATTTAATTAATTACAGAATGTTGTGAAACATGTGAAAATTAAAAACAAGAAAATAGAAATCTCAGATGCTTCACATGTTCATATTTAAATATTCAGAATTTTAAGAGCATTGGAAAAAGAAATATATAAAAGAAATAAAATGTTTGCAGTCGCCTGCATTCGCTTGTGTCAGGACCTTAATATAATCAAAAGAAGTTCATGAACAAACATGAATCATTCTTTCTTGACAGTTTAGGAATTCTTTTAGGAGACGTTTTTGTTGTCTTTATGTGCAAATTACTTGACGCGGGCCCTCATGGAAATACTTTTAAATACAAAGTTATGTATATCCATAACTATGCTTGTTATAATCTGATCAAGTATATCCATTCAGCTGTTCAGAAGATAATGGTCTCCTTATCACAGCATCGATCACGCTGGGCAGGTTTTCCCGGAGTTCTCCCGTTTCCCCTGCATTTCTCACACCATCCTTTCTTAGTCATTCTCTCCGTGGGATAATACAAAAGATCTTTCAGGTCGACCTGCTCGGCAGTCATGCCACCCACTTTCAATTAATCGAATCTATCACAGCATACCATTTCAGTTTTACTTGTAAACAAAGCATTTGTATCGATACCTCAAAACAATGGGCTACATTTAGCTACTGCTTGAATTTGCATTGTTTTGATAAGATTAAAATCTCTCAAAAATCAGCGAAAAATCTTTTAAGCAAGCAGTGATTTTTTTTTTCTTTCAGAAAATAGAAATTTTTACTGTTTGTGTTCAACAGATATCATAACTTGAAACTAAAGTAGGTTTTAAAAAAATAAAAAAACTACATTTTTAAATGGAGATTTTTTTCGTTTGTTTGTGTTTTTATAAAGTCTTGAAAATTAAGAAAAATAATAAAATTTTAGAGGCACTGAAAACAAAATATGCTTTAAGTTCTTGTACGAACCTGTTGTTCAACTCGAAGCTTTCATTAAAGCCTAGATGTATAAATGTGAATACAACAGAATCGCTGTTTGTTGCCTAGTCAACACCATTGCCTTGCAGACTTATTCCACCAAACTGTGTCATCGTCTTTGAATTCTAAAAATGCCTTAAAGGTGAGAGAAACTGCCTTCTAGATAGGTTCTGCAATCAAAACACCTCCATTTTGTGGATGTTGATGACTCATTCTTGGACGCAATTCTCAGTCAGATTGGAAAAACGCAGGATCCCTGGATTTAAAAAAAAAAAATAAAGCGACGGAAGGCAACAAAAAAAAAGCCTCTTCGATCGAGTGATGACACGAGAAGAGAAGAATCTTATCAACTGTGTTGTTTAAAAGATCGGAAATGAATTCGACAAAAAAAAAAAATTGGAAAACATTGGACAACTTCTTAAAATTCTTCCAAATGTATCCTAAAGCTGGACGTTAAGATTTTTGAATTTAATGAATATAATGAATTTAAGAAATTCCTCTTAAAAAAGGGATTCAGATCTTATTTAAAACGAGATGTAGTTGGTGTGTCAATTTTCGAATACATACATAGTTCGATCCGAAAATAATTGTATTCTACAAATGCTAATAGTAAGTTTAAAAGACCACTTTAGTGTCAATGCATTGTAACTAAACGCTCGTGTTTTACTAGTTTCTTTTGTAAGGGTCCAATTTCGTTTAAAGTCAATAGGAAGAACAAGTTTATCTTTTCTTACACGATTTTTTAGCTAATGCAGTTGGAAACGCTAGCATTAAATAGATTTTTGACAATTGTTTTTTGTCCCTAGCTTCTTACTTCTGGTTGGATGTGATATACCGTACAACAATTACTGTTATATCAAAATTTCAATCTCCTAGGATGTATAGCTTGCGAGCTACCTTGATCGTAGAGGGCTGGAGGTATGGATTTGCGTAGTTCCACTTCGAATTCATTTTAAAACATTTTATTCTGAAACAGACGATACCTATTAAACAGCATAATAAACTTAACATAACATTTACAATACACTGTGTGGACATAAAAACAGATTAAAGTTTTAAATTAATACTTTATAATTTGGTAAATTTGAGCAGGGATGACCAGATCGCGATGGGCGAATATGCTACACTGTCAAAGAGATTGCGGAATGAAGAGGGATGGGGGAGGTAGACGAATACTTCAAATCAATTTTTGACCCTTCTGTCTGTAGCAATAGTAGTATTGGTTTTGATTGGGTGATTTGGAGCTCTTTGGTGGCGTATAATTGGCCCATCGTGCTGGGAAAAAAATCGTAAGGGCACAGTGGTACTGTCGCCGGCATTTCCAATGTGACATTGCGAAGTAGTGCTTTCCTGCATTGCTTTCCTTAAACCAATCTAACAAGGGAGTGGTTAGGTTTGTCAGATCGAAACATCCCTTGAAATTTTTATCATTTATTCAGGATCTTAAGGAGTTGACGTATACCAAATTTTAGCTCCTTTTTTTGCACTAAAAGAAGGTAAAAAAAAATTGTAAGAGCTGAGAGCTTGTTGCACTGCGGGGAAGCATCGAGCAGCAGATGTGACATTGGAAATGCCACCGACAGTACCTTTATGTACAAAACCCATCCAGAGTTTTGTACATAAAGGTACTGTCGCCGGCATTTCCAAAGTGGAAAACTGATTTTGATTTTTAGATGACTTAAGGCTAACTTTGTAATATAGACACTGTTATAAGATATATCCCTTCATTAAGAGAAATAGTCCGTATTTTAAAATCGTGAAATTAAACGCCAAATAAAAGAAATTTCAACTCAGATTTTTCTTTTTTTATGATAACTTTTTATGCAAGGAAAAGGCCAGAATTAAAACATTTTAGTTTCGAAAATCATTACATAATAACCCACTTATGTTGAGGTTAGATTTGCCGACCCATAGCTTCATAACTGTTTTTCAATTTACATGAAAAGTAAACTTTCTGATAATAGAATTAATATCAAAGACACATAAAATATGACTTTCTAATGTGACTGCATAATATGGAATTTCATTGTGTCTAGTCTTAGTAATTAATTGAAAACATAATGAATGAATGATAAAGCTGAACTGATGTCATTATCTGTAATCTTACTGTTGCCATGGATACCTTTTAATACTCGTATTAGACTCAACTTAGCAACCTGATTTAATACAAATTCAATTAGTTTTCAAACATAATTGAAGGAGATTAATATAAGTCTTCAGTTTCATTAAATCTTATTATCTTTCAATAGATGAGACTCGCAGTCACCAGGAACCATGTAAAGACTTCAATACTGAAAACGATACAAAGCTTTCAAGGAGAAATTAAATTCAAATGCTGGATAATTAGAATTGTTCTAGTAAAGTTTTTTTTTTTTTTTTTTTTTATCAAAATTCAAAAGGTTAGAGGTTATTCATTATCTCGGGCTTAAGTACACTTTGTACTGAAACCATACCCCAAGTTATCGTTTCTTTCGAGCTGCGTACACTTTGAGTACATGTTGTGTACTTTGTAACTCGTACAGCACATACACAATTAATGTTCATTTCATGAGATTTATTAAAACTTGTTCACTTCGCCTCGCTTTGTTTTTGACTGTTCTTTTTGCGATTGAATTTATGTTATAGTGTTTATAACTTTTCTAGTAACGTGTTCTTGTTTTTAAAAAACAATAATTAAGTTAATAACAACTTAGAATTTAAGGCAAAGTTAATTTGTTGTTACGTACATTGGTATCGCCTTATGTTATGTTAAACATATGATTATCGCAGTTCATTACCTACATTAATAGGTAATAAACAGATACTTTCTACTTTAGACATTTTCGACTTGTAGACATGCTACTCAACCTAAACTGCCGTAAGTCCAAATTATACTATCAATATAATACAGTTCATTACGTCAATCTCAGTCTCGCTGTCTGCACAACCAATAACATGTAAATAGATCCTTCCATTGCTTGTCGTAAAATCAATACTTTGTTCTAAAGTAGGCATGTATTTTACAAGAACGCTTTCCGCTTGATGTTCCTAAGACTTCAGTCCAGTCTATGACGTAAGTCAAAATATAAGTGACAAGGGAACACTGCAAAAACTGACCATTCTTTTGATTCTGAATAAAGAAGCAGGTTTTTCTTCTGTCCAAAGTCGATAAAGCAATTTTCGTTGGTGGAAGCTGCAAACTGCAAACATAAAAAGAAGCGAAATATTACATTCGATTTTGCTTTTATCAACATGCTCAAACCGGCGATGAGTCCCAACAAAGATGAGATAGGTGTCCCACATTTCCCCTTGTTAATAAGTCATTAAAATGTACATTTTTCACTTTATACATCAATTAACGATAATACTTTTAATTTATGTCTCCAAAACTGCATTCTACTTTCTTTTTTAGATTATTCTTAGAATACGCCCCTTTTCCCAGCTCCCCCATATTTTTGAACAGTGAACTTCGTATAATTTTGAAACTTAGGCTTGCATTTTTATGATTGAAAACGCTTACATTTTCTTGTTTCCATTTTTTCCCTTGTGGATACTTTGTTAAGACATTTACAGTGACTAAACTTTTTATCGGAAAGCATTAAAACCAATAGATTTCTATAAATACTTGATCGTGTGTATTAATCCTTTTAGTAATCGTCGTGCGCGTGATTATGATTAATAAGATTTCAGAGCCTTAAGTAAATAGTGTGGATTTAATTAATTTCTTTTTTTAGAAAATGAAAATTTTCTAAGGTTTGTTTTAAACAGATTTAAGAATTCATGAGTAAACATAAGCTTTCCGTATGTGCTTATCACGATTAAAAAAAAAAAAAAAAAAAAAAAACGAAATATTTTAAGAAAGGACCATTTAAAGAATGTAGACTTTGAGTTCTTTTTGAGACAAAGTATTTCTGTTCAATAAATGCCCTTGCGCTAAGTGTTGAGTTAGCCAAGATAGCAATGGTGTAATTATATTTTTTATTTTTTATTGGAAGAGAGGGGGTTCCACTGTCTGGAAAGAGAATGAGATTCAAAAGCTTTTACTTCTAAAAAGCTGGTCATGAATTGGATAAATCGGGCTGGTGTGTCCTAAAAAAGGACAAAATGACTGTATCAGACATGTGTGGGTAATTGTGAAAATGTTAATTTTTTACAATAAAAAACATACATGCACATGAAAAAAGAATCACTGATATGTTTTTTGGAATTTTGATACCGGGAATCCAGAACAGCTGTTTGAGGAATCCAACTGATGAAGCGTAGGAACCCTGAAACAGCTGTTCTGGATTCCCGGTATCAAAATTCCAAAAAACAAATGTGCATGTATGTTTTTTATTGTAATGTACATCATTTTCGCACATTAAACTTGTCGTTAAATGGTAATTTTTTTCTGCATTATTTTATTATATTCGAAGAATACATAACTATTAAGAATACCTTGAAAACACTATTGTTATTTATTCCTCTTCTTTACATGCCACACTTTCTGATAACTAACACTATTATCAGGAAATGTCGAATATAAAGAAGAGGAATAATTACATATATTTTAATTTATTAAACTAGCTGTTACGGCATCACGTAATAGGGGCTATTCAAGTATTATGTAAGCATTAATGAAGGGGGGAAGGGCTCAAACTTTGCTTATTTTTGCTGACAAGGGAGAGGAGGGGGATCAGAGAAATTTTGATACAATTTTGTAATTTTGATAAAATTTTGACTGTTTTAATTTATTGTACTGTTAATGATTTGGCAAATCTTAGATAAGCAGAAAGGGGGTGGGGGACATTTGCTTATTTTTGTTTAAAAGAGGGAGAAGGGTTAAAATGACTGAGCAGGTGTTTATGTAATATTTGAACGGCCCCTTACAGGAAAAACTCATTTTAAATAAACAGGCCTTGTGAAGAATATCATATCGCAAAAATAAGATTGAAGCTCGAAAGAAAACAGAACTGCATTGGTTTCAAAGTTCAGTTAGGATTTGGATTGAACTTTTTCTATTTCTTATATTTCACTTTATTTTTGATCGATCAACGCAAATGTTTTTTTTTTTGGTGAAAACACCAACTTCAAAGGCATTGCGACATACTTATTTATAGGCAATATTTGATTAGCAAACCTTTCGTATTCTTGCAATAAAACAAATCCAGAATTTCAAAATCGTGATATTCTGGAACTTTTCAGACGATTTCCTGCGTATTCGGTGAAGTAATATGTTTGCATTTATCCTGCTTGCCTCGAAGAATACATTGCTCACCTATGAAAAACATTAATTACACTTTTAATGTATGAGGGATTAAGAAATTTTATAAAAATAATAAAAAGAATTTCAAAACACGCATATTACGTTTTAAAAAAATTAATTAAAAACGGGTAAAAAACCTGACAGGACAGTTTCGGCCTGTTGTCCACATGGCCCTCATCGGCTGAATATGACAATCTTCAGAATAAGACTCAAATTTTATACAAAAATAAAATTATTTAAACTAATGAAATTACATATGAATTCGTTTGGTTACGTAGCTTACCAAAGTCGATGTTTAAATAATTTTATTTTTGTATAAAATTGAGTCTTATTCTGAAGATTGTCACATTCAGCTGATGATGACCGTGGTAGACAACAGGCCGAAACTGTCCTATCAGGGTTTTTTTTTTTGGTTTTGTTTTTTTTTTGTAAAAAAACATAATATGTATGTTTGAAATTAAAACTAAAAACAAACAAAAAAACATTAGAAAGATAAATTGATGGTAATTGCTTGAGATCGTAAAGCCGAGGAATTTTCTCCGGGTTTATGACCAATGGATTTCCAGGATATTCTTTTGTTGTCATTAGCCTAAATAAATTAGAAAAATTAAGGAAATTTACAGTCGTTTAGGCGCTAACTGGCGATTGCAGGAACTCCCCGGAATTGAACCTCCCGGAGATGGTCGTGGATTTTTTTCACGGTTGTTTCTCCTCTAGACGGACCTAGGGTTTACTCAGCCCACTGTCAAATGATTACTGATTTTTGTACTCGGGGGTTAAAAGCGAGCAGACGTCAGGGCTCAATATCGGACCTTAACTTGTCCCATGAGAATTGCTCGGAGCTTAAACCTCCCGTGCTCCCAAAGACCTGCATGGCCTGTAGTATACCTTTACCTTTTTTGTTTTTTTGTTTTTTTTGTTTACATTTACCTATAATTCTGTGCTTCATTTGTATCCTAAACTTTTATAATAAAGTAAATATTTTCATTTCTTGCAATACCTCAACATACCACATTCCATAATCCCGAAAAATCTAAAATCCAAAGTATTCTCAGTCCCAGATATTATGAATGCTCAATTGCACTACGTAGTTGTACTTTATGAAATGCCAGAGGATATCTGTTGAATCAGTATTAATAAGTTTTTGTTTATTCTCAAAACCCTTCAGTGAAAATGGGATTTATCTGAATTATTCAAGACATTCGTGTTGCCTTGAAGAATGATCTTGGATCATTAGCTAAATGAAGCTGCTTCGTCTATCCGTCTTGAAATTGAATCTTGTACAGATGCAATTCTAACACATCAACAACAAAAAATAAGACAAATGGGTGTTTACGTTGAAGACGAAGTAATGCAGAACGACTAGAACTTTCTATAGTACTTTCAAACAAGCCGCCTTCAATTCAATCAATTGAGATCCACTTTCAGAACAAATACTTCTTCAATGTGAAAAATAAATGCATTGACTACAGGAAACATCATAGAGAATATTTAGTTGGTTACTTTCAAGACTTAATCATCATAAGGTGCAGCACATTAATCATCAGTCTTCACCTTCTTTCCCTGTATCTCCAAATTGGAGCAGCAAAGTAAAAATACAAAAGAAAACAATGTATTCAAGAGACAATCGAAGGAAAGTATTAATCATGTTACAGCGGGCGCCTTTATTGAAAATGAACTTTCTGGGCTTTAACCCATGTAATGAAGGTGAGCTTTTCGTGTCCCATTTTTACACCTAATATAACGAAGTGGGACATGAAACGTCCCGTCTCCTGCACTTTCATTATATAGGTTAAATCCCAGAAACCCTTCATTTTCAATCAAGAGAACGTTGTTTACTAACACTCCAAGAGACCAAAAGAATCTACAGGCAAATAAAATACAAAAGTTCAGAAATAGTGAACATAGAAAGTGGTTTAAACCCTGATATCAAGATAGCTAAAAGTTCCCCTTCTAACATCTGTACTCCATACATATGGTCGTAGAACTACGACACATACTTATGGCACATTATGAACTTGTAAAACCAATACGTATTTATAATAAATGAATGGATAAATGCGGATAGGAATAAATAAACATGGTTTTTCTAGCAATGTGCATTTACTTTCATAAAAGTATAAGAAAATTATTTATTATTCAATAATTCTTCAAGAATTTTCAATAGAGCGTTTTTCAAGAATTGTTCTAAAAAACAGCGTTAGAGACCGGTAGATTTCTACCAAAATCTTAGCAATAATCAATCAAATACTACGTTATGTTATGTGGGGAATGTGGGTGGCAGGAAAGCCAAGCACTGCGACCGGAGGTCTATCGTACTAACCCACAATACCGTAGTAACGATAAGAAATAACGACAGATGGAGAGAAAGACTGAGAAAGTGTAGTTTTGGAGGAGTGCAGGGGGAAACGGGAGAACCCCGAGAAAACCTGCCCAGCTTGGATCGTCCACCATCACGAAACCCACATGAGAACCGAACCTCGGTACTCAGAGGTGAGAGGCCAGTGTCTGAGCGAAAACGTCAACCGCGCGGCAGTCAAATACGATAAAGCAAGCAATTCAGGTAACTTTAACTTGAAAATCAGCCTAAGGATTTTGATTAAGTGGGGTGATTCTACCGTTTTCGGGAACGACAAAGCGATTTAGCTAGGGATAACTCATTTAGGGGATAAATGATTGATCTGATTGCGAGGGTATTGTCTTCAGTGTTCTTACTTTATTTTCGTTTTGTTTTCTTCTTAATAAATTCGTGTTCTGTGCGCTTTTACCTATAATGAAATAATAATTTTATTTTTACCTTTAATATCAATAGTATAATAATTTTACTTAATAATAATTTTCAAAGCTTTTCCTTTCACCGTCGCGCGTATTCACTGCGGGGCTGTCCATTTTAAGAAAGACCATTAAATAACCAGTTGATTGTCTACAGTGTTCTTTCTTTATTTTCATTTTATTTTTCCAAGCAAAGCTAGGTCTTCCAGGTACTTGGATTTACATAACTTCTAATAATAACAAATAAGTAAGCAATGTGGTTTTCATTTTTATTCTTGTTTTCTTAAGAGAATGAAAAATGTGCACCGTATTTTTATTTTATCACCGAAACTAATAACATAAAATGAAATGGAGGCTTTTGCCTTATTTTTACAATTAAAGTAAATAAATGAAATAAATAAATAAAAAAAAAGTAAAAAGACAACATTTTAATGAAAGTAGATGTTTGGTTGTTCAGGACCTTTATGTTTTCCTTGTCTAAATCCACTAAGTATTTATAGATTGTCAAGAAAATAAACATTCAAAACTTGCATTAACTACTGAAGTAAAAAAAAGCCATTCTTAACCACCGCCATATTGTCTATAATTTCATTTTTTTTTTATTCAATGAGACAATGCTTTTACTGTAGAAACATTTCTGATTACTTTAAATTTATTATTCTACATTTCTTTTTCATCTTCTTTATTTTCATAAAACTAAAATGACTCAAACAAGAAAAAAAAAATTCTCGGATTTCTAGAAAATTCTCATTAAGTTTTCCGTCAAGATTAAATTATCTCCACAAGAATCGTTAATTATATTTTATATTTTTTTCTTTTCTTAATAAAAACAGTGAAATATCTTCAGGAAAAATTAATTCTTTTAGAATTCTAAGATTGTATTAGCGTATTTGTTTATCGTTGCTAATTACATTAAAGAATGGAAGAACAGAATCGATTCAGGAAGACAAGAGGACGGGAACAAATTGAAACTCGGTACAAATTTCATTACATCTTTGCTGGCATTTGCAGCTGTGGAATTATTATTACTTGTCAAAGTAGTAAGCTCTAGCATTTCAACAACATCTGTCATGTTTTCAGAGATTAGGATTTTGTTGTGTTTTGAAAACAAAAACAAATTAGAAGTTCACTTAATTTGAAATCATAGCAACGCTTTTTTTTTTTCTTTCTAGTTTTTTTTTTTCAACAACTCCAAGATTTTTAATTTGTAAAAATGATAGACATTATATCGTGAAAATTTATACTTTAGCATCTGAGTAATTGCTTAGAGAAAGAAATTTGAAGAGAGGGGCCTTGCTTTCGTTCGATCACGATGAAATTTTAGATAAAGCAATGATTTCCACTTATCTTGCTACATTCCAAATTTCATGAAAATCGGGCAACTATAAAATGAGTTGTGGTAAGGTAGCAACTTATGACGTGGTTGCGTATCTGAAGTTGTAAAATAAGTCGTCGTAAAATAAATCAACCGACATCTTTTTAAATAAAATAAATTCTTAAAGATCTTCCAGGATAAGATCATTGATAAAAAAAATCAAATAAAACACTTTATACGTATATAAATATATACAAATTTGTATATATTTATGTACAAAGTTTTTTATTTCATTTATTCAGGTGTACGGCTTAATCAATGATCTTAATAAACTACAGTACACATAAAATATTACGCCAAATCTTCAAGCAAACTTATCTTAAAAATGTTTTTTTCTTTTTCTTTGTTTCTTAAAGTTAAAAAACAATGTAATGCTGATAACGTAATTTACAAACAAAATATCTTCTTTTGTTTTTAAATTACATTATCTAGCTAATGTAAACTGTTTTAATTTTCCTACTTCCTTAGCAGTACTTTAAAAATACGTTGTTTGAGAAGCAAATTCAGATGCATCATCTATTCTGTTTCTTGGTGATCTTATACCTAAAGAAATTGTAAACCCGTGTCCTCGTATTAAAACATTTCTTTAAGAATATTAAATATTCATGAAAACTCAAAATGGAAATTTGACACAAGCTCAAAGTAGTCCATTATCAATATTAGCCAAAACAATGGAAAGGATAGGAAAGACACACTTTGTATAATTCAATTTTAAGAAGCGTTCTGTTAATAAATGCAGAGTCAAAATTTAATGGTGCTTTATTTAATAAAGCATTATTAATAAATTTAAATAATTTTTTATAATTAAACTATTATTATTCTTAAATTTCTTCGTAATTCCTATTACACTTTACAGATAAATTATGTCGACTATAATTTCACAATATTTCGTCTTTCTGTGCGAAACACTTCGTCAGGTGACAGAACGAGGACAAAAAGACGAAAAAAGGGAAGATTTATAGGAAAGTATGCTTCAATTTCTTTCAGTAACCTCTTGTTTATTATTAACGGTATCTAATTCTTATCTATTACCTTATTTTTAAAAAAATGCTAGAGATTTACAGAATCCTTAGTCAATTTAAAGAAATTCCCAAGAAAAACATAATTCAAGAATTATACATTATATAAAATTTAAGTAACTTGTCAGCAAAGCGGAATTCTTTTGTAAATTTACAGAAACTCGCTGAATAAGAAAAAAACTAATTCATGAAAAGGGTTAGAGTAAGAAGAGGCCGAATATTAAAGTCTCCATTTCATATGTCAACTGGAAAATTTTATAAATATCGCTATCCAATCAGATGAATTAACTTTCAAATGATTTTTTTCTTTAAACTACAGAAATCCGAGAGATAATTTTCTTTAGTTTTCCATATATATTAAATTTTATTTGATAACTCTTGTTTCTTTGGAATTACTTTAATTTCTATATAGTTATGACAAATTGCGGTAATTTTCTATTAAAATAATTTTATAAAGCATAAAGATATGACACAGAACTAAAAAATATCTGAGCTTTCATTGGTGAGAGTTTGGGACGGCCGTTTCGTCCTATTTAGGAACTCGTCAGCCAGAACATCTTACCAGATGAAATGCTCAGAGAGTGCAAAAGTGATAAGGGAAACCACTCCCGCACCCATCTGTGGGTTCCTCCAAAAGAAAACACATTTAAAAAAGAAACCCACACAGACAAAACATTCAAATCCTGGCCTTTCACCGATGAAAGCTCAGATATTTTTTATTTCTGTGTCCTTTCTTTATGCTTTATATTAATTTCTGACACGCTAAATCTTTTGTTTATATTAAACCAAGGTTAGATTCAGCCTTGGTTCTTTACATTCAAATTCCTTTGAGCCTGACGATTTCGCAGACCAAGATTTGAAGTTTTGTCTGTTTTGGTTCTTTTTTAAATGTGTTTTCTTTTGGGGGGGAGCCACAGATGGGTGCGGGAGTGGTTTCACTCTCTGAGCATTTCATCTGGTGAGTGGGTTTGGCTGACGAGTCCCTAAAAAGGACGAAATGCTCCGTCCCAAACTCTCACCCATGAAAGCTCAGATTTTTTTTGTTCTTTTGTCATTTCTTTATGCTTATATTAATTTCTGGCTTTATATTAATTTCTTTAAATAATTTCTTTATATTAATTTCTAAATCTTATGAATAAAGTGGCGAAGCTCATGAATCTTCTTAAAAACAATTTAATTACTCACACATAGAATATATATAGAGTAGGACCGGTTTCTAGATAGCGTGAGGAAGCTCCCTCTCGGGGCAGAAACTGGTCCTATTCTATGTGTGAGGAATTAAATTGTTTTTTAGGCAGATGCATGAGCTTCGCCACTTTATTCATAAGATGAGCAGTGCATTAAAAGTTGATAGAAAATTATTTTTTTTAATGAATAATTGCTACAATCGAATATGCTTTACCTCATTCGTACTTGCGGAAGGATAATTCAAAATAGACGGCGAAATCCATATAATTTCAGGATTTACTTTAATTGAGTTGCCTAACTGTATTTTATGGATATTTATTGTTCTCTCTCCTGTCTATCAGGTTAAATCAAAAATCCTGTGATTCGGTTTTAAGCACTGATTTTAAATTAAGCCTAAAAGGGGTAAGTACTAACGAATTAACGATCGACCATCGAGATAGATGAATAGAAAATTTATCCCGTTATCCCCGAACCTAAACAAATTTCGAAAATTATATAAAAAGTAAATAAAGAATAAATTCAAATATAATTAAACAGAATCACATCGGGAGCAAGGAAGAATCTTTAATTTTTCTTACAGCAAATCGATAATACCCTAAATCGAATCCCCTAATGGTCATTTGATTTTTAATTCAGTTAAATAATCTATTAACTTTATTTTATTAATAAAACTAAATAAATATTTACTTAAACTCATTATAATTTTAACATCTCTACCCTGAATTGCGTTAATTGCAATCGGATAAAGGGGTATTACCCCTTTGAGGAAGGGAAATTGCATAAACTACTTGTGGGGGGGGGGGGTCCTGAAATATACTGATTTTAGCTGTGGGAGACGTCAAATCTACCTAATTACCAAATTTCAGTTACATCTGTGTGACAATGATTAATCTTAGCACTATTAAAACCTAAAAAAAAATATAAATGCGTTTTATTATTCATTGTCATCTTAAATATACATTTTTTCTTCACGAAAAAAATATCTGTCAATGCATTGTCGCAAAGTGTTCTTATTTTTTTACTATTTAAGTAAATGACTTTTGAGTGCTGCCTTTTTTTTTTAAAAAAAAAGAGAAGGTAACCTATTGAGTTAAAAGTAACTTTATTATTTTATTTTATTATTTTATTTTTATGATTTTTTTTCGATTTTTTTATTTTAATAATTTTTATATGATAGGCAGTAAGTCATATGTATTTATGAAATTAAAACTTATCGTTCAATTGTGAAAAAATATTAAACTTTAAATTTTAAATATTAAATTTTAATATATTACTAGCAAGCAGCAAAACTTTTAGTGATCACGTGATCTTGGATTTCGAGCTCATTTTCTCAGTCACGTGGCCATCGTGTGTGTATGGGGGGTGGGGTGAGAGTGGGGTGGCAGGGAAGCCGACCAATAATGAGGTTTAGCCTTATCTCATGTGATTGACAAAAAATAAAAATTAAGCATCCTCAATAGTATATCTAATATGTGACACCATATTTGTATTTCAGTGTCTTATGAGTTTCGGGGGAGTTGCGGACAGAAAAAAAAACTAATATTTTCTTTTATATATTATAAAGATAGATAGAATAGATATTGGATTGAAAAATTATGTAATTTATTTTAGATGGTTGCCCTATGCCCTGCAATTTTATTTACCTATATATAAATTGAATCCTTTGAATTACGCAGCAGTAATCTTGGGATTCATAGTTACAGATCAATAATATCTAATGATATGATAACAAAAAAATGTTGAATACCACTGGTCTAAAGAATTACCTATCACTGTTATACAGTTCACCATCACTAATCCGGCATCATTGGGACCGGTAGGGTGCCGGATTAGTGATTTTGCCGGATCACAGAGCGGTTAGGTTAGGATACACTTAACCCATCAGCTAATGACCTTTAAAATACCCCGTAAATGAGAACTAGTTAAAAAAAATAAAAATCAAGTGCAATTTTAATGAAAGACAGATAAAATAAATGATACAGGTAATTCTGTTGACTTACAGAAGAAAGTTCGTCACTGCCGCTAGCAAAGTGAAAAGCTGAAATACACAACTAAGCACATTGGCATGTCTTCATGCCAACAATCACGCCGTTAATGCTTATGCAACAAGTAGCGCCACCAATCTGTAGCGGCAGGTCGATGCGGCCACACGAGATATTTGAAAATACGCTAATCGAAGTTAGTGCCGGATTAGTGATGGTGTATTGTACTGTTGTATAAGGCTTCCACCACAAATTGAATCTATAAGAAGCTGTAGATCCTTACGACGTTCTAATTATTTTTCTTCAATTCTTAATAATAGGAAATGAACTTAAAAACCTTAAACTTACTTTCCTTAAATATTGTTTCTTAATATTTTTTTCTAAGTCGTGAAACCAACATAACCACTAACTCTCTGTTACTTTTAAACTATATAAGCTACTGAATACAGTCATTATTTTGTTTTCTTTTTCTCAAAAATTAATTAAATCCCCGATACTGTCTTAACTTTCCTAACAGCTAGTTAATAATATATAAGCGTGCGTTTTGGTGGATTGCTAAAAAGTTTTCTCTCTAAAGTAGGTTGAAAATTAAGAATATCAAACAGAAAATAATTTCATTGCTAATTACTGATCCTAGGGATTCTAGAACTGCTGTTTTTTAATATATATTTTTATATGAATCTTTTTTTTTTTTAGGTACATCTCATCAATTTGATGAAAAGATTAGTGTTCAAGTTTCTTAATCCTTAGTCAAGTATTTACTTGTGTTGATATTTAATGTGTGTGGAAGAATTCCTCATAAACACTTTGAGCCAAAACACAACTATAAAACTAGATATATTTAACACATAAAATACGTTAAAAACAACCGGTTTCCTAAAAAATATTTTAGGAATGTAAGATATGAAGTACGTTTATCTTAGAAGAAAAGAAGAATATTTTTTTGGAATAACAGGAGTTACCTAACTTCCAACATGAGAGAAACAGTGAAGTTCTTTCAGAATATTAAAGAGGTAATTGGCATGATACAGTATAGTAACATCAAAACATATCAAAAATACATTAAAGACATATTATTTTATAATAATGACATGTAGCAGGATTGTTTTAGTGTCCTCCGTCTCAGAGTCCTCAAAATTGATCTGACAGTGCTGCATTATCAGTCCGCTGTAGGAGATGGATAGTAGAGCGAATCTAGTAATAAAAGTGGTAACGAATGGAAATTAAAAAAAAAAAATACAAATTCGAACAGTCTCAATAATTATTCAGAGTTTACCTGCCATGACTAATGAATATCTGCAAGCGCATTTAGAAGCTGTCCCAGGATGTTACAGATTCTTATTTATTTTTATTGTTTTTAAGTAGTTAAAATTTTCTTTCTTCTATCAAATCAAATTCTTTAAAGGAGAAATTGTTGTAAACTTTTATCTTGAAAACGGGCCTAAGGATTTTGATGAAGTGGATTGCATCTGTTGTTTTCGGGTGCGAGAAAGCGATTTAGCTAGGTCTCGACTTCGGGAAAACTCATTTAGGGGTAAATGTGATTGACCTGGGTATTAGGTTATTGTCTACAGTGTTCTTTCTTTATTTTCGTTTTATGTCATTCTTAATAAATTCGTGATTTGTGCGCTTTTTGTGTGTAATAAAATAATAATTTTTAATAGAATAATAATTTCTAAAACGTGTTCACTGCGGAGCTGTCAATTCTCCCGCAATATCCAGGTGATTGTTTACAGTGTCATTACTTATTTTCATTACTTAAAGTTCGGTCTTCCAGATACAGATAGCGAGTAATAAGTGTCAAATAAGTTTGTCAAATCAGATTCTCCGGTCTTTTACTGTTAAAGTTAGAAATTACAAGGGTTACCAGTATAAATAGTTCTTAAGTGAATACAAGGGTTTTTATTCACTGAAGAAGCATTTACACTGTCCCTTCTAAAAATATCATCAACTACATTGGAAAACTGGAAGAAAAAAAATCAGATTTTCAGCATCTAAAAAAAAATCATTTAATATTTTAAAAGAAAAAAAAAACAAACAAACTTCGAAATGAAGAAAACTGTACGATAAGAGACAAGAATACAAAAGACGAAACCGGAAACGGAAGTTGCTAGACGGTGCTGGAGAGACTGAGGGGAAAAAATATACACTGAAGCTGCTGTTTTTGAAGCTCTTAAGCCATATGTTGAGTTTCTTCTCTCTTTTCTTTGAATAAAACGATCAATATTGGAATAACAAATTGCTAGAACCGATGCAACAGGAAGAAAGAGACACGTACATTCAGCCTCAGTTCCAATGTATTAATACAGCTGCAGTCAATGCCTTTTCAATCGGTTTACTGAATAAATCAATTCGAATTTTTACGATATCATTCACGAAATAACTTAACAGTATTTCTTTGCTGGCTCCATATTTCAAATGAAGCCAATGAACACTCGAATTCTATATTCTGACGAATCTTTCTTCCTTTTCTTTTGACTGAGCGTGAGAATCTTTGTATTCAACTCAACATTTTTCTTTCTGTTTGTCTGTTTGTATGTGCATCACCCTAAAACAGATGGGCCGATTTCCTTAAAATGGGGTACTATATTTATTTAAGCCCATTTAAAGAATAAGCAGGGGACTATTTTGTCTTCGCCATTTCTCAAATCCGTCAAAAATACAATTTAAAGTCAAAAGACGTGTTCGTCTGTGATAATCATAACTCAGAAACTATATATATTAGGAAGCTGGAATTTCAGACATAAGTTTTCATTACTAAAAGGAAAAGTCTTATTGATAATGCACATTCGATATATAAAAGTATTAATGGGCAAAAAAGAGTAAGTGACCCTCACATCAACAATCGTGATAGTTCGAAATTATTTTAGGTTAATAAATTTAAAATGAGTGTTAGATAAACCTTAGTGAAAGTGATCGTCCAGTTTGATTTTCATAAAAAGTAGATCCACATGAACCAAAAATTGCTTCTACACAATTCTCTGCAAAACACCGTTAACACTACAAATAAACAGCAACTAAATGTAAAACCTGAAGGTTTATTAGTTTAAATTTAGGAAATCACTGTCCTTTGTTAAAACCGATCATGCAGATATTGCAAAAATTGGCATTTCAACTGTATCACGAGAGGATGATGATGATTAGATGGTTCCTTTACGATTCTAGTGAAGCGATACTAGTCAACAACTTTGAATTTTCATCTATCCCAGAGCAAGCAATAACATACAGCTACTCTAAAGCAAATATAGTATACAGGATGATTCAAAATTCCCCGTGCAAACTTTAAAGCTTAGGTCAGAAATACAAAACAAACCGTAATCATAGTGGAATGTATTCCACAAACGCCACCCGAATGTGCTAGAGGGCACTGCTTGGCATTATATTAGTCGGGCAGTGTGGGTTGTTCTGTATTGATTCTTCTTCAGAGGTTACCTCAAAGGAATCTATGAGATCCCCATTGCCTTTGACGCTGACCTTCTCGCAATGGTAGCTATCGCAACTGGATGTGTCCGTGAAAGGCCTCGCATTTTTGCACATGTTCGGCAATCCATGCATCGACGTTGTTAGGCGTTTATTACTATTGGTGGAAGGAACTTTAAGCACTTACTGTGAACCCGTAAGTGTACATCTCACTGTCATATTGTAAACATAGAGCTAATAAACATGTTGTTTACCTTACTTGTTGTCTTTTATTTCTGAATCGTACTGTACCTTATAGCACATTCGGGTGGCGTTTGCGGCGTTTGTTTTTGTATTCTGACCTACCTTCAAAGTTTGTACATGGAATTTGGAACCTTATATATATATCATCCTTATGTAATGAACCTTTTTTTTTTTACAATACATCTATTGAAAAGATAAACCTTTAATCATTTATTTACTTTTCGAAAACTGGTATTTACAGCAGTATTTATTTATTTATTTATTTATTTATTCATTCATTGACAATAGTTGCTTATTATTTTATAGTATTTTATCATATCATATTCGACATACGATATTTTCTACTTACGAAAGGTTCACCTGAACATAACTTCATCGTAAAGCTAGGAGAATCTGTGGATGCCTTCTGATTGATAATAATTGCGTTATCTTCTATTTGCTTGCTAGCAACATTATCGTTTAGGGTTTTATCACTTTGAACTTTACAAACTTTTGTACAAGTGCTACTGTATTGGTATCCTTATGGATTATGTTCGTGACCACTATGTTTTCGCGCCGGGAGGGATAGGTTTTTTAGTTGCTCTTAATCTCTGTAATAACGTTGTCATTAAGGCACTGGGATATAAACGTTTTTAGATTTTATCCATGTAAAATATGATGTATAAAAAACAACAGAATGGAATGTGTCGTACCAATACTATAACGCTTTATACAACCAGTAAGTTATTTTTGAGCAAATTATTGTTATACTTTAATATTGTAATAGGGATAGTATTTTTTTTTAATTCTATTGGTATGCCGTATCACAAGACTATTATCATGGCGTTATTCTTTGTGCCCTGTATTTTTGGATAATTTTGCAAATTTATCATTGTAATTTAAACATAAATCTAATCGCTTATCATTTGCTATTAAAAATATAAATTAGTTAAAGTTGCAATTTTATCAAGTCTTGTTTTAGGAGCCAACTTAAATTACTTTGTTTTTAATGTTTTCTCTTATACTTACTTCACAATTCTAGGATATATAATGGAAATATGATTGACTTCCAAATTTTGTTCCTGAAATTCAGTGAGAAGTGACAGATGGTGCAGTTTGGAGCTCAGATGTTCGGGTTACGACCCTGACATGAGAAGTTGACTTTTTTTTTCAAGCGAAGAAGGAAGTGCACTTTATATCTTTCCAGACTTAATGTGATAACAGTGAGCTGGTGCCAAGAGCGTCGTACCACAATGTAAAGAGCGCGTCGTAAAGTAAAATATGTAAATGTATAATATTAATGGCTACTATGAATTCAATATCATTCAATTTTAAAATTTTCATGTTCTGTTGTCGATATTTAATGTTTACATTCTACCATCTCACTGTAAATGAACGCTGGCTGTAATTTTTTGGTTGCAGAGGATGTTCATCATTTGTAGAAGTTTGATTAGCACGCGTTACTTATGACTTGCATGGTAAGCCGCATTATTCAATTTCCACATTTTATATATGTTGTATCGATTGGCGCACTCACGGAAGGAGGGTGGGGAGGGAGGGTTAGCCCCCTTAGCCCTTAGGGGCTAAAACCCCTTACCCACCCCCAACCCAAAAATAAAGAAAGAAAGAAAAAAAAAAAAAAGAAAAGAAATAAAGGAAGGAAGAAAGAAACAACGAGAAGAAAACCTTTATTAAAGCACTGATCTATCTGTATCTTTTAATTTTGAAAAGTAAATTCTGAAACGATTTATTTTTAAATAGGCCTACATCTTATATCTATTATGTATTATCAAACTTTTGCAAGGCAAATAAATTATTATTATTATTATCTGAATGGACTCGTAAAGTCTATAAGAGGCCAACACACAAGCACAAAATAACACTTGTGCTTTTTACATAGCAACCGTCAGTCTGCAGTGTAAAAACTGTTTCTCAATTAAAAAAATTCCGTGGCACAGATCAAAACGGCAGGAGTCTGGATCTTTTTTTAAAAATGTTTGTTATTGCGTACGGTTCGCACCGAAGTGCGATCTTCATAGCCGTGTTCTATGGATCTCTAGTGTTCCCAAGATGGCGAACCCCTAGAAGAATCCATAGAATTTCTAGGGAAAGATACTGAGGTGGTTTCCCGTTGCCATCCTCAGGAAATCATTAAGGAATGAATTCAGACCCGAAGAGAAAGAAGAAGCAGACAGGATAGAAATTTTTCACAAACAGCCATGCCCACGCCGGAATTTGAACCCAGGTTCCGACGTATCTGCCTCTTGCAGATAGATCACGCAGATAAGATCCGTAAATACACAGACCTAGCACACGAGCTCCAGAAGCAGTGGAGGCAGGATCGAGTACGTGTTGTACCGATCGTCCTGTCATGGTCTGGTGCCTCACACATTGCATTGGTACTCAACACAACACGTATAGTTAGGAAATTTATGGATACAACCATACATCCCTAATCATTCTTGCACACTTATTTATACTTGGCAACATGAGCTTTGGTCCTTGACCCGCCATGTTGTCTTTCCTGGGGAAACTCAAGAATTAAAACATTTACATAATAATAGTAATAATAATCTTTTATAATGAAAAGAAAATTAAATAATACAGCTCTGTTAAGTGATTCTGTTTTTGAGGAAAGAGCTGAATTCACTATAAATTTTATTCAAAATTAAGAAAAAAATTGAAATGATAGTTACAAGTTAAAAGATTCATTTTTTTTTTTTCAGAATATAAAAGTGAGCGTTGATTTAAGTTCTTTTTAGGAAAATGCGATGTAAATTGAAAAGCAATGTCTCTTTCGATTCTAGGTAATCTCGTCAATACAAACAAAAAGAAATTGTAAAAATCCCGTTTCAGAGTTGTAAAAAAAAAAAAAAAAATCATTCTTAGAGTGACGCCCACAACGATTTGGACGTATGCTTTCTTTCTGTTAGGTCACTGGAACAACGATTCTTAGCAACGTAGGGAGGAGCTATTTGGATTTCCCCTGTCTATTTGTAAAAAGAATGCCTTTTCAAAAAAAAAAAAAAAAAAAAGATAGATTTATTTTTTGTAATAATTAAAAAAAAAATCCACGCGGACATTGAGAAAAAAGATGTACTGTCTATAGGGATTCGAACCGACAACATTCAGCTTATGAGCCCGAGGACTTACCGGTCACGCTACAGCCGACAACTGAAATAACATGGTTGCATTTCTGACATTTACGTTAATAGCGGAAAGCCAACGAAAACAATGCCAAAGATCTCGAACATGGGGGGGGGGGGGGGGGTTGGCCCCTAAAAATACCATTTTCTTATGTTGTTTGGGCCTCTGAACACGTTGATGAAATCCGTTTGTCGTTCCGACTTTCCATTTGAGAGTTGTTCAGAGGGTACAAAGACAAAAATGCCAAAGATAATAAAATCAATTTGTAAAAACACTGAGAAACGTTATTCATATATTTTAACGTTGTTTAACAATAAATTTGTAAATGTTTACTATTTTTTTAAGGTTTATGTACGACTTCAATAGAAGAGAAAGTAAACTGTATCATGTGTTTTGTCAAACTAAAATCTATCCTTGTTTTCAAAGGAAATTTCGTAAAAAAAGTTTTGGTATCTAAAGAAAACAAATAATTTGATGGATCACACAGGAATTCAAAACTAATTCGATGAATAAGTTAAAGAAACAGGTTCCGTCATTGATAAGCCACTATCTGGAAGATCAAGAGAAGCATCTGTAGAACAAGCTTTCATTGAAAAAGTTCACGTTAATCGATAAATGGGCTTCTTTGGAGCTGAGTGTTTCAGACTGAACAGTGCCTAAAATCAACCCTAGAATGGAATCAAGATGATTGTGGATATATTGAAAATTAATGATCTCAAGAATAAATGTATATAAAAATGAAATAAAATCTTTCACTTGCCCTTGTTACAGATTGATTTTATTAATAACAGAACTGAAGGCATAACAAGCTGCCCGAAGGAATGTTATGACTCGAAAGTATAAAAAGAATATCATCTTCAATTGCGAATTATCGACCAAACTAACTTTGTGAGCTAACATCTTAATTTTTAATATTTCAAACTTGCTTTTGTCGAGTAGAACTTGCTTTTGAAAGTGTATTCTAATGACTCTTTGACCTCAGCTGAGTTATCTTGAATTCCTGTCCAATTGTTTGAAAACGTAATTGAAAATTTTGCGGTTGGCGGGAATTAACTGGTAGGGTCTTCGAAAGCCAACGATGCACTAAGCCTAAAATCACTTCTGATTTTTGATAAATGTCGTCCAATCGCCAAAGCATTAAGGAATTCACGGAATGTTATCAAAAGTCAGGAAACTAATTTCTATCAAACAGTTTCCAAAATAGATTGCTTATGACTACAATGATTTTCTGAACCAAAGTGCGAAATTACCATTCACTAAATTTCCTAAAATATTGTAATTTACTGCGGGAGTTTTCACTCCGGATGATGAGGTTTTCATTCGACTATTTGACAATGACTTTCATCCTTCACGGCCTTGCAGACTAAACAGTTTGTCTGAAAAGTCAAGATAATAAGAATTGCAATAAATTTACGTGTACTAATTCACTGCAGATGGCCCGTTAACAGGAAGAAACTAGTTTGACTTTTAATTGGAAATAGTTTTTTAATTTTTAATTTTGATTTTTTAAACTCAGTGTATTGTCTGTTTTAAAGAGTTTTTTTAAAAAAAATTTACGTGTACTGTTCATAGTTTAAGTTTCAATAATGAAGCCTGTACAACTGTTTAATCACTAAAAAGTTTAATACAAAAATTAAAGATTTATAAAGAAACGATCTCGGGTGTCATTTATTTTGACCGTAACTATTTTCAAGTAAAATATACATAAAAAGTAGTCGGTTTTACAAAAATCAAAGAACCAAAAGTGTGGCCCCTGCGGCACACTGTTGTGTTAATGAGACGTCAACATCTTCCCCACAGGGATGGCGCAGGGGCTACACTCTATTTTCATTGGTTCTTTGATTTTTATAAAACCACTTTTTATGTATATTTTACTTGAAAATAGTTACGGTTAGAGTAACTGAAACCCGAGGTCGTTTCTTTGGAAATCTTTAATTTTTATTTTAAACCTTTTAATGATTAATTAGGTGTACAGATTACATTACTGCAAAGTCAGGATAATAGGCTTATCTGCATTGTAGAATAACAGAAATAGGCCTACATCACCACAAAAGTCTAAAATTTTCACGATCAGTTATATCTTTGATTTCGTGTATGCGGGCAGTATCAGGACAAAATAACAATTTTAATGTAGCTTCATTCTACTGTAGTTCAAAGTTAGCATTTATAATTTATAATTAATAATCAGAAACCCCTATCATACACTCCATATGTTCAGGCCGTAAAGATATATGGGACTTGAAAACCTGTATATTAAATGATGACCCTTTTCGCAATACATACAAAATCAGTAAAAAGGAAGAAATGTTAAGATAATAAATGGTAATGGCGTATCAAGAACCTACTACATTCAACAGAAATTTTTCCAACAAATCCACGATGCTTGTCCTTCAAATGAAGACCCCCAATATGAGACTTATTACAATCCTACAGTTCAGTTCATGAAAGAAGAGCTTTTGATGACGTAATTTCCTTATGATTGATGTTTCCAGGACGTAAGAGCGCCATCTATTGCTAAGATGCATAACTGAAATCTTATAAACATTGCGAAAACATTCTGGTTTTTGTAGTTTCTACAATTACGAATACATTTCTATATTATTGTTATTATTATTTTAATAATAACAATAATATAGAAATTGAAAAATCTTCAAATCAAACATAAATAAACGTATAAAACCATACATTTATTGAAATAAATATTTCTTAATTTTCGAAAAGACATGACTTCTTTTCTTTTTCAAAGCCTAAAAACAACAACAATACGTTACAAACAAGTAGAGGAAAACGATACAGATATGAGACATTCATGAAATTGTATTGTTACAACAATACTTACAAATGCTATTCTCCTAATTCTTTAATAAATAAGGACAATAAAATAGTTTTAAAATATTACAGTAAAGAATTCAAGAGTGACCACTTATTAAACTTTGCATCAGGACATAGTTTTCATATAAAACGAAACATCATTGAAAATTATTTAAGAAGGATTGATAGGTCATCAAGCTGTGAAGAAGATTACAAAATAGAAATTGATAAAATGAAAACAATTCTAATGAAAAATGGATATACTGAAACTTTTATCGATAATAGTATCCAAAAGTTCAACACATTCAAAATAAAGGAATTGGATATGGATAAGGAAAGGAAAAAAGTGTTTATTCCTTACCTAAATAAAAATAGTATTGGACTGCAAAAGATTTGTAAGAAATTTAACATTGATGTAGGTTTCTATTACAGTAATAAAATAAAAAATATTATTTGTAATAAAATAAATACAAGTGACAAAAAAGGGGAAATGGGGGCTATTTACAAAATAGAATGCATGATTTGTGATGCGTTCTATCTTGGAGAAACCAAAAGAACAATAAAAGAACGGGCATTGGAGCATAATTCATACATAAAAAACAAATTAGAGGAGAAATCGGAATTGGCTGAACACTGTATGAATAAAAATCATTGTGTAAAAAATGAAATCAAAATTGTATGTATTGAAAAAGATTGCAAAACGAGAAAAACCATGGAAAGTCTACTAATTAGAAATACCAAAAAGATAAATATTAATAGAAATGAAGGTGTTAATGTAAACAAATTTATTGTGGAAATGGCCAAAGAGTTTAACAATATATGTATTTCAAATTGTAAAAATAATGTGAAAATTAAAGAATTAGGAGAATAGCATTTGTAAGTATTGTTGTAACAATACAATTTCATGAATGTCTCATATCTGTATCGTTTTCCTCTACTTGTTTGTAACGTATTGTTGTTGTTTTTAGGCTTTGAAAAAGAAAAGAAGTCATGTCTTTTCGAAAATTAAGAAATATTTATTTCAATAAATGTATGGTTTTATACGTTTATTTATGTTTGATTTGAAGATTTTTCAATAGATAGAATGTCTAGAAGAGGGAGAATTAAGAAGACTTATGGTAAATAATATAGAAATGTTTTCGCTTGACTATTTCCCTGGCTGGGCTATGCAAAGTTTGTCCTTTCTTGGTCACGCTTATGCGATCACAAAACGACGCCATCTTGGACTGACTGCTCGGAGTTCAAGTTGATGACGTCATGACTGGTGACGTTTGTTCCAGACAAAATCGATCGCTACTGAATGACCATATATGGCAAAACCTTTTTTTAAAAAAAAATACTGTAATCACCGGTTAGGACGGATGGAATTTGGCAATACAAATGGCTGTCTAAAACCTTTGAACCCAGACCCCTCGATTTATAAAGGTCACATTTCGCGAACATAAGATAACAGTTTTGAATAACGTTTATAGACACTGCAGAGAAGGCCAACTACTAACCTTTATTTGTGATAATTTAGAAGGCTACAGGTTGGAGGAACAGACGACAAAACATTTTTAACGGCAGGGAAAAAGACAAGTTTGAAGCCGAGAAATTCTTGCCGCTGTTGATGGCACAGTAATTCATGCAGAATTTAAATAATCCAAGATTAAACAACTGAGACAATTGCAAATAAGCTAAGAATTTCCAAGTCAAATGTTTTAACCATATAAAGAAGATGATTTAGCCATTCTGTTGAAACGCCAAGAAACGTCTGAAAGGAATTTGTTTCGGCTTCTGGTATCTATGTGGCATTCACAAAAATGATCCATATCTGAACAGATTGATATCCAGAGATGAAAAATGGAGTGTAAGTTATACGTTAATTTGGAACGAAAACGACATTGTGTCCTTTTCAAAGCCAGGATTGCATTCGAAGAATCAAGATAATGTTCTTTATCTGGAGGATCTCTTAAGATATTATGTGTTGCTGAAATCAGGAGAAGACAAAAAAGCAATGAAATACTGTCAACAACTGAAAAATTGCAGATAATTGCAACTAAACTTCCATCAATAGCACGTAGACGAGATTTACAAGTTCACCATGATGACTCTAGACTACATTCTGCAATATCACTAGTTTACATTACGTGTGGGTAATTTGAGAAACCTTAATGCACCCACCTTATTCATCAGACTTGGCACCATCGGATCTTTTATCTAAAAAGATGTGTGTCTACAAACATCTCTTACAGAGAAAAACTTCAAAGCTGAGTGATATCAAAACACATCTTGAAGTATTTTTCAACAGTAAGTCTACAGATTTTTATAAAAAAAGGAATATAAAAGCTTATTGATCATTGAAAAACACATACAGCACATATACCGGTAACTTAATATTAGCATTTCTTGATTGAACTGTTTCTTATATTGATTGATATTAAATTTGCTCAAAATAAGACTCCCATTAAAAGTACTTTTTGCTCCCTTTTAAAATCCTTTAAGACGTTATACTTTAAAAAATTGAGAACATGCTGAAAAGCGATAAGTGATTTGTAAAGATCTTGGGATTTACTAAATGCAGTCTAATAAAGCTTGATAAAAACTTAGAAATAATTGCTGTTACCAAATGGCATCAAGCTCAGTGATTTTGAATACAATTCTGAATTGAAAAGGAAATGTTTTTTAAAAAAAAATAACAATTTAATATTCGAATAATTTTAATAAAACTATATAACAACAGAAGTGATCTCCAAGTCTTTTGTTATTACAATTTTCAATCGTGAAGAAAATAATGATTTTTATTAATTCGGTTCTAAATTTATTTAGGATTCAACCCGATTTTAAAAATAACTGCTTTTATTGAACAAATTATTATTACGGATGCATGGTTATAAAGATTGAATTCAGATGCAAATATAATTAAAAATGAGGCACTTCTAAAATTCCGTAGATCAATAGTGGTATACCTCGTGAGCGGCTTATTTTTGACAGCTTGCCAATGAATTAAGATTAAAAAAAAATAGTTCGAACAGCTGCCACCGTTAGAAAATGGCGCTGCACACTGTAGGATGCAGAGCAGACGCTAAGTGATGAGGTTGACCTATGAAATGTGAGAAGGAGAATGCCGATTTTATGTATCCATCCTTCCGATGCTGCTACGGTAGGCGAAAAATTTTTCTTGGAACAAGTTAAAACGTTGTTCCAGTTGTGATAGAATATCTCAACTTCAGTATTCTTCTGAAACCAATTACTCCGAGTTTGATTTTGAACAGTTTGATTGTTTGTTTTTTGTTTTTTTTGATATCCATGTATTAGTGGGAATCAGTGATGATGTTTTTTTTTTAATTTTTAATAAAAAGAAAGTTTCAATTCTCGCAAATTTTATAAAAACAGCCTTTATATTTACGTAAATTACTTACATGTTCTTCTTTTTATTGTCTAAATATTTCATTTTTTCAAAAATTTTTACGTAATTGTACAAGGTTTCTGAAAATTTTAATATACAATTTTGAGTATTTTATAAAAAAAAGCAAAACAAAAAGGAGGCTAGCATTGCATAGTAGCGAGTATCGTCACAAACAAAAAAACATGATTTATAGTGCAATTTTATCATCATGCTACAAGAGTCATCTAAAGTTAGCTAATATATTTTACTTATCTTTTACTTCGAATGACAGATAGAAATTGACGAATTAACAGTCAATCGTTCTATCAGTCAATTAACTAAATTGACAGATAGAACGAAATTAAACACGACATTCTACATGGAGAAAGGAGTTTTTGAAAATGACTGCTACAACATATCTTGAGTAAAATGATAATTGAGGTCAAGAAACTATTAATTATGAACGTTTTGTCATCGTCCTTTTGTTTTTAATTTGACTAATACAAAACTACCCCTTTTGTTAGACCTGCATGTAAATCTTTGATACACTACCTCTTAGCCTTAGCCACCAAAGTAAATTCTTCCAAAATTTAGTAATTAATAGCTTACTATTTAAGAACGTTTACTTCTGTGTATTTTTTCAGTATTTCAACTCTATTTTTTCTTATGGTAAAGTTTTCGAACAATATTTTTCCAGTGAATATACAGGGTGATTCATGAAGATATGCAGAAACTTCGGGAGCTCATTCTACATGTAAAAGTAAAGAAAAAAAGTTATATAAACATAGGTCCGGAAATGATTCGGTATCGAGTTACGGCTAGCCAAAGATTTCACCCATAATATAGTATCCTGGGTGAAATGAAGACTTGCTGAAAGTCTGGGAAGGTAAATTAAGGAGTGAAATCAGTGGTTTCTTATGGTTGTTGACCTGAAAAATGGAATGAAACATGTCGCAGAACTGTATCTCCCAGTGGTTTGAAGCTTATCCCATGTGGAACCTATTGAAAAGTTGGCAACACAATAACAGCTGTTCAACAATACTGTGAATTGCATTGTTTTGATTAATTGTGAGAGCTAACAACTGAGGTGTAGTCCATGTGCGTATTGTTGTACTACATTATGGGCGAAATCTTTCGCTAGCCATAACTCGATACCGAAGCATTTCCGGACCAATGTTTATATAACTTTTTTTCTTTACTTTTACATGTAGAATGAGCTCCCGAAGTTTCTGCATATCTTCGTGAATCACCCTGTATATTCTTCATTCCAGTTGCAGACCTGTCCAATTCCGATTCTCTGTCTCCAAAAGCCAATACCAATATTTCATACAACACTTCATGTAGTTATATTTTCATTTCTATTCACATCTTAATCAATTTCTAATAGGAACCATTTAATATTTTTTTTTGGTTTCCTGTACTGGTGGTAATCAATGTTTTAGAATCAGTGACGTATCAGTGGAAAATGAAAAAGAGAAAATACGATGAATGACTTTAAAGCTGTTCAAATTTAAGTAATTTGATATCAATCATAAAATAGTGCGTTTTTAAGAAGATAAAAGTAATTTCAACAGTGAAACCATTAAAGAACACATCTCCTCATTAAGTCCATGTAAAATCACCGAGGCCTCTCTGCGCAGACCAGAATTTCTGTTCTTCAATAATGTTCGCACTGTCCCATTCGAAATATGTTAGAACAATCAAATGTGTTAAGAAGTGTTAAAAGATCGAGTGAAATAAAACAAGCGAAGATATCAAACTCTTGTTAAAATAATTAATAAATTAATTAATAAGTTATTACTAATTAACTCAAATAAGAATGCCTTTTGAGTCGAGCTGAGACTCTGGGACGGCCGTTTCGAGCTTGTTGTGCTCTCCTCAGCCAGAGCTACTCTTTCTTTTAGAGGGTTTGTTATATTTTTTTTCTTTTTTTGTGATCCATTTGTGGTAGCCTGAGTGCTGCCCAAGGATTTGTATTCCACATTTTATTCTTGTTTTTATTTTCTTGTTTTTAGTCATTGAGGGGTCATTGTTTACATTGTGAATTATTCCAAATTGCTTTGATAAAAATTAACATAAACTATTTTTTTAACAATTTTACGTTAATCCAAGGGTTTCTTGAATTTTTGGTGTTTCAAATTATTCCAGGAGAGAGAGAAGAAACTTCAAAAGCTTATGGTTTTCTGTTTTTTGTTTTTTTGAAATTGAAAGTATAAAAGAAACAAATCTGCATTTTATAAGATGACGAAAAATCTTGAATAAATTTTAATTTTAAAAATGCAGGAACAACTGCCATTTTTCTTCTCCGGGCACCTTAGTCCAAATATGCGTCACGTTATTTAAAAATTAATTTAAAAGAAACCCTGTGTGACGAAGTGACTTCATACAAAATTAGATTAATCCTTCATTCAAATCATAACAAAATTTAATTATACATATTTTTTTAATGGAAATAGTATACACAGAAAAACTTTAAATATTTTACATAAAAACCTGTTCTAACAATAATTGTATGGAATTTAGCCAATCCTCTTGTTTTAAAGTCATAAGCATTACTCCATTACAGAATGGTTTTATGACGCTATACTTCAACACTGCTAGCATTTATCATTTATTGTTACAACGCTCTATCAAATTGAATGAAAAGACTGCAAGGACGTCGTTATCTTGTGGAAATGTTCGTATTTTTAATGCAATTATATGAAGATAAGTGGTTTACAAAAGTATTGTGAGAATGTATATTTGTCTTTATTAATACTTTATCTTTACAAATAAAGTGAACTTACTTTTGAATTTTAGCTAAAATTAAATAGAAGGTTTTGGAAGGAAATTTTCATTCATTAATCTTTAAAACAAACACATCAACTAAGGATTTCATTGAATATTCAGGTTTAAATTTAAATATTTGATTGATATTTAGATTACATAATAGCGCGAAATCAGCACACGAAGCCGGTTCCTCATCTACTTCGGACGTAATATTCCCTGATCATCCGTTGATTTCCCCATTATTTTTAAAACTCAATCTGAGATTTCCCCATAATTTTTAAAAATCTCAGATTTTCAACATTATATTGTATAACTGCTTACTTACAAAATATTGTATAAACACTGAGACTCCCCTAAAATTTTCAAAGTATAAAAATTTGAAAACAAATGGAAGTTTTCACAATTTCCATTCCTTTCAATTTCCAAATTTCGGATTTTTCTATCGTTTACTTTTCGTCAGCTTGGCAACAAGATTTGGCTATTTCTTTTCTAGTATTGCCATTAATAATTTTCCACAAATAGTTTATTGTAGCACGTTAATTAAATTTACGTTGTAGTTATTATCTACTTCGTAAGAAAATACAAGACTTGCAAAAGGTAACAGACGGTGAGAATTGAATCCTGTTTTTATTTGGATGAAAGGTACGACTCGGTGGTTTTTTTTGTTTTTTGTTTTTGGGTTGGAAACTATCTCTCGCGTCACGTTTTAATGAAAAAAAAAAGCTAGCTTTGCTACTAAGCAAGGTTCTAATAACCATAACAATAATCATAAAAAAAAACAACAACACATAATTCAACATTTGTAAAATTAGAAAATAATAATAGATGTTGTTATGGATAATAAATACAAATAAGTCACAAATAATGGCAGAGTTGCTTGAATAACCGATATTTAAAATAGTTTAACTATCAAGGGAGCTCAGTAATTATTCTGTTGTTGGTTTTAATAGTTAGACTTATTATTTAATTAATATCACCAAAATTTTATCAATTTCTTGAATTAGACGAGAAATCAGTTAAAAATCCTAAATTGTTTTTTTGGAAAGATGTCCACAATATTTTATAATACATGTCTTTCCAATATGTGAAAATGTTCACCTGGTTCGTACAGCATATTTAATTAATATATATATCAATAAAGAAAAGCTTGTTTTAATAAAACTATTAAAGAGGGCTACACATATTTGGGGATTAAAGCTGAGTGTTAAATATAATATATAGGTCTACATGTTTCACTAAGTTCAAAGCATTGGTACAACCAAAACATTAAATTGGACGAGAGAATGTCAATACATAACTTCAGAAATCTGTAGTTAAATTTATTATTATTTTAAAATTATTATTAACTGCAATTCTATCATCGTACATAATTCTATGTATTTAACAACCTAACATTTCTCAATTTTCATTTTCTTTATGGTTTTTCTTAAATCTTTCTTTATAAGTAGAAAATCTTTCTTGTAAGTACAATCCCTTATTTAAAGTTTTGAGAATTGTAAGGTTATAAGGCAGAAAAAAAGGGTTATATTTTAACAATAAACTTTATGAAGCAACAAAGAAAAAACAATAAATCAAACAATCATAATTAAAGAGGAATTGCATTTTCTACCTTTTTCAAAAGTAAGATAAAATTGTTAGTTCTGCCATTAGTAATGTCTAAATAACTTGTAATTCCTTAAATTTGTACCAATTCAATTTTGTAATTTAAATATTACAAAATTGAATTGGTACAAATTCTAAAAAAGTAATGAAATAGAAAGAGCAATTCCAGATTCTGATACCCAAGTGAGAAAGATAGGTACTTACCACTTATTTCTTGGACATTGAGAGCTTCTGGTAGATGGTGCAATTGAATGATGATCAAATCCCTTCGAGCCTGTTACATAAGCCTATTACACGCCACCCAATTATATAAACAACACCCACCGAACTCCCAGAAGACTCGCACTCTGAGGTCGTAGCCACTGTGACAACACAATATTGTTAAGCTTCCATGCACCTCGTGGGCGAGTCAAGATGAACTATCAGAACAATTTGTTTGTCAGCAGCTCCAGGTATCTTCACAACTATGAAACTTTGTTAATTAGTAACTTTATTGGAGAAGGTAAAGTTGTGGTGTAACTTAAGGATCAAATTGCAGCTAAGATGAGCGTGGGATATTTTACTCCAAATTAACTTGAAGTACTAATAAGAAAATCGCCATATTTTGGGTTGTTCTGTTTTTCAAAAAGTTGCTTTGAAATACGTACAAAGCGAGGATGTCGTTTAACTGATTCCTATGTTTCTGTTTTCCTATCAATTTGAATGAAATAAATCAATTTAAGTTAAGACTATATCAAAGGTTCAACAGATCTTTAACATAGCAGAAATTAATTGTTGATGCATAATTTGTTTAGTTCATGAAACACCTGATCCACTTCCGAGGCAATTAGATTTTTACCACCACAAATTACGCAGTTTATGGACAGAAATCCCTTCATTTCACATGGAAAATTAACTTAAAATAACAGGTCAGTTTATCTTCTTTATGCAAACAGAAATAAAAGGGTGTATGTTGGTTTTGTTTTTTTAATAATAACGTACGGAATTACAATGTACTTCCAAAATTCACGAAAGAGGATTAATTCACTATGAAAGGGGATTAATCGTCCAAGTTCAAATCATTCTGCAAATTAATTTATTGTAGTAGTTTTAATAATTATTTTCTTTTAAGACTGAAAAATTCTTTTTGTTAGTAATTTCATGCAATTTTAAATTGGGGTGGATCTTATTAAAACTACCTTGCATTTGAACAAAGTTTTTTGAAGTTTTTCTTGAGGATGTGTGGGCAGGTCCATCGTAATGCAGACGTCTCTGGATATCCAATGCCGTATCGGATCGTCTCCGCCGCCCGCTTTCTCGACGGCCGAGAACCGACGCTCGCCGACTACAGCACGGCGAACGCGGCAGCATCAGCCGAAGAAAGCTCGGGGTAAAATCTGTCTTTGCCGCGCATCATTCTAAGGCGCTTATTCCTCTCGCGAACTTAATTAAGAACAGCGTAATAGAAGAACGGTCGCATCTGCTAAGTGGATTTCCACGGGAAGGAACCACAATTAATCCGAATCGCACACCGATGCTCTTTTCTTTTCTTTTTTTTTTTTTTCTGTCTCCGTCGATACGTCTCTGCAGCGGATAGTGAAATGGAACTTCACGAAAACTAGAACTTTCGGCAGAGGAACACGAGGTTACGTGATTTGCCACAAGTTTAGCACCTTTCTATCGGCGTTGGTCTCCACTTGCCGAATGGATTCGTCCTTCCCGACATGCCTCGCTCTCGACCGAACTACTCGGCTCTTTGGAAATTTATACGAGAGTGCGCATAATGCCACTTCCGGAAGCCCATTGACCTCTCACCTGAGATTTCTCCTCCCAGGTGTCGCTGTGTGTCTGCCATTTATCAAAGATGAAAAATTCACCATCTGCAAATTACAAAAGAGTCAGTGAATAAAATCCTCACAAATGCAGTAAAACGTAAATCTTATATTTGTAATTTTCAAATTGATACTATTTAATTTCCACAATTCAAAAATTTAAATAGTTATATTACAGAAATTAAATATGGAAATTAATAATATTAAAAAAAAATATTAATAACATCAAAATCATGAAAATACAAATTTCTAAATCAAATAAAATTTTAAATAAATAATTAAAAAGAAATTAATTAATTTTTTTTATTATGTTTGAGAATAGGAAAGCAAAAAAGATAAGTTTGTTACTGTTGATTTCTTTTTGACAATGACGAAATATTTAACCTTTGATTTTTAATTTATTCATCTTTTGTTATAAATATAACAATCATTTTCGAATTTTCAGAATGAAATGTCAATATAACTGGGAGACTGAGCTTATGTTATGTTATGTTATGTTATGTTATGTATTATTATGTTATGTT
>JAFIDM010000005.1:11630319-11666805 GCA_023159025.1 Thereuonema tuberculata | reverse complement strand
ATTTCACTGAGCTTGGTATGCTGGATGGATTTGGACTGATGAGAGGCCAATAAGCCTCGAAACAGTACTGTCTCCAATTTCCAGCACAAATATCAAAAAATAGCTCAGTGAATTTGTGTTTTGTTTAGTTATGTGCGTTCTTTGTTTTATTTTATTGTAAAAATGTACTAACGCACGTTAATTCTATTGTCTAATTAATAATTAATAAATAATTAATATCCTTTATATTTACGTAATTCATCGGTTACTGTCAAGTCGAGTCCAAAATACTTTGCCATTAAAAAATTCAAAGAGTAATACATAGAGCTACATCAAATTTGATAATTAGGAGTCTATTTTTAAACAAATATCATCGTATCACTATTAATAAATGTTAAAAAAAAAATCAGACAAAGTTTAAATATCCTTGAAATACTTTTTTGAAAATCAACTACTTTTGAAACATATCAAGAGATACAATTATCAGAGAATATCATATAAACTTACCCTCATATAAATCATATTATATCGTATAAATCTTATCATATAAATTTCACTAAGGATCATAATATCACACATAATTCATTAGCAAAAAAAAAACAAAGGCACAATATCAGAAAGGCATCAAGTAATTAAGAATATTACACAACCTTCCCGAAAAAATTATATCAGGACCTCACGACATCATGAATGTCGTAATATCATACAATCTTAATAACTGTAAAAAAAATGTCAGCAAAACCTTCTTTGAAAATATATTATACTTCAAACACACCGATTGATACAGCAACTAGAAAATTACATCAACTTCAATATAAACTTTATCAAATATATATATTTACTTACTTTATAAAATTGGTGAAAGATCATGATAAATTACCTACAGTTAAACACATAATCATAATTTATTCCGTAAATTTTCAGAAACATCTTCTTCAGACAGTACACAAAATAAATTTTTCAAATTATTCACGCGCACGTATTATTAAATATGTGTTAAACTTAGTTTTAATTGACAGAAACTTAATTGACAGAATAAATAAAGATGAAGCAATAATTTTGATGGGAGATTTTAATGCCAGAGTAGGTAATCAACCAATTACAAAATGCATAGGAACAGAAGGAGAACCAACAAGTAATTATAAAGGAGAAATGTTAAAAAGATTTCTGTGTTTTCAATAATTTAAAAATCAGTAATACTTTTTTCAAACATAAAGAGATACATAAATATACATGGGAAGCTAGAGGAGTTAAGTCTATCATAGATTATATTATTATAAACGAAAAACTCAATAATAATATTAAAGATACGAGAGTATATCGTGGAAGTGAAATAGATAGTGATCATATGTTAGTGGAAAGCAGATTTGAAATTAAATACAAATCCATTTATACAAAGAAAACAGAAAATAAGGTAATTTCTAAGAAACTCAAAATTTACCTCCTTGAACAAGAAAGTATTAGAAATTTATACAGAAATAGACTGAAAGACAAGATAACAGAATCTACAAACAACATAGAATTAGATTGGAAAAACATCAAAGAAGGAGTATTACATGCAGCAGAGGAAAGTTTAGGCTATAAATCACATAAAAACAAGAAATGGATTAGAACTTGGAATGAAGATCTACAGGAAAAGATTTGGAAAAAAAAGCAAGCTTTCAAAATTTATCTACAAAATAAAAACACAAACAATTATGTAGAATATAAAAAATTGCGAGCAGAAGTTAGGAAACTATCACGGAAAACACATAGAGAAGATTGGGATAAATTTTTTAAATCTTTAGAACATGACATCACAGGACCCAAAGAATAGGCTTCAAAATTTTCAGACAACTACAATGTACAGAAAATGATAAATTAAGAATGAATTTAATACCAGAAGAAGAATGGAAAAAACATTACAAGTCACTCTGGAATGAAGAAGATCAGGTAGAAGTTGAGAATGATTTTCAGAAATTTGATAATACAACGGAAAGCTCAGATGGAATTACAATGGATGAATTAGAAAATGCCTTAAAAAACTCAAAGAACAGGAAAAGTCCGGGATCAGATGGGATATATACAGAATTATTTAAATATGGAGATGAAAAATTAAAAGAAAAATTACTCAATCTTTTTAATGAGATCTGGAAAAAACAACAAATACCAACGGAATGGGAAACTGGAATAGTAATTAGTATACATAAAAAAGGACCAAAGGATAATTGTCAAAATTATAGAGGAATAACATTACTACAGACAGCATACAAATTATTTACGAACATTATAAAAAATAAATTAACCCAGTTTACAGATACTTATTTAGAAGAAGAACAGTGTGGATTTAGGAAAGGAAGAGGATGTACAGGGATGCTATATTCACATTGCAGCAATTACTTGAAAAAAGAAGAGAGTTTAATTTGCCAACATACCTACTTTTCATTGATTACGAGAAAGCTTATGACAACCTAAACAGAAATTTACTGTGGAAAATTATGGAAGAAGATAAAATTCCGAAGAAATTAATTGATGTCATTAGAAGTATATATAGAGAAACAAAAATTAATATAAAATTCATGAACGGGAAAATATCAGAGCCTTTAACTGTAAATAAAGGAGTGAGACAAGGATGTGGACTTTCCCCAATACTTTTCAACATATATATAAATAGAATTCTAAAAGAATGGAAATCAATATATAAAAATGGTATCCAGATCATAAAAGATAAAAAATTGAAGACATTACTATATGCTGACGATCAAGTTTTGATAGCAAATTCAGAAGATGAACTTCAAATTGGAGCAAATCATTTAAATACTATCTCAAAAAATTATAAAATGAAAATTTCGGAATTAAAAACAAAATCTATGGCAATGTGTGGAAAACAAATACAAAGAGTGAAAATTGTAATTAATGGAAAAATAATAGAACAAGTATCTGAGTTTAAATATTTAGGAAACATAATTTCATGTTATAACGATGAGGCAAGCCTGATATCAAACATACAGACATACAACAGAATGAATGGAATAATTAGAAGAAGATTTGGAAAACAAATGACGAAAGAAACACTACTAAGATTACATAATATTACAGCCAAAGCAGCAATTAAATACGGGAGTGAAACCTGGATACTAAAACAAAGAAACAAACAAAGATTGGAAACTGCACAAATGAAATTTCTGAGACCTTTATTAGGATTTACACGTCTCGACAAAAAGAAAAGTTATGACAGTGTTTCTCAACCTTTTAGTACTTGCGACCCAATTTTCAATCACGACTCTCATCGCGCCCCCCCCCCCCAAAAAAAAAAAACCCCCAAACCTATCTGTTCAACCAAAAAAAAAAAAAAACCTTCAAACCTATCTGTTCAACAGATCTTCGATATGCTCGCGCCTCCCTTTTAGTTTTCTCGCGCCCCCCTAGGGGGGCGCGCCCCACAGGTTGAGAAACACTGATATTAGAGCCCAACTTAAAACTCCAAGTTTAATTCAAGAAATTCAAAATTACTAAAAAAATTGGCTTAACCATGTAAAAAGGCTATCTAACGACAAGATTCCAAATTTGATTTTGAAATATCAGCCCAAAGGAAAAAGAGACAGAGGACGACCAAAACTACGATGGAAAGACCAAAATCATCTTCAGAGCTAGGAACAGACAATCATTTGTCTATACCTAAGATGTTCAAGACAAGACAAGACAAGACTTAGTTTTTGTTGTTGTTGTTGTTGTTGTTGTTTTTTTCGATTTCTGTATTGGGATACGAACTGCTTAATGTAATTTGAAATTTATTTTGTTTCCATCTGAAGAAGCGAAAATGTACGAAATAAATTATGATTATGTATTTAACAGAATAAAGTGGATGTTCAGTTATGGAGTCTTGGAGTTTCAGGTACATTATAAGTTACAGACGGCTAAAATGAAATTCAAAAATGAATCCAAGCTTCCAAATCATATTTTCTTTTAAATCTGTTACCTGTGAAAAATATGAAAAGATATAAAGTAAATACAGTATATTACAAAAACTTCCCCAAAGTTCATAATATCAAAAACAGTTAATGAATTTCAAAAATTATCTCAGCTTCCAAAACGACCAATTTTTTCTTAACCTATTACCTTTTAAACAACTCAATTGATAAAGTAGTTTCAGTATATATGGGCAATGTAACTTAAAAATGTGAATAAATATGTAATACTCTCTCCGTCCGAAAATATGGCATAGATGTTAAAATTATTTCTGTTTTAAAATGAATAACATATTTTCGGACGGAGGGAGTATTATTTAAACTTCATTCTTTTTCTTTATTTAATCTCTTTCTTCCTATTTCAAGAATTTTGAGTCGTTTCATGCTATCACTTCATCAAAGATCATATTATCCTACTTTTAATGAATACCAGAAATCAACCAAAGATTCCAAATACGGCCATTACTTTTTAAAAATATATTATCTCTGAAATAAGTCAATAATTAAGTACAGTGGAACCTCGCTATTCGTACACAATCCGTTCCAGGAGGCAGTTCGAATGGCGAATCATTTTTTCACTTAAGATATAGTGTAAATTGGATTAATCCGTTCCAGAACCCAGAGATGATTGCTTATATAAAACCTTTGTAATAATATGTTAGGCCTAAAATACATAAAAACTACGAAAACAATAAATATATAGGCCTCTCTTATTATGTCTTTCTTTTTCAGTATAGATGATATGGGTGATTTCGCCATGCCATACTGAGTTGCCAGGTCAGAGACACGAGTTCCACTTTCAAACTTCGCAACGAGTTCTTTTTTCAATTCAATTGTCGTTCTCACTGCTTTCCTTTTAGGCTTAGTTGAATCAGTAATCTTTTTTAGACCCTTGGCTGCACTATTTTTAATAAAAATAACAAAAAATAACAATAAAATAGCACAAAGTTTCACGAAGCTTGCGTGGATGATGCGTAGCGTACGGAAGCTAGCACGATACTGAACTGAAGCGACCACGTGGGACGGCCAGTACCGAGGTCCCGCTGTCCGAATCGCGAGCAAGCGTACGAATGGCGAGTTCAATTTTACTTGAAAAAGTTGTACGAGTAGAGAGGCGGACGAATGGCGGGGTTCCACTGTAATTTTAATGTATTAGGAAAGCTTGCTTATAAAAGTTCATCAATCATTATCATATCATACAAGCGTACAATTGCGGCCATTATTTTTTTTTAAATCTGTTACCTTTCAAAAATATCAAGAATAAGGTATGGTATGCGCCAGAACAAACGCAACTGACCGTCACAAGCCTTTGCTGCTCATGAGCACCACGTGATCATCTCGTCGAACGTCGTCATGGAAACGTAACAGTATGCTTATGTTGGGTGAAGCTTGATAGAATTTCAAATGCTAAAAGTTCTTCAAATGTTATTATATATTACATAAACATTAACAATGAACCCGAACCTACAAATGTCACCATTATTTCCTTTTTCAATCTCTTACCTTTGAAACATGTAAAAGAATAAGGTAATTATAATATATTTTAGAACTTACCTACAAAAGTTCAATAAACTTTATCATAACAAATATTCTTAATAAATGTAATAATAAACCAAAGTCTGCAAATGGGGCCATTATTTTTTATTTAATCTCTTATTTTTGAAACATGTTAAGACTAAAGTAATTATAATATTATAGAAATTTACTTACAAAAATTCATCGTATTTTATCATATCGTACATTTTAATTAAAAAAAAAAGTCATTTTATGACTCTGCCAAAGAGGATATTTAGATGATTTGCACATGAGAGGTTTATATATAAATTTAACCTTCTATAAAAGTCAGAAAATCGCTTCAAAATTAATTGAATGGTTCAAAAATTATAAGCGATAATTTGTAAAGCGCAAAAGTGAGAAGATGCAGCGAAATTACGTTTCGTTTTCGGTTTTCAGAAGCGTTTTTTTTTTTTTTTTTTTTTCTAATTCGTAGAATCCCTAATATGTGTTTTGTTCACAGCCTCAGTACCTAAGATAGTAAAATGATGCTATGTGTCCATTTATCCTTCCTTACACATCTACTATCGAATGGTGAAAATAGTATTAAAATTGTTAGTTTTTATATATATATATATATAATTACACAGGGTGATTCATAAAGTACTGGAAAAATAGGCCTATAAAGAACGAACATGGAAATGGGGCTCCAGAGGCTCCTTTGTGTTCCCATCGGGACTCACTACAATTTGTTTTATTTATTTCCCCCCCCCCCCGGGCTCCTTGTGTTTGAAATAAACCCAATGGAGGCAATACTCCATTTAACTTAGTCTATTCTAATCTCGCTTCCCTTTCCTTGCTCTTCCCGGTTGTGAAGGGTGCTAATTAGATCATTTTTTTTCATAGGGGCAGAAAAAAGGCTAACATGAGGCTTTGAAAGAAAAATATTTCGATGTTCGTTCTTTATAGACCTATTTTCCCGGTACTTTATGAATCACCCTGTATATAAATGGAACCGTTTCATTTCCTTACAACTGTTTTCTTTGCTTTGGCTATCTCTTGTGTACGTTTGCTTCACACTAGATGTACCCTAGTGTACTGCTGTACTAAGGATTTTTACTAAAGTACCGCCCTTCCTTTTTTGAGGTAATTATTTTAATATCGTTGGATGAACATATGTGGCAGTGCGGTCGAGACGGGCGGTCTGCCGTTGCGTCCAGTGTGCCGGTCACCCGGGTTCGAATCCCGCGGTTATTTCTTCCTTCTTCTGTGTTTCGTTCGTTCTGCGAGTATATTGTGCGCTGCCTCCTATGGCATACCCTGGGCAACGATTCTTCGGCCAACCGCTCACTCTCTCGCCCCTTGTTGTGGCCCTTAGTTTCCTTACCAAGAGCCCGGGCATTCGCAAAGAAGAACATATGTGAGCCTTAGTAATTACACAGATGATTTATTAATGTACTGTATATATTATATTGATACGATATACGATTTTCGAATGACGATTAGTTTGACCTACGATGCGTTCGTCGGAACGTAACCCCGTCGTACGTCGAGGACTATCTACATACTCACAAGTTCACTGTTTAAAATTGATGCTCTTATGTTTTCATGTACGCAGTGGATAACAGATTACGTAACAAATGTCAACTCTTTTTATTCGAAGCTCGAATAATAGATAAGTAGAATTGATTCTAAAACAAAGAAAGAAAGAAAGAAAGAAAGAAAAGAAAATCCTAATAAATGATTTGATTTGAGAATTATTGTAAAATAATAATTGTTTCATTTTAAACAATATAAAGTTAATAAATATTAAATTTTAAAACCACTTCAAATTAGAAATTAAAGCAAGATGGACATTCTGGTAAATCTTACAATTTCATGGTCGAAATGAGTCAGTCGTTTTATCCTTTGTCTCTCCATTCGCAGTAATTGGGAAAATCCTGATTACATCCATTTGATAAGTATTAAGTCCATATTTCTTTCTAGCCTCCTCTCTTTTAGTCGTCATATTATTATTAAAATAACCACATCTTCACATCAATAAAATAAATTCAATAAAATACATTTATTCAATATATTTAATAATAGCAAATTTTCGGAAAGAATATCTTCTTTCCTTTTTCAAGCTTATTCAAAAACTAACCAATATCGGGCGGTAACAATCATTAGATATGAACAGAATATACTTTACAACATGTATTATTGTTAAAATTTAACAATCTTAAATATCAAATCATTATTGACACAAGCAACCCAATAATAGTCAAATCTTAGTCCAATGCTTCAAATATTACAGTTTTTTGGGAATCAAAATGTAAATTCACCAAATCTCCTGGTAGTTTCACAAAACTGCTATTAACATCCACTCCTTCAAATTTTGACCCCTTAGTATTATATTATTATATATTATTATACTTATCTGTTAGTATTATATTAGGCCGCGCGGTTGGCGATGTGGCTAAGGCATCGGCCTCTCACCTCTGAGTACCGGAGTTCGGTTCTCATGTGGGTTTCGTGATGGTGGACGATCCGCGCTGGGCAGGTTTTCTCGGGGTTCTCCCGTTTCCCTGCACTTCCCCCACTATACTTTTTCAGTCTTTCTCTCCATCTGTCCTTATTTCGTGGGATAGTACAATAGACCTCCGGTTGCAGTGCTTGGCTTCTCTGCCACCCACATTCATTACACAACATAACATAGTATTATATTATTAGTAGTAGTATTATTAATAATTTTAATTATTTAGATATAATTATAAATGATTTTTTTTACATGGGATAACTATGTAAATATTTTATATAAAAAATTAAATATAACCATATATATATTTTATTACATAAAAAATATTCTTCCACTTAAGATAAAAATTTTAATTTATTTTGCAATTTTTGATTCTTTACTAAATTATGGAGTTAATATATGGGTAAATGTAGGAAATATACATTTGGAAAATTTAAAAAATTTACAAACCAAAGTTTTCAAGTTGATATTTCCTAAAAACATATGGAATAATATTAATAAAAGGAAACAAATATTATTAAAATATAATATATTATATCCTAAATAAAAATTTATATATAATATGATAATAGATAATTTTTATAGTGTAATTAAATTAAAAGATGAAAGTATAAAAGAAAATTATAATTTGAGAAATAAAAATAGAGTAAAACTTGATTATCCTTATATCTATAATGAATATGGTATAAGAAATTTATATAATTGAGAAAACCTTTAATGATGTAAATTGGAATATATTTAAAGATTATAAATGAATTTCAATTGTAAAAAATAAGGTAAAAAATTGGATATTGGATAATATTGATTAATAATTTGTTAATTTTATGTTTGTGTTAATATGTTTTTGCTAATATATTTGTTTGAGGATGATAAGTTGATTTGTAAAATTTGTAAAATTTATTTAAATGTAATTTTCAATATAATTATTAAGTATTATAATAAATTAACAGCACCTGTTGATAGGAATTTGAATTCCTAACAGGACTGAATTGTATAAATTTAATAAAAGAATAAATAAATAAATAAATAAGTATTATATTATTATATCCTCAGTCTTTCTTTCCATAATTTTCCTAATCCTTGAGTCTTTTTCTACACACAGTGTTTTCACATTACTATTCATACAATGCCCCCATTTAAAACAATGTTCTACTGTTTCTGATTTTACCTTTTGTTTATTTTTTATATAGGAACCATGGTCTAAGACTGGTTCCCTAATATGTTCTTTTGCTCTCCTCATTATAAAAATCCCCACAATTCTTACGTTCTGTTTTATATATTCATTTTTCCTTTCACTTTTGTTCAACTTACGACACAAAATATTTTATAATTTGTTCTTGAATTCAAATGCAATTTCAATGTTATGTCTCTTAGAAATCCTTTTAAATTAAAAAAAGAAATGAAGGTGTAGATGTTAATAGCAGTTTTGTGAAACTGAAGGAGATTTGGTGAATTTATGTTTAGATTCCCAACAAAACGTTAATTGCTGCTTTAAACGCTCCCGAAAACTTGCCTCAAACGAGCTCAAATACTTGCCAATTGCCAGTTGCCGCTGCTGGCCGCTTGTCGTATAGCTGTACACGGGAAGATTGTTCAAGTCTCGTTTTGTTCTCGTTCAGATTGCGAGAACAACTGTCTTCGCCGAAGCGACAAAGATGATGATTTTCAGCTTTATTTTGTTATTAATTCTGAACTCATTTCATAGCAGAGATAAAGAAAAAGGAAAAAAAAGATCCCAGAGGAAGATAATGTGGTGAATAAAGCCGTGGATTGAAACCCCCAAGCAAAGAATATCTAGATTTCAGCGTGAAGTTAAAACTGTCGTAGTTTTTAAATAAATTTTCTCACCGCCATGAGCGCTGGTGTCGAGTTGCTTCTAATATTTGCCTGAATTTAGAACTTGTTTTATTTAGAGCAACTGGCAGGTTTTTCGAGCAAGTGGGAGTTTTTCGAGCAAGTTTGAGGCAAGTTTTAGGGAGCGTGTAAAACAGCCATAAGATTTGAGAAATTGGACTAAGTTTTGCCATTATTGGGTTGTTTGTGTGTCAATAATGATTTGATATTTAAGATTGCTAAATTCTAACAATATTACATGTTGTAAAGTATATTTATGTTCATGTCTAATGATTTGTTACCGCCCGTAATTGTTTAGTTTTTGAATAAGCTTGAAAAAGGAAAGAAGATATTCTTTCCAAAAATTTGCTATTATTATATTGAATAAATGCATTGTATTGAATTTATTTTATTTGGTTGAAGATGTGTGGTTATTTTAATATCCGCTAAATTTCGAGTGCTGTAATCACACAATGCAAGAACTATTTATTCTAAGACGATTAGACTTTAGTACAGATTTAAAGTATAAAATACAAGCACTCGAAATGATTTTAGAGGAATTTGATTCGGGGTCGCCTATCTCTTCTGAATCGTTGCCAATAAAATGCCAGTCGTGATAACTTAAGACACTACTTACCTCGGGAAGCTAAAACTTTATTGATGGAAGGGCTCATATTATTCGCTGAACATTTGGTACATTGAATTTTGTATTAAATCATTAGGTTTTGAGCAAACCAACATTACACATTATTTCTAAAGCGGTTCCAATCTCGATAAAATAAAAACTAATTCTCTAGAAATCTCTGGCTTTTATTTTGTTACCCTCTTCTCAAGATCATTCTAATACAATGTGGTCCAGAACCAGCAGTAAAAGTAAATGCTTTCTGAATCGACATTGAAGGGTTGGCGTTTTGCAGAAAGTTTCTTATTTGGATAAAAGTTACAATTTTCATTAAATTTAATATCTTTGGAGTCTGGTATTTCAAATTCAATTCTGCACTAACGTTGGAATTAGCTGAAGTCTCCATGGTAACAGCCATTCCAAATCCAATATCCATTGGCACTGCCTTTATTTACACATTTGCACCGTTTAAAAATCACTTTCGAATCCAATAACATTTTAAAAACATAAGAACTTAATCATTCCTTTGCCACCGTCAAAGAAATAATTAAAGAAGATGAAAACGTTATACCTTTCTGACGTATCTTTTATGTCTATAAAATCCCAGTAAGGGAATATTTCCATTTCATTCAATGTCTGAGTCTTTTATTCATTATTCATCATTCTTCGAAGTTCGGTATTTGAATAGCAATATAATTTCATTCTGTTTTCATCTCTCATTCATTCTATTCCAAGAACCCAATGGCAACAACAGTCTGGTTTAATCAGTTCTTTACCAGTAGCTCTTAAAAAGTAAATGTATCCTATTCCAATATATTTTATTCTCTTTGTATATAGTTTTAGATAGTGCATAACAACAAAGTATTATCTTGTATTCCTTTTTATTTTATATTCTGTTTGAACCTGTATTATTCGATCTAGACTTGATATACAATCTCATTCTATTTTCATTTGTGAAACAACAACAAAATGTGATCGATTTGTAAAGCAAAAGTCAAATTAGACGTACATCTTTTGGACAGGGTTTTAACTATTTACAGTTGCTTTTAAATTCTTTTCGTTTTCTTCTTGTTTCTTTTCTTTACTCCCATGCCTTTTTCTTTCTTCTTTCCGTTCTTTTCTCCCATAATCTCCTTTTGTTATCTTCTTTCCTGTTCGTTATTCGACATCCCGTCTCCTTCTTCAATCCTCTTCCCTTGTTACAATGGCGGGATATTAAATGAGAAAAATAATGAATTTATTCTAAGCCTCTTAAAGTCTAAAATTTGTTGTCTTCGATAGAAGAAAAGGTAAAATTGTAAGAATTTGAAGCCGTTTTCTTTTGCAGGGAGATATAAAACATTATATGCATAGATTAAATGAAAATCACCAATGCAAAAAATTTTGTTTAAAAATCTATATTAAAATCTAAAAAACAGACAAAAGCTTTCGGAGACCTTGTGCGGCTCCCTTGTCAATTGGAGGTGATTTTCAGTTAATCTAAGTGTGTTAGTTTAGGCACACATTAAAACTTATTATAAATAAAAACATTATAAAGTATTGGGTTGGCCAAAAAGTTCGTTGGCCTTTCAATAAAACTAAAAGACATTTTTCAATGTTCACCAATAATTTTAGTGAAAACTTATTGAGCGGTTTATTCCACTACCTTCTGCCATCTTTCAGGCAACTTCATAATTCCATCTTCCCAAAAAAAATTTATCTTTTTGAGCAAAGAACTTTTCGAGGTGTCTTTGGAGTCTTCCAGGGAATTGAATTTTTCCATTAAGAAAATTTGGAAAGACTAAAATCAATAGAAAACCGAAGGTGTAATGTCTGATGAATAGGGCGGATGAATCAGAACTTCCCAGTCAAGTTAACAGTTTTTGCCTGCTCATCAAAGAAACATGTGGTCTTGCGTGCTTATTGTCTTCCATCTTCAGTATTAAATTGGCGACACAGAATTCACCAATTTTGATCAGTTTTTGTTTTATATGCATGCTGATAAGACAGCTGTCACAATGCAATCTAACAAAATGGTGTCGAATGACGTTAAAGACACATAAGCGCTACTAGAGCCAACACAGTAAAAAAAAAACGAACGAACTTTTTGGCCAATACAATACATTAGAGACATAAATTTATTTTCTTTTCAAAACTTAGACTATTCTTTTCTAGCCTATATACTTTCTATTTCTTATTCTGTCCTAGTGAAGTAAGGCTTATGAAGTCAGTCAGTCTGTATGTGTGTGTGTGTGTTCTTTTAAAAATTTTGAGCCAATGGATGGAATTTACTGGAATTTGGAATACCTATTTACGGACTAGACACAGTCTACCCTTTAAATTTGAAATATTTCTCCAAGTCGTTTTTTGTCGAGAAATTAACTTTTCGTTTTTGTCTTTTTAACCATTTTCTAAATAAAAAGAAAACGAAATTTGAAGGCAAAACATTTTAAGGAAAGCAGATTTCAGTTCATTGAGGAAGTTCTTATTATAAATGTTTATGAAAGGTTTTAAAATTTCAATCTAATCATTTATATAGTTCATTTTTCATATATATATCTAATGTCCAAACTGGAAGCTCATCCTTCGAGTTTAGAAAAGCAAAGATATCAATCAATCATTTGCAATTTAAATTTAGAACGTATAGAATATAAGAATAAAAATTAAAATAAAAATTAATCTGTGTTAATTCATTCTGTAATTCAAATTTTAGATAATTTAGTTTCTTTTTGATAGTTTAGTTTTAATTTTAATATAAAATTGGATAATTTAGCTATTAAAATAGATAATTTTTATTTTAAATTTAGATTTAGATATGATTCTGTAAGTAATAGAGACCTGATGCACTCTTTATTACTTCAATCTGTAATTTAAATATTTTAGCTATTAAATTTTTTAATTCATTCTGTATTAATTTATTCTGTAATTCAAATTTTAGATGTTAATTCATTCTGTAATTCAAATTTTATATAATTTCAATGAAATATTTTAGCTGTTAATTATTCTTAATTTTAATATTTAGGTAAATTTTAAATTTTAGATAATTAAAAAATCTAAATTAAGGAGAGCAAGGTCTTAATTATTGCGTTTTTACTAATTAGTTCTAAATTTTGCCGCTGATGACGTGGTGATCGAATAATCTGTTTTATCACCATAGAAACGGTGAACTGAAATTTGAATTGGCAATTTCAGACAGTGATTTGTTCTTTTCATTGGTTTCAAATTTCATATCACTGTCCGGCTATATATATATATATATATATATATATATATACCAATATATAAAAAAAAGAATATAGCAGAATAAAAAAGTCAAATAATACAATTTTAAATCGAATATCCTTTCTTTTTTTAATCAGATACTAAAAACATTTTATCCTGTCTAAAATTTATAGCAGGCTATTCGTACTATATAAGCACAATTTCTACGTAGGCAAAAGAACCTGCAACATATAGTATAATTAAAAAGTAACTAAAAATACAAAAAAAAATTCTTAATCTAGTTACCTTAGTACGATTAAAATTTAATCATAATTGGTTTCCATTTGATTTGGTAGAACAAGTGGACTCGGCCTCTTTTTATTTTCTTTTTTTTTTAATAGAGAGAAAAACAAAATTTCAAAAGTGGTTTGCGAGATAAAAAACGTTTGGGAACCGCTGTTTTAGACTGATACGAAGAAAGCAATTTTTCTTTCTCAATTCCTATTAAATGGTTAAATATAATCAGAAAAACGTCATTAATTGACCTTTATTACGATTCTATAAATTTGTAGCTATTACACTGTCAATAGCTATTCATCGACACGTACTAGAAACGCTAACATATATTAATTTCATTCACGTCATAATCTATCATACATATGACGCAACTTAAGGCACGCATCCAGAAAGATCTTTCTCCTAATCTTGGCTGTTACTGCATTATAGAAATTGTCTCAATCTTTGTGTATTGTGCATGATTTGCTGACGTATGTTCTACAATCTTTTCTCTCGAACTTTATCCTAAAAACAGTCCTCACTTATTCATAATAATATCAAAGTTCCGTCTTTGGCAAATATATATTAAATGAATGCCTTTCTTGCAAAAAATAGTTACTATTGTCGAAGTTAACAACTTCCACAACAGCTTTTTATTTTATTAACTACTTTAACTTAATTCTTAACGATAAACGCATAATAAAAATTTTGATTATAATTTTTTTATTTAATAGTTTCAAGGTTTATTTTTTTTTAGTTCAGTTCTATGCGTATTTCTTATGATAACTATTGATTTTAAAAGTTATGTAAAGGAAGAAAAATTTTAAAAATTAAATTTTAAAAAAATTTTCAAAATTTTTATAACTATATAAATAACAGTTTTTAATATTTAAAAAAATGATAATTGTAATATTCGATAATCACAAATCGTATTGTAAAAAGAAAGCGAAGCCCTCCTAAACTGAATTTTTATTTAAACTATTTCTAAATTTTCTTAAAATTATTTTAAAAAATGCTGAAAATTTCGTTGCATCGAAAAAAAATATTTTAAATGAAAAAAATAAAAATTAATTGAGAAAACATAAAAGAAGAGAAACAATACTTTCCGACCCCCACCCCCTCCCATTAATTCTGTTTAAAAAGAAAAATGGGACAATTCCATTTCATTTTGGGACATGGGGCATGTTTTTTCTTTCGTCAATTAATCAAATCCACCATGTTTAACCGAGGGGAACTGATAAATTTGTTGAGTCCAAACAGTTTTTTAAGAAAGAACAACAAATACAAAGATTGAGAATGTAAATCTGCAAAGGAAATGGACCATTACGTTCTTAATGAGAACATTTAGGTCCTGAATCTTCTGGAAAAGTCCCTACTTCCGGTCCAATATCGTTTTCCTTCAGAAAGAAAAAGTTCCAGTCATCCTGACCCTAATGGCCGCAGGGTATCATTATGATGGACCCCAAAGACGGAGGAAGTTAATGGGAGACAGGAATGAAGACAAGTCCCCTTATTCGCTAATTTAGAAATAATTACTTCAACGTTCATATCAAAAAAGATTTTTTTTATGACTAAAAATAAGGCTAAAAAATAAGTTTTTTTCGGCAGTTTCCAATTCTATTCATGTTTATTATGTTCGACGTTTGTTCCTTTTCTTTGAGGTGCTTTTCAACTTGATGTGTTCTGCAAGAGTCCGAGAAGGGTGTAGGTCATTATTGTGTTTTGGTGATACAGTGTGTTTACAGCATCTGAACGCTCTGCGTCTTTGTCTGTAATCTTTCAACCTTATTTTTAGGCCTTGCTGTATTGCGCACTTAATATACGATAGTCTAAATATATTATTAGGCTGATATAGCACGTAAAAGAAAGGTATATTTTACTTTTTAATTGGGATCTAGAACCTAACTTTTCTATATTTTTGAAGCCCTATTATATTTCATCTCAATGGTTGAGACTCGGTCTGAATTTTATTCTAATAAGGGCACAATTTTATTTTATCTACAAAACATGTCGCTGATTTTGTTGCAGGGATATTACTCTGCTGCAGTTGATGTAAAGATATCAATAGGAACAAACAAATTCATTTTGAAACTTTATGAAACGATTTTTTTTTTCGAATAATTTCATTTTTTGCTTAGACAATTGGATTATATTTTTTTTATATATTTATATGCAAATAAATTAATTAGATAAGAAAAGTCGACATTATTTTTCTTTATAATTTGTTATTTCAATTACACGATGGTTATTCTCCAAAGAACGTCTTGCAGAGATATCGACCATAAAACTTTTAAAAAATCCATGATGTTTTAGTAAAGAATGTTGTCAATACAGAATCATAGTTTCATTTTAAAATCCCAAGTTTTCAAGCGTCGTAAACTTAAATTCGGAGAGTCTTAGGAATTTTTCATGTTTCCACCGGGCATCACTAGATGGCGTCCTAGCAAATTAGGGAAATTTGAGGCGAAGTGGTTCAAAACCGATCGATACAACTTTACGGATTTTAAAGACGACTGGGAAATATGAATGAAAACATGCCTAGGAGATATGTTTGTTCATTTCTAATGGACATTACATAATAATTGTCTTTGCGAGAAGTTATTTTGGAATGCAAGAGTATGTTTTAAAGCGTATGTATTATTTGCTTATAAATAGTTGAACAGTTATTTGTCACATTTCGCAAAAATATTTTTGAAATTTATAAATAGATATATTAATATTTATATTCACAATATCTTACCTTACATGTTTCCCATAAATTATGAACACAATCAAAGTTTATTTTGTACAAATTTTCTTAAAATAATAGAATAAATGACTTTCTTTCAAATAATGTAGTGTTAATGGTAAATTGTATGCGTACTTTGTTACAGCAATATAATTATATTTCAAATAAATTGTTAAATTACTTTAAAGAAATATCAAGAAATCTACTGACTTCTGGTTTTTAAAGCTGTAAAAAAATTCAATTGTTACCTTTTAAACAGAAAACAACAATTCCGAAAGTTACTATTTTCTTAATACTATTTTAATTTATAATTGATGTATAATTATATTGTTTTATCAATTTGTATCAAATTCACTATTAAAATAAAGTTTATTCGAAGTCATATATTTCATTCCTTTAAGAAAATTTGTATTAAAAAAACAATACCTGTGAACAAATATATCATTTTGTACGAAACTTGTAAGGTGTTAAGATGTAATTATATTCAAATTGTTTTTTTGACATCAATTCGGGACAAGACGATTTTGATGACTAAAAAAAACAACTACTACAACTTTCATACTGTATAAAATACTGTAGTACTTATAAAATACATTGTACGAATACCAAAAACTTCACTTTTAAATAGTACGGTCTGAATAAAAATTCATATTTTCAAAATAATCGACGCTATACCACTACTGAAATAAACGTTGAAATTTCGTAGCACAATTTCGTACTCCATTTCGTGGAGTATATTACAGAGACGTCTTAACTTGCCGTCTAACTTGTCTAATTTAATTCTTGTAATTTATTAAAAAAAAAATACAATATTTCTTTTCAGATTTAGGACTTCTTTAAATATTATATTTTGTAACATTGTGGCTTTTGTTAATAGCGAAAGTTAATGTTAGGAGCTTGATATGGTATGTTACCAAAACAAGATCTCCCTCATCCGCTTATAATGTTTTATAAATTCAGGAGAAGGTCCAAATATAGGCTAGGGTCTGAATATGGGCTAGTTGAAGCAGTGGCGTATATAGAATATATTTTCGGGGGGGGGCCGGGCCAAAAAATCTATTCAATCAAACAAAAAAACAATGAAAACCTACCTGTTCAACCAAAAAAAAAACCGTTGGGAGAACATATCTTCATTATTTCGGGAGGGGCCGGTCCCTCTCGCCCCCCCCCTTATATACGCCCCTGAGTTGAAGTATTCGGGTATGGGAGATACTCCCGCGCAGTGGAAATAAAGTGAAAATGTAGACACTGAGTAACAAAGAGAGATGAGTGGAACAGTTGATCGCCTAAAGTCAAGTTATTCAGAGGCAGTGTGGTGAAAAGTCTATTTCATGACCTTCAAACGCTTCACAGGTACGTTTTTGTTATTTTAAATTCTATTGAATCCAAAGCTAATTTGTAAAATGCAAGACATTTCTTACATTCTAAACTTGTTCTAGCATAGTTTATTTACTGCATAGAACCACGTGATAATGGGGAACCGATCTTAAGATTTCTTACCAACTAGTCTAAATATAAGCTACCTAAGAAGGTCTGAATATGGGCTAGCCTTTATTTAGACCTTTTTATTTATTTGGAGCAAAAAATAAAAAAAAAAATTATGATTTCTTCTTTTTCAGAATGCCCAGAAATACTCCAAAACATTATTCGAAAGGATAAAAGAAAGTTTAAAAACTCAGTCTATCTGAAGATGATAGCGGTCTAGATATTCCACAAGGGGAGGGAACTTTGGGTCAAATGTATTCAGTGTTTTATATGGGCCTACAGTGATTGTGCAAGTGCTGAAAAGGACGTTTATATTTATGACTTTGGAAATAGATAAGCTATGAAACAATTAAACAATTAAATTTAATTAACAATTTAACTTAATTGTTTCAGCATTTTTTTCATATTTCTTTTTTTTTAAAAAAAACGAGTTTTACAGTAAATTTTTGTTGGTAGCATGTGGACCACAATTTCAAAAACCAATTTTTGAAACAATTTTCTTTGTTTTTGTTTATTTCAACAAAAATTACGCACTGTAAATTTGCAAAAAAACAAAAAACAAAAAAACTAAGTCACTGTTTTAATAAATTGAAAAGGAAAAAAAAACGAACAAACACATTAAACAGGATTGTCTTGACATATCAGTTTGAACATTTGTCTCCAATTTTAATATGTTTAGACATTTTTAGAAGCTTTTCCTTTATTTTGATGCGCATAAGAAATTCATTGAGGCTGACAGAGCCCAACACATGAATTTTCTTTTTCTTTATTTTTAATGTGTTTTTATGTTTTTAGTTTAGATTTTAGAGAGGTTCAATTTCTTTTCCCACTCTACATTAAAAAGGTTCAGACCCATTGTTTTACTAGGTGACTTCTCAGGATAGCTACTTCACGCTCTTTGACGCTCATCAGCTGAGAATAGTCACTAGTAAAACAACAAGGTCTCAATACGGAGGTGAATAGAAATTTAGTCAAAAGGAATATGGTACCTCCAAGAATTAAACAAAAAACAAAAATACACATTAAAAATAAAATATAGAAAGTTCATGTGCCAGCCTGGCTAGCCTCAAAGAATTTTTCGTGCGCAAATAAATCGCCTAAAAATGTGATAACACATTAAAGGGTTTTAGGCGCTTTATTTAATTGCCCATGAAAAATTCATTGAGGCTAGCGGAGGCAGCAAAATATATTTCCTATATTTTACTTTTAATGTATATTTTTTTGTTTTTTGTTTTTAGTTTAATTCTTAAGAGGCTCAATTCCCTTCGGCCCAAAAAGAAAAAAACTTGAGAGCAGCAAATCATTCCTCAATGAAACCCTGATTGTCAATCTCTGGATAGATACAAGCATCTTAAAAAGGAAATGTCGAAATAGATTTTTGAAATTTATATCGCTATTACATTAAATCCATTTAATACAAATTTAAATTTATTTTCAAACACTCCGCTAATGAGGCGCCAATGTCCCTTTGTCGCTTCAAATCACAAGGGTAATGTCTCTCACGTCAAGACAGTACACGTTTTAAAGACCAAAGAGATCATGCTCAATACCAATTTTGATGAGCATTAATTCCGACTGGTGGGTGGAGTATGTTTCATTCTCATCTTCTTCCCGCTTCTTCTTATTGAATATCGCTGCCGATGTTGTTCCAACATAAACAGATCGATGCCTGCATTAATTTGCTGCACGCCCGTCAGATGGCGTAAGCGTCAGGAGCCATATCGAATGCGGGAACTTAAACCGGGATGACAAACATTATCATCTCCCCGCTGTCGGTTTTTGTCTTATTTTTTTTAACTTATTTTTAACTGTCAACACAGTGCAGCGGAAAGTTGGTGTTAAATAATACAAAAACGAAAGGCAAATATCAGATAATGTAATAACGACAGGCGTGGAGTGGAGTGCTGTTTTAATGCCGCAGTTCAAGTGTTGGTATGTCAGTCAAATCGTTGCTTTGAATTATTAATAGTGTAAACATTTCAACCAACAGCACGAGAATGTTCTATTTACCAAAAATAAAAACAGATCCGTATCATACTTTATTCATCATCTTCTTCATTATGCAATTCACCACTTACCCATCATAAATAAAATGTAGATAAGAAAGAAATTAAATGAGAAATAAATATTTGGTGTTTTAGTTTTTGTATATCACGAAAAACGGTCACATATGGGTTCTTGAAATTGTTGTTTTTTTTATGCTTTTATTACATTATAAGTATATATTTATCCTTAGTTATTTATGTGAATAAGTAGCTTAAATTTACACAATAACTATTGAAATTTCAAATTTTTATAGTAAAAAAACTTTACAATTGGATTGAAATAATCATATAGGTTCCATAGATGAACGGACAGAATTGATTATTTCAATTGAATTCTAAAGTGTTTTTTTTTCTTTTAAAAATGCATTAAAAGAATTTTTTTTGCAGAATAACAAGAAGTTTCTGAAAGAACTTAAAACCTACTTTCCTTTTTGTAACCTCCCCCTTTTTTTTTTTTTTTTGAGTCGAGAAAATAATAAAAAAGAAAAAATTTCTCGCCGTATTTATGAATCGTCATAATGGCCGAATATCTTCGGACTTCTGTTTGCTGACAAAATAATTAATTCTTATAACTCTGTCCTATCCGCTTAATTTTAAGATTGGGGTCGAAGAGTTATCTTATTCGGAAGATTCCCTAGGTAACAAAAAGTTGTTCAAAAAGCTTGGATTTTTTTTTTTTCTAATTTTCCATCTTTTTTTTATTTTTCCTTACGTTAATGTACTTTCTTTTTTTTAATTATTATTATGGGTCGCCCGTAAATTTATGCTTTAGCACAAAATTATATTCACTTGTATAATTTTAATTAATAAATATTATCATCTAAGACAATATTAGCAAAGCAAAAATGCTGACATCTTTAAATAAAACAAGGTAACTCCTTGCAAAATATTCAAAATTATTAAACTATTTAAACTAACTTTATGATCAGATCCAAATAAATTAACTAGGGCATTGAAAAATAACACGTATATGTGCAAGGGAACGCGTTGGAAGACAATCCAAAGAGGAAACAATATCTAAATATTCTCTTTTTTTAAAATAGCAGATTATTTACTAAAAAGATCTAATTCTATCTTTAGAATAATATAATGGTATTGAAGTTTATTCTGTGCCTATTAATAGGTAAGTCTCTGATCGTAAACGGAACCTTCATTCAAATGTCAACTTGCATGCAGAATTAAATTACACGATAAAAGAAATGATAACGGAAAAAAAAAAAAAAAAAACTAAGATGGCCCTTTTGGAACCCTGCACAACTTTTCGTTCTATTTACCCGTTTCAAAACAGATGAAAAAGTTGTACATATGGAAAGCAAAAAGAAAATGAAGTCTCCTAACATCTTATCTTTCAATTGCAAGTCTTATTTGCGTTTCCATTTTAAGAGCCAGGATCTTTTTCTTCTAATACCTTCGAGAATATTAAGTAAACAGAGAGAAAGTTAAATTCTACGAATTACCTCCCATTGTTTACAATTTCTTCCTAACATTTGAGTCGTAATGAACATAAGAGTAAAACATTACAATCGAAGAGGAAGCTTTTTTTTAAGCAAAACATTTTAAGATTTAAGAATCTTACTCCCGGAGATATTGTCGTTGCCTCTCAAAAAACAAATAAATAAACATCCTTAAGAACAAAACAATCCGTGCATAATGACTAGACCCCGCCCTCTCCCCGCTATAACGAAGTTCCTCAGAATCACATTGTCCTGAAATTTCGTTCTAACGAATTCTTAAGAAAAAAATTTATAAAAATTTAATTCCTCATTTAAATTACACTTCTTTTCTTATAAAATACAAAATGAAACCATATTGTTATAGATTTATTACTTATTTATTTGTAGTAATGGTATAAAATTTCTAAAGATACAGGAAACACAAGGGACACAAATTCGTCACCAAACATTGCTATATTTCACAGATAATAGCTTTTTTTGCTTCTTCAGGCAGGATCCGTACAAAGCAATTAGAAGTCACATAGGGTAATTTTAAACAAACAAATATAGGCAATGTTTACAATTACTAAAAAGCTTCATTATTTTTTAATGCTTTTTTAATTTTCTAATAAAAATGGACTTATTTCCACACCTTTTTGTTTATTAAAACAATCAAAACTATTGATAACACAAGCTTCAACTATAAATCTTTTGTTGTGTCTAAAGATATTTATGGTTATGGTTTGTTCTTTCATAAAAATAATCGAATTAATATTTGACTAAGTTAAGATTTTAACGTGTAAAATAATAAATTATTTAAAAAGAGAGCACCAAAACACACATGAAGTTTAAAAAGTATATTTCACATATTAAAAATATGAGTTGTTGATGAGTTGTTCCGTCCGGTCTGTAATTTTAATATGTGAAATATACTTTTTTAAACTTCATGTGTGTTTCGGGGTTCTCTTTTTAACGAATTAATATTTGTAAATTATTTCCATACAATTATCAAAAGCATTAACTATAACTAACTGTTAAAGTTAAAGGCGCGGTAGGCCCAGAGGACGCCCGCCTTTAACTCCCGGGAAAGAAACCCGGTACCCATTCTACAGAGGGCTTGGTAGGCCCTAGGACCCGTTTGGAGGAGAAGAAGCGTGGGAAAATATCCGCCCTCCACCGAGGCCACCGCTACCTCCAACCCGCAGCCAAGCGCCCATACCCACTCGGCTACCGGGCCCGTAACTAACTGTAATATATCTAAAATCTCCGTGGACCGTTGCTAGATGGCTTCAGTGACAGTGACTGTATACTTTCTTTTTATTATGTCACTGCAACAATGACTAATCATTGTTATGGGTGTTAGGTTAATCATTATTACAGAAAGAAAGCAAATGGTCCAAAGAAAACTGACTGTAGAATGAATATATTTCTATGTTTATCAGATGTAATTTCTTCAAAATTGGGTAGAAGATGGATTTGTTCCTCTTCATACAATAGGGCTGCGTTTTTGAATCAAGAAATCCCACAGATAGATTGGTAAACACCCTTGTATTCTTAGGTTTACTTGTATTCAGAAGCATACGTAATCATAATTTTTAAAATGTCGAGATCATAAGAATTCAACATTGGAAACATGGAGGATAGTAAAACAATATCTACAAGAGCATTCAATCACTTTCAGTAGGTAAATCTGATAAGCCAGACTGGATTCTTTCTTAACGGTATACTAAAACTCAAATTCCATGAATCTTTTCAAAGAAATAGGAACAAAAAATACCTCGTCCTCATCCAAAGTGATCTCCACATAGAACCATATCTTTATCTTCATTATCATTTAAAATTCCAAACAAATACAAACTTCATCAACATGTCTTCAATATTTCGTCCTATAACGAAAAATACAAAATATGAATTTTTCTCTTTCCTTTTATGTTTCATATTCTGTATTTTTCGTTATTTAAGTTTTAAACATATGGATCTTGAGAAAGTCCTTGAAAAATAGGACGAAATATTGAAGACATGTTGATGAAGTTTGTATTTGTTTGGAATTTTAAATGATCTCCACATACTTTAGCTTCAAATGACTTGAAGTATCTTGGATTCATAATAGCAAAGCATCAGAAAAGAATGTCATAACATCCTTGATTCCTTCTCACAGTGAGAGCCACTCATCTCAGCCGTCTTCGCAATTACATCTTGATACAGAAACAAGGAACTTTAATTTGGCTTTCCTCTATCATCTCTTATCAAAGACAAGAAAATGTAAAAGTAATTGAAATGCTTCATTACATCAACTCTACCAGTAATATAAATTCGTTAGGAGAATTACCCACCAATACAGTTCACTTAAATCACCATCAATATGATGGATGAAATTGACCGCCAACGTTAGGCTTCACTGCGCTGATCATAAATCATCTGTATTTACTAAGTAATGAAAATTGATTATTGTACGTTCTTTTAAATACTTCACGTCAACTAACTTATTATATTGATCTCACAAAGTTAAACTGCAGCTGATCGGCAATATTATGTTTAATATATTTCCATAAGATCTCAGACTTAATCTAAAGTTTTTATTCCATTGCACATCATTTATCTAAACGTCTCTAAAATTGGTCTCCCAAGTCATAAATTAAAAAAAGCTTAAAAAATGGATGTTTATGTTGTTCGTTTCTGACGGATTTGTTCCATTTGTTCCGGACAAAAGAAAAAGCTTCGAATAATTAATACTAAAAAAAAAAAACAATTTCGGGTGGCTGAAAAGAGAAAATCCACAGGAACTCGACCTTTTTGATATATATTAAATCAAAAAGAAAAAAAAAAGAAAAAATTCTATTATTTATTGTGAACTCCTTCTTTATTGGTACTTACGACACATTTATTCATTTATTCAAATTCCAATTACATGATTGAAAGTACACACTAAATCGAAACGTCATTCCAAATATATATATAAATTACATTACATTCTTAATATTTTTATGGTTTCATTGTCTATATGTTTTCTTGTTATCTGCCCAAATTCACATTTATTTTAAATTTTTGAATCATTTAACAATTAAAGTTGCACGATTAATTTTATAAAAAAAGTTATTTTTTTTCTTCACGTTTTTGTATTATGTTAATTAATGAAAAAAAAACAAGCTTTCTACGCATGCGTTTTAATTTTGTTTAGAATGAAGTAGGATCAGAAGCGTCAGTTCATTATTTACGATTAATCACCACAATTATGCTAACTAGACATCTTGGTCTCATGAAACCTTAATGAACATTGACTTAAATCACTTGAGATGAAGAAAGTGGGTGGAAAATGTAAAGAGTCAGAGAAAACAAAGAAAGATTTCATTCGAACGGTTCTGCTACCGTTGATCTAACACTTCAAAATTTATTAACACTATCAGTGCCGGATTAAAAGGAGGGCAAAAGGGGGTAACTGCCCCGGGCCGCATGTCCGGGGGGCGGCAAAATTGGATTGAAAATTGATCCTTTTTTTATAATTTCATAGTGAAAACAGCTACAAGGGCGGCATGGGACTGACTTGCCCCCCCCCCCCGATAAATTTCTAGATCCGGCACTGAACACTATTTATTCTAAAATACAGAAAGACAGATCTAGAAGAATTTACAGCTACGTTGCAAGAGTAAACGAGTATTTTAAGGTCCTGACTCAATCAATTCAGGTGACTGCAATCCTTTTATATATTTCTTTTATATATTTCTTTTATATATTTCTTTTATATACAGTCGGACCTCTATTTAACGAACCTCTATTTTGTGAATTTCTCTATTTTGTGAACCTTTCTTTGGAACCAAGAACATTTTGCTAATTTCTTCGTAAAATAACCTCCAAATAGCGAAGTGCATTTTCTATTTAACGAACTTTTTCGAGGTATCTATTTTTTTTTCTCCTTGAAATGTTTTTATTATCAATATTCCCTTAGAGGAAATGAAACAAATTTGGATTCAGCTGAGGGAAAAAGAAGAAGTTAACGATGATGTGCTGATTGATAATTATCTTTTACTTGATTTTGAAGTTGAGACCTCGGAAACACTAACTGAATCGGATATTTTGGACAGAGTGACAAAAAAAAAAAACAATACAGCAATGAATTGCGATGAAGATGAAGATGATGAAAATGGAAATTATCATGATGAAGAAATCAAAAAAACCTTCGTACGATGAAATGCTAAAATCATTTGAAACAATCCGACGCTGATTACAATTTGAAGAAAATACTGAAGGGGTTTTTGGTGCATTGCAAAGATGCGAGACATACTATGAACAAAAACACTTTTTCAAAAAAAAAAAAAAATACTCAGACAAAATTAGCAGATTTTATTAGTAAAATTTAAGTAGGCATGTGGTAATGTATGCTTTATATCATTAAAATTATTACTTTTTTAATAATATTTATTGTTTATGTATTTTAAATCTATTTTATGTAGTACAAAGAAATTTTAAAAGGTGAATCTCTATTTAACGAATTTTCCATACAACGAACTTTTTTTCGGGATTTAGCGACTTCGCTAAATAGAGGTCCGACTGTATTTCTTTTACCAATTCACCTAAAATCAAGAAAATTTAAATATGAACTTGTGAAGAATCTGGGATTTACATTTTCTTGTTTTTAATTTTCGAAATATTCTGTAATTAATTAAATTAAAATTAAAATTATTTTTTTTAAATTCTATTAAAGTCTATAAAAAAATACTTCAAAACAAATTTATTTTTGAAAACGAACAGCATCAAATGAATTTGGATGACATTTAGAAAGTTTTTAATGAAAAAGTTTTATTATGATTATTTGATAGCATGTATAATTTGATCTCAAACAATTTTAAAAACACAATTTTTATATTTTTAAAAATTAACTGCTGCATTAATAAATAAATATTTTAAATATAAGTTATTATTTTTCAATTTTTTTATCATTTCAGATTTTCATTTCAAGTTTTTTTTAAGTTGAAAATACCGAGTAATATCTCGAAAAAAAAACCAAAAATTGACTGTTTTTGAATTTAATTTAATTAATTTCAGAATATTTTGAAAATTAAAAACGAGAAAATATAAATCTCAGATGCTTCACAACTTCATATTTAAATTTTCGGAATTTTAGGTGCATTGGTAAAAAAAAAAATACTGTATATGAAAGAAATAAAAGGTTTGCAGTCGCCTGCAGTTGCTTGAATCAGGACCTTAATCCATTTAATTAAGCAATTTAATATAAAAGTGTATAGGATAAGATAGAAGGAAAATGTTGAAGTGGTTCTAGAAGGTATATTGAATCAATCTAATAGTTCAAAGGTCAGAAAGGAATAACAGTGATGAGAGATCGCCTTACGGGTTCAGAAACATGTTGGCTCATATAATTATTTTATATCGAAGAATTGTAACAACATTCAAGAAAATCTTTAGAACAATTAGATGCCATTTGATCAGAAATATCTTAGAATGTAGAAACGAACTGATTGATAAACTTAATTTAACAGAAAATGAGAACATTATGGAATCCAATAAGAAGAAGGTTCCAGAAAAATCAAATAGCCATATCATACAATCTTCCAAAATATAACACCTTATTCAATTATTATTATTAAAAAAAAATAAGATATACATGTACAGAGCTATTAAGTAAAAATGCATGTATCTACAAAGACAATTTCATTTTCCAAAACAGTTAAAATATTTAATATTTATTTTTTTTCCCGAAAGAGATCCAAAACTTTTCATAGGAAAATGAAAACAAAATGACACAATATAGTGGAGGAATTTATTCTTTTGGACGAAAGATACATTTAAATTTTAAATGAAATGACAATATAGTTCATGTTTCCTGACGATCTGGTAATAAAATTTCACTGAAAAACCCCCCAAAGTTTCATAGGTTGATTTTACTATTAATGTTCAATGAAATTCTTTCTGTACGTGTGTGTGTGGGTTTATTATTTATTATAATATTAAAAATAATAATTTATTTTAAAATAATATATATATTAAAATAAATTATTATTTTTGATAGTTAAATTATAGTTCAACATAAACTATGATTTCTATATCCATAAAAGTAATTTTCATGAAAAAAAGTAAAATTATTAAAAAACTAATACATCAGCAGAAAACTTATAGCTTTACCTCAAAGGGATTGAATTTCTTGGACACCTGGTTTATCTACCTATCTATTTATGTATTGATTAAAGAAAAGTCTGTATTTGCACGATTCTTACAACTTTAAACATGACATTATTTATATACCATATATCAAAATATAAGTATCAGTAAAGACAAAGATTTAAAAATGAGTTAATAAAATATTATTAAGAAATATAACAAATTAATTACATAGATATTGAGATAGTGACTATTACAAAAATAATTGTGTTTTTAATAACAATTAATCAAGTAATAACAACATTATTACATAATTTAGATTAAATAGAGGAAACAAAGATTAAATTCATTTATTCTTTGTATGTAAGAATAATCATATATTTTTTTCGATAAGAATTTGTGATTATTTATAATGTGTGATTATTATACTGTAGGTTATGATCTTTTATTATTATTGTATTAACATTTTAATTGTTAGTATCAATATTTTAAGGTCATTGTCGTAAAAGAATCTCGTCTATTTATTGTTATAATGTAAAAGGCTTGAAAAAGAGGAGACGGTGAATTTTTATCTCCTTGAAAATTCGTTTTTTTCAGTTAATAAATGTAGTTTATGACATTTATTTTCTGGTGGATGATGTTTAATAATATTTATTATAAAAGAGAAGATTTAAGGAAGAAGTATGGTTTGTTTGTATTTATTAAATTCATTTATTTATTTTTAAAAGATTAAAGTTCAAGTGACAGCAAATCTAAAACTTCAGCATGAAATAAATCTACATTTCATTAAAACTTTTTCACAATATTTTTTTAAAATTAATATTCAAATCTTCGTTACTTGTTTAAGATACCATAGAAGTAAGTTATTGTTTATATACGAAACAAAATTACCTCAAAAATAAACAAAGTTTTCACTGGAAAAATTAGACTTGATTGTAATTCATTTTCATTAATATTCATTTTATGCTAAACTGAGATGGAAAACATTGTATCGTAAAACTATTTCGATATCGAAGGAGTAAAGGAATCTTTTGTGGTTGAACGAAAACATCTCCATACGTAGACAACTTCCATTAAGCCTATAACCAAACACATCGAAAGTAACAAAAATTCAAATTAAGTATTTTTATGCAAAGCAATCCAAAATTAATGACGAACTGAGTGGATTAGATCCAATAAAACTGAGATTGGACTTTTAAGCTGCACTGCATCTCTTAATTGAGTGGTTTGGAAGCAGGAAAAAATATTGAAATCTCTCCCTCGCTAATGTAACTTATTTTCATTTAAATTGTCGTTGAAGGTAATAGAACTTCAAAAAAAATAAAAGTAAGAAATAGTTGGCATACCAATTTTCGAATATACATAAAGTAAGATTTAAATAATTGTACCAAAAAACGAAGACAATTTCTATGGAATTTGCATTTATTTGAACTGATAAGAACGATTTTCTTATGTTGATAGGTTTTGTCGAAAATGATCAAATAAAGGCTCACTCTAGAACTAAGTGGTTTTTATTAATGATAATCGTACATTTTTAGGATTGATTTTAAGATCTTTCTGCAGTTTTCACGTATTACCTGCAAAACATAATCCTAATTAAAGTCCTCCCAGCGAAAGGTCGACCGTGGGCACCAGATGGCGCAATGGTAGAATTTGAATCGATTGTATATGTCAGTGTTTATGGTGGGAAAGTTTATGGCTTCTGATTGGCGACTCTCAAGCGAGGCAAACCTTTGTCAATAGTTTCTCTATTGTCCTGGAATGATTAATTGATCATCGCTCTCGTCCAAGGTCAAAGTCAATGTCTGGTTAGGTTGCCTATAGCATATCACGTTAATTCAAACACAAAAACGATGACATTGTAAAACGTGTAAATTTACCCGTTTGAAAAAAAAAGGAATTCGACGTTGCTGCCATCTGGTGCTTAAAGTAAGCAAAAAAATTGAGTTTCTCAACGGTATTGTATTTATTAGATAATACTCTATCGATTGATAAAGACAAAAAGTTTCTTTTGTTATCTACAAACTGGTGCCGTGTAGAGGCGCAACCGCTACGGCGCTGCTGTATTCAACCAAATCTGAAACGCTTGATAGTTTCAAAAACATTCTCAACCAATTGGAAGCAATTTCTATTTGTTATTTTTTTAATTCTTAAGAAATTCTGATTCTCTAGAGAAATGGTCGATACGGTAGCGTCCAGACTGTTTTATATAATTATATGCAATAAAACGTCAAAAGTTCGAATGAGGAATCTCTTTAGATGAGTGCTACTCAGATTCACGACGAAATTAGTCAGAAATTTATATTCAGCATTTATAAAATAGAGTTTTTGCCATAACGTGATTTATATACGGGAAACGCAAATGTCACGTGAACGAATACGGTAACCACAATAGCGGGCTCTGTCATGAAGAGAGTTTTTACCATAACGTGATTTATATACGGGAAACGCAAATGTCACGTGAACGAATACGGTAACCACAATAGCGGGCTCTGTCATGAAGAGAGTTTTTGCCATAACGTGATTTATATACGGGAAACGCAAATGTCACGTGAACGAATACGGTAACTACAATAGCGGGCTCTGTCATGAAGAGAGTTTTTACCATAACGTGATTTATATACGGGAAACGCAAATGTCACGTGAACGAATACGGTAACCACAATAGCGGGCTCTTGTCATGAAGAGAGTTTTTGCCATAACGTGATTTATATACGGGAAACGCAAATGTCACGTGAACGAATACGGTAACTACAATAGCGGGCTCTGTCATGAAGAGAGTTTTTGCCATAACGTGATTTATATACGGGAAACGGAAATGTCACGTGAACGAATACGGTAACTACAATAGCGGGCTCTGTCATGAAGAGAGTTTTTACCATAACGTGATTTATATACGGGAAACGCAAATGTCACGTGAACGAATACGGTAACCACAATAGCGGGCTCGGTCATGAAGAGAGTTTTTGCCATAACGTGTCAGTGGACACGGTAAGCTAATAAACAAGATGGAAGACATACTTCAGATCGCTGCCTTTGGAGGCATTGACGATGATTTGTTTTAGGATCTAGTGTTATAAAAAATATCCTGAGAGAAAGAAACGTTCAGGTTCGAGAAGAGGACCATCCAAGGTTCAGTTTAAATGAAATGAATGATGAGGATTGTCGATTGTATTACAATATTTGTATTGTATTTGAAAGAAACGATATACAGCGACTAGCAGATGGCTTAAATTTACTAGCAATAATTGAAAATGAATTGAAAATGAAATGAAACTTCGAGCAAGAGTATCAAGTCGTCATTCATGTTAAATCTAATTCTCTAAGGTTTATCGGAACTCATTTTTCTTACCGTAAAGCGATACGCTATTCGAGGAAAGTTAACGTATCACGTTAACGGTATTTCCTCTACGGGACAGTGACGCATGCGCAGAATACCAGTCATGTGACTTTAGTGCTACCGTATAGAATAGCGGGCTGGGCAAAAACTCTCTAATATTAAAATTATCGGTCCGCCACTGATTGGAAACAAAAATAAAGAAAAAGAAAAATATGTTTCTTTATAACAAAGACTTTCAGAAACACTGAGTTACGTATTTTTTTTTTCTCTAACAACTTCCATAACAAAATCTGAAAGATTTGGTCCATTTCACCTGACGAGTGGCATTATCATGTGACAGGTCCTGGAATATCAGAATGACTATGTTCACTCTTTGCAGGAATCTTTCAGGATTAGGAATTTGATTAATTCATGTTAATGCAAATTTTTAATTCAACACAACTTATAAATTAGGTTGTTCAACACTTTGGGATCCTGCTCAGCTGTCAACAGTAAGACAATGCAAATAAAACTGTCTGCCAGGGGAATAATACAGAGATATTAATTAAACGATAGATTCATCTAAACCTGACTCATAAATCTCACTAAATTTAAAGATAAAAAAGAAAACAAAAAATATCTTCGGTGGAAAGTTTTCGTTCGGAATCTCTTTGCGTGTGTTTTGAAGTGGAAATAAATCTGGGGGTTCCTCTAAGAGCACGCGACAAATCAAAAGTCTTGATTCACTGCTACTCTTCACTTAATGTATGTCTTTGACCAAACCTCTAAATCACAGTCGCTGAACGGCTTAAGATTGGTCGATTGCAAATGTACTATCGAAAATTCCTAAATTGTTCAAGAAAAATTAATTATCCAATTTCCAAAATCCTCTTCGTGTTCTCATTCGTAACTGTTCAAAATAAAAAGGATTTTTTTTTTTTTTACCTAAAGTTTTACACAAACTGTTGACTGAGTGGAGTTAAGTTGAAAAGATTTTGCGAATTCAAAAGCAGTAAATCCAACCTTTCAATAATAAAGCTATTATTACTAAATTATGATTATATGGGAAATCGTATAAAAATTTGTTGGTTGGTAAAAAATAAACGTATTTGGTTGATAAATTTGTTGGTTTTGCCAATGTATTTTACGATTTGGGTTTAACAAAAAATTCATGAAGATTCTTTCCCCATATCAATCTAGAACAACTATTTTAGGATGTCACTTTCTTTTAGGATGTTCTAGAATGGCATTCATTCAATTATTTCATTCAAGCAATTCATGTTAAGAAGAACGAATGCAATAAATATATCAAGGAAATTAAGTAATAAATTTCAAAAACTTAAAAAAACAAAAAAGTATTTTTTTATTATTAAAAATGAATTCTATTAGCAATGGCGTAGTAAGAGAACAGGAGATATGATAAAGAAGACGTATCTGAAGGTGATATCAGAGTGGAGAAGAATGAAATACCAGTAAAAGTTTAATAAGCAAACAAACAAACAAACAATTTTCTTTGAGTTGTAAATCTTAACATTTCTTACTGGTTTGCTAAAATACATTGCGTTTTCTTTATTCAAAACAGTGTAAAATTAGATACGAGTTACAAGTAAATTTAATATTTAAGTTGGTTTTCTTTATTTATCTTTTCTATATTATGGTGAATCACTTCCCATTACTTAAATTGCATATAAAGATAATCTCTGTTTATTTCTGTATGCTTCTTCTTATTCCGATATCTAAATAGAAGATTCTCGTAGTTTGGATTACTTTATTCTCTCTCCTCCTCTTTCCAGATCATCTTTTTTTCCTCTATTGTAATCTTTGAGACTGTCCTGATGGTTGCCAATGGAACTGCAACCTTTTCGTAGAACATAGAGGAAGATTTGTTGTCAGCACAATCCGTTCTTAGGGTTAAGGTAAACAACTATTGTTAGAATGAACGAAAATAAGGAGTTTTATCCTATTGTATTTACATCTTCTACTATTGGCTGCATATTTAATGATATTTAGAATTGGAATTCTACCATTGGAGCTTTTCTAAATAGTTCCGCAGTCTTCAAAAAATACGCGGAACACTTCCCCATTCTCTAACATTTCTAATACCACCTGTAGGAGAAAAGTCCTCGAAAAGTGAGATTCATGTAATCATTCAGTCTGTGAGTATGTACGTTGTTCCTAAGGGTTCCTAATAACCATTGAATATCTCTGAAATTTCGCATACAATTTTTAGCATAAGAGATAAGGTAAGTTTTGTGTTGAATTTCCTTTTTGCATTGGCTTTTCTCGAGAAATTTCCACATGAAAATGACAAAAATCCCATAGAAAAAAAAACAACATTTAAAACGAAATAATGCGAATTAATCAGCTTATTAATCCTCTTATGATTTGCGCGCGCTTATTGTAATTAAAATTAATTTGATTTTAGTAACTTAAGTAAGCATTTGTGGATACATACAAAAGATTAATATAAGAAAATGGAAAATATATACTGTTTGTATTTATTATAATTTAAAAATAAACGAAGACTTTTCGTTTGTTTTTACTACTTTAAGAAAGAAAAAAGATAAAATATTTTACCATTTAAAAAAACAATCTAAGGGAAGTATGCTTCCAGTTATTTCAGGATATTTTTGTTAGGTAATGGAGCTTAAAGGATGAATTGTCTTTTATTTCCCCACATTTTAATCTAACCAAAAGGTTTTTGGAAAACTCTTGGCATAAGAATAGGCATTGGTGAAAAAAAATTAAACATTGTTAATAAGTTGATAGATTCTGTTATGCCCACATCACACGATAATAGTTTTCATCGTGGTTTGATTATTGGCAACCAGTGAGCTATTTCATATGTGATTTTCTTCTGTCATCGTCAGTTTCATCATTGAAAAGACTTTATAACTTGCTGTAAAAGCCTTGAAAATATGAAACTGGTGATAAAAATGACGAAAGAAGCAAATCAAACGATCAAAGAGCTTCAATGAATGTGTCAGTAATCAAAACAACTTCGAAAACTAAGATGGTGTAATTTAGACATAAGTTCAGAAGCGAGAAAACATTGGCGGAAATGTTACGAATGAATGTTAAATATAAGAATATTTGAAACATTGTATATAAATTGTTACAACTAAACGGTTCTACTTTTGTTTTTGTTCTTCCAAGTTGTAGTATAAAAACCCATAAGTTATAGTACAAAAACCACATAATATTGTACAAGTAGATTACAACATTTTTAACAATAGTACTGTATAGCTTAACATATTAGGTTCACTTTACGAAAAGCTCTGAATTTAGGATGGATGTATCGTTAATTTTTCTTAGTGCCAATATTATTCCTCATATTATCCTTTGCCATGTAATGTAATCAGCACCTCAATTGCAGAATCTCGCAGTAGTCATCGTGCTAAATAAAAATGTTGGTATATTCATCCATAATCATATACTCCATTCAACACTAGATCCTATACAATGCCTTTTCTCCATAATAGTTGCGATAATTATTGGTGACCAAGTATTCTCAATATAAGTTCTCAAAGGCAAATATCGGTAAACGTGTCATCTACACAGAACCTTTTATTTGCCATTTATTTACGATGTTGTTAGGCCCAGTCCAGTCTAACCCTCATAGATACAGGTACTCCTCACTTTACGACCGAGTTCCGTTCCTCAGACTACGACGTTAAGCGAATTGGTCGATAAGCGAGGAGCTTGCGCCGGCAATACAGGATCGTTGTAGAATTATAAAATTATAAAAATTATGCAACAAACTTCAAATTTATTATAAAAAGACATGCATATGTACATATTATCATTTGTTCCTAGATGTAACAGTCGAAAAGAACTCGTCAGTGGGGTTAGAAAGGGGATTTCCCCGAATTGCAGATCGAAACTCCATTGGTCGTAAGTGCGAGTGGTTGTTAAGCAGATAGGTTGTAAAGTGGGGAGTACCTGTATACAAATTAGAATGAAGAACACATCTGGGAAACTTCGTCTTACAAAAAGTAATTCGAATAACGATTTGAAAGTCAGAATAAAGCTATTTGTTTTCGAAGTTTGCTGAAAGTTATAATCCTCAAATGAATCATTGTTGAATCAATTCTCCTTTAAACGAATCTACGATGGTTTTCTGAAACAATAATTATGCCTTGTAACTACATTTTTTGTTTTACGTTGATTTCAAACAATTCGAAAACCAGTAAAACCACCTTTTCGAGAACCAAACAAGTGAAGGATACAGAAATGAAATATTTGTCAATGTATTAAACATATTTGTAAAGGATACGCTTTGAAACGCATTTCCATAGGCGACGTGATCTGCGCATGCTCGGTACAATCATTTGCATTTGCCGAAAGGAATTCATTGATATAACAGCTTCTTTTGCTTCCACTTATCGATTCCCATTCGTATGGGTTTACGAAATCCTCTTTCAGTTGCGCCGCATCTAAATATCCATCGTTAATTAGCACATTAATAAAAGCGTCTTAATGTTAAGTAATCCTCGTGAAGGATTAACTGGAAATCTCGTGAAGCTTACTGTAATCCTGAGAAATAATGTTAATATTTCACAGCAGTGTTTTTTTAGTCTGACATCTTTGTTATTTCAGCTTTAAAAATGATGTCAACAATATACCTTTGCACAAGAACGAATTTGTTGTGCAAGGCCATAACCATTACCATTAGAAGCATTGAGCGGAACTTTACGAACCAACAGATCACAAATTGCATTTCCTTGGCTAAAAGAATGTCAGATAGAAATTAATGAAAGGCTCGGATTTGTAATTAAACCTAAGATCTATATCAAAAGTAATCCTAACTTTCACTGAAGCATTCAACTTGAAGATTACTCCAAAGCATTATTAGTTATTTTCATTATTATTTATAAAATATTAACTGTTTATAGACTATTACGATCTTTTTATGAGTGACAATTATTTATAATTACAATGTTTATTTAAAAATAAGTCTTTTTTTTTATTATTCGATAAGATGCACCGTTTCAGAGAAACACAAAAATATTTATATTGATTAAATAAAATTTAACGTGCTAAAAATTTAATAAAAAGTTTCCTACCATATAGCACTATCCTTGGTTAAAAGATGAGACATAAAAAGATGAGAATGGGATGAACGATAAAATTCGTGAAATTACATTAAAAAAACGTACGTATTCGAGCCCCCTTCGTATGGGGTTCGTTTTCAAGTTACTCATGAATAAAACTGTGTCTCTCCTGCAGGAGTCGTCAAGTGAAATGGCAATGGGATATGGGTAGGGCGTCGGACCTCCCTCTGGTGTGAAAAATAAAAAATTAACCATAAGTCTTCTTAATTCTCCCTCTTCTAGACATTCTATCTATTGAAAAGTCTTCAAATCTTCAAAAAAAAACAAAAATAAATGTATAAAACCATACATTTATTGAAATAAATATCTCTTAATTTTCGAAAAGACATGACTTCTTTTCTTTTTCAAAGCCGAAAAAACTTTTGAAAGTTTTCGGCTTTGAAAAAGAAAAGAAGTCATGTC